>CM062818.1:403385289-403725289 GCA_031772625.1 Pinus tabuliformis | reverse complement strand
AAAGAGTGCTCCAATACTTGAAGTTTTCATCTTCCTTTATAAGTTATAGATAATAGTTTCTGTATAAGGCAACATATTATCTTTAATTTCTCCAAGTGTAGGAGATAATAGTTTTTGTGTCAAGTAGCATATTGTCTATGATTCAATTCTCATTTTCATAATTATCCTAAGTGAAATATAATAGGTTTTGTGTTAAGAAGCATATTATCTTTAACTTCTCCTTCAAGCTTTCTTCATTCATCATTTATATCTAGCAGCAAATGGCATTCTCAGATTTTCCGGTCACACATGTATTAAGGGTTAAAGACCAAGTTTTCCAGGTCCTTCATTTGAGAACACAACAAATAATAAAGTGACAAATAAGTGACGACAAACAATAATCATTAATGTCTTAAGAACAATTTCTCCACAGCCATGAAATTGGTTTCTTCAGGTACAACATAAACTATGAGAAATTCTCATATTTTAAACAATGGATTAATCACACCTTGAAATAATTATGGTCCAATAGGAGGATTAATTAAGTAGGCATTAATTCCTAATGCTATATGAAAATCCTTATCACCAAATCATTAAGGCCTACATAACTATCTTCCCTAAACAAGTGGAAAAAAGGGAAGATGATAGATTGGGAAAATCAATGCCATATGTTATTATACTTATGGTGAGAAATGTGTGATGAGGGTATGATAAACATCCACTCTCGAATGTTATAGCATAAGAAATTTTGAATACAAAGCAATTAACAATGTATAACGATTAGTTATTACTCGTGTGAGAGATTATTTACAAATTGTAGTTCACTACTATGGTTATGGTAGAGGGCTTACCCTGTTAGGTAATGACCATGAGCCTCTGTGATAAATATGGCCTATTGGTAGGATATGGTTAGTGGATGATTTTTGAATGTGTTATGAGAATGTTGACTGAGAAAGTTTGTGAGCATTTTTAAACATTGATGTAATTGACATATATCATCATGATATTAACACTATATCTAGCTTCAATAGAGGAAGTCCATCTTTGCATCATTGTTTTATTATTGTATGATACATATACTCATGCATTGTCATGGATTGTTTGGTATATTGTTATCATAAGCCTCATTAAGGGGTCAATAATAAAATTTCTTTTTGGAAAGAATCATGCTAAAATCTACACATAATAATGAGGCATATGAATTATCGATGTAAACAGATGGGTGTACAATATTGTAGACTTATAACAATATTGCAGTTATCATTTGGTTGATGAAATATGCCAAGCATCCATGACATGAAAGAGTCTTTAGTTTAATGGATTGTTGGAATTATCTTGCAACTCATGATGAATTCCAGCAGTGGTCTTGGTTCGTTAGGAAATTTATATAGAAATCATTGTACAACAACCTTAAATATGTGGCTACCCTAATGCCTAATAGGGGAGTAATCTGCAAAAAAAGAAAATGATTGACATAATGATCACATTGGTAAAGTATAGTGCAGAGTGGTTAAGTTGTTGAGACATAAAAAGGGAAATAGTAAATCACCCGAGATAAATGAACTAAGAATGAAGCACTAATCTAACGATTGTTAAACTATGACATAATAGTATGCTTAAAATGGAAATATGCATGAATACATACTATATCACTGATATTGTGTTACAACCACATGAAATCTGAAAATGATTCACATTTGAAAAAAATTTCTCTAATTACAAAAATTAACCATGCTCATACAAATTCCTTGTCAACTAAGTACACTTGTTTATTTGCTAGAAAAAGATAAAAGAATGTTTGGCATGATACTAACATGGTAGAAAAGTATTTTAACAAAGTTTTTGTCATGCAGGTGATACCATGGGAATGGTATGATGGAATGTAGCAGAGATGGTACTATGTACAACATTGCATACGGTACTTGTAGGACTACATTTCTTACATGTTTGAAATATGATATGAATATCGATGCATATAATACACATTGTGTGCACGTATGAATGAAGACATTGTGTAGATGTCTGGCAGGACAACCAACTGGGTGGTTACACAAAAGAATAAAATAAAGATGTGGTTAAAGGATAAGTAACCATGGTTAAGTTAGCATACATACGATTACGAACAATATATATGATAAACATATATGATGAATATTTATATTGTTATGACATTGCATGCATATTGATCGGGAAAATATGCTAACAGATGTGTCGTATGTAGATAAAATGCAAGAAGCACGTGTTCAACAAAGAACACAAAGGCTTGGAAGAATTCCACAACGAACATGCATTCTTCAAATAAAATGAAAAATGAGCAATAGTTCCTTTTATAATATGAAGTAATAGATTATGATATGTATCATAGTTAAAATTCTGCATCTATAAATTCTCACAAATGGTTTGAAAATCGTGTTATAGGTAGCTATGAAAGAAGGATCACTCTTTGTGGCCAATGTAGCTATGGAAGAGGGGCACCCCTTATGAACAATGTACATTAGAAAAATAGCATCAGATGGAAGAGTCATGAGAGTTTTTTATTCAAAAACCAGCTACCTGTGAATGAGGACATGATTCAATGATATACCGAGGATAGTGTAAAATTTAAGTGTGGGAGTATGTAACACCCCTCCCTTGTGTGCTAAATTATTGTAAACATAAGTTGAGTTAAATATAGGTGTGATATCCTCCCTTGTGTGTTAAATTATTGTAAACATAAGCCAAGGAAAGCTAGGTGTGATACCCTCCTTTGTGGCTTAAACTATTTTGAACCTAAGCTAATGAAAGCAAGGAGATATGTAACATGAAAAGGAAATGTGTTATTAAATAAATTAATAAAATAAATCACTTGATGGGTGGAGCACCAAGAGAGAGGATATTCTTGCCAAATCCCATGGGGAATGGGATAGAGATGAATCTTTCACGATAAAGCTTGTAGATGTGATTCTAGATAAGCTTGGATGGGTTAGAGATCCATCAGATGGATGGGAGATAAAGATCCATCATACATAAAAGCCTTGTGAGAGATAAAGGAAAGATTAAAATTAGGAAAAGCCTCATGGGAGATAAAGACAAGGTTTTCCGAAAAATACCTAGGAAAATGGAAAAATCCATAAAAGCAAGATGCGTGTAATGATAACTAAATCATGAAAATGGGTATTAAATACTGAGTGCATTGATTTGATCCTTGGTAAGAACTTCACCTAGGGAGGAATCCGAGGTGATTCATGGTTGGGTGATGGTGATCCTCCCTCCAAGTGATTGTTTTAGATGGATTTGTATGCATGGAATGTGTTGTATGTCAATCTCTTAACCTTTATATCCTTATTATTTGTTTGAGTTATATGGATGTTGCATTATATAATGGTATGGAAAGAATTGTAGTTTATGCATATGACATTTATTTATTTTCAATGCATTTCATGTTAATATTAGTAGAAGGGATAAGGCATGTAATGAAATGGATGTGGAATCTAAACTTGATCCTTAATTTAATGTGATGAACGAAAATAGTATGCCTTTAAATTATGTGATCATTGTATAGGAGAATGATAACTATACTTGGTAAATGATTTTGGTTCTAAGTCTCATGATAGCTTCATGTTATTTAATCTATGAATTAAGTTATTATAAGATGATTTGCATCCATAGAGGTGTTCCACTTCTCTACTTGTATTGCATAATATTCCTATTTATGATTCAATCTGTATTCATGTAATTAATTTCATTCTTATGCATGTGTATGAGTGAAATATCTAATGAATATAAAGGAGTTCATCATTTTGTTAGTGAGGGATCGTAGTATGTATTTAATAAAATTTCTAGCTTAACATGGCAGATAGTGGTGGATGCATGCAGATTAGCTGGTATAATGCATTTAACAGGATAGTCTACAATGGTGAGATTATATATTGCATATATAATCAATGATGTTTAATTTTTATTCTGTGTGTTACTTAAGAGTCATCTTTATTATGAAAATGATGGATTCTTATTATGCATGTGTTGTTATTGTATCCATATGTAGTAGTATGGCATATTAAGTGGATGAAAACACTTATGAGAAATCTAATTAAAGAGTATATGTGATGAACATGGTTGCGTGTCATGGATTGATGGTTGCATGTTATGGCTCCTCCTTCCTTCCAAGTTGTAGTTATGTCCACAAAATTGTTCAAGGAAGGTGAGAAATGTATCTATGGTATAGGGTTCCTCTATCCATGTGATTTAGTAGTGAGACAAGGAGAAAGGAATATAGAATCTTAAACATATATAAAGGATTTTTCAAATCATTATGGGTTGAGGGGCTATAATTCTCGGTAGGCCACGGAGGTTTGTTACAAAGTAAGATGATATGGTAGTCACAACTTTGGACACTAGAAAAAATAATGTCCTAAGCACAAAGGGAATAAGACCACTCTACTAAACAAGTAAAAGAACCGAGACAAAGAAGCGTAAGAAGGAAGAGGCTAAAAGATGACTATGGTGATCTTCTTCATTAAAAGGTTTATGTCACTTGTAAGTTATAGGTAGGAAGAAATGAAAAGAACATAAGATGAATTAGAAGGAATCATTGTGATACAATCATTAGAAGTAAGAGGTTATGACATAATTTAGAGTCCTACATAATTCCTTATGAATTTTCCATAAAAACTAGTAAGATGAAGAAAATCACTTAACATTCTAAGAGCTTTAGTGTAATTCCATTCCTTCATTGTCTCAATTTTCTTCAGATCAACATGCACACATTCATTACTAATAAAAGGCATAAAACAAATTTTTTAATTTACATCATGAGTGAATTTTTTTTTCAGGAATATCTAACTCCATGAAAATTTTGTGATATCTTAAGGAGAGGTGAGGCTTTGTGAAGAATTAAGCATGGTTGAGCTCATGCAAAAGGTGAAAAATGACTAAATTGAGAAGCTCAGCTTAGATTTTTAGTGTCTTTAGAGATCAAAGGTTAGGACACATATATACTCCCTTGAGGGCCATGACAACTAGTGTAGAAGGTTAGTAGTAGGGAGAAGGATGGAAACGACTAGTAATTATTGAACCATGTTTTCTATTTCATTTTTCTTGGAAAAAAAATGTGATATAGATGTATATTAGGAGATAGGGTACATGGGTTGTGTGGAATAAACTAATGATAATCCCCTATATAGGGTGGTAGTAGCCAATGGAAAGTTTCAAAGATGTATTGTTGTTTGGTTAAAACTAGTTGCATGATAAGACAAAGAAACCACAGTTTGAATGGCATGGGATTGAGCCATATTCACTAAATTCCATTCTAAATAATATTTTCCTTTAGATTTTTGTTAGATTTGGACAAGTATTGTAGTCTAAATTTGTGTCGAAGAGTTTAAGGAAAACAAGATCTATAAAAACCTAGAAATGTTTTAGGGAGAAAAGATATGGAGACCATTCACTTAAGTTAATTTATCAATAGTTGAAAATTTCCTTAGTGTAACTTAGGAAAATTTATTTATTAACATGAATTAATTAAGGAGATGAACTTATGCTCTAGATATTTCCAAAAAGTGACATGCATCAACTCTAATATCTTAGTCATAGATCATAGTTAGATCTTGCTGGTTGATGCACTGAATAGAAATTGTAAGTACAAGTTTATGGGATGCAAATATACACAAGAGGGAGAGAAGGTTAGCTAAGGTGGATGCAACTATTCAGTTTCATTGATTCAACAAGGGAACACTTTAGGCCACAGAGAGAACTTCTAAGAGGGTGAGTTGCAAAAAAATTGAGGAAGTTATTTTGAGAGGTTTTCTAGTATTTCTCCAATGTCACATTAGGGAGGTCCCGTTATACTTAAAAGCGGCCACAAAAGCTAGTGCGAACCTGAGTGCAAGTTTTGGTAGAGGGTTCATTTTAGTTAATACCTTTTACATGTGCAAGGAGGTTGGACGACTCACTCGGAGCCAATTTTGAGGTTGTGTGATTTATTCAAGTCCATCTATGTTTATTTTTGGTAGAGCTAGTAGAGGGTCACTTTATTTGTAGAGAGCCAAAAAATTATATACTAGATATTTTTCCACTCTATTCATTGGAGAAATTGTATTCTTTGAATTTGTTGCATAGTAATGAAATAAACAATCATGTGTTCCCTTCACCTTTTTTCACAACTTGTCAATCTAGAATAATTGTATTGATTTTTATGTGTGTGCATCTATTTATTATTTCTTTATTTAATTTCCGAGATTTTAATTTTTTGTGAAGAATTGGAGTGTGATTTATTCATTATTTGTTGTAAAACAAATAAATTACTAATCATTTAGAAAAATAAATTCAAGTTGTTGAAATCTTAGGGAAATTTCACATTTTCTATATTGTGGGAACTAATTATGGTGTAGAGAAGATGATAATGTTTTTGAAAGTGTATTTATGTTGTTCTTCTTGGAAACTCATGTATACCTTATGAAAATTGATGGTGATAGGGACTTAAAGTACCTTATGATTCAACATTGAATTTGATATAACACATACCCATTTTATTAACAAAGATGCGGGGTTTTAAAGAATAACACCCATTAGGAATCTCATATCTTCAAATAGATCACTAAATTTCATAGAGGATCCATTAATAATCGTGATTTGGAAGTTGTTCACAACATGGATGTAGTGGTGTGTTTCTTGTGCTACATAACAATAAATAAAGCTAGGGATGCTACCACAATCAATTGAGACAAATAGCTTTTTATTGATTGATTTAGTCAACCCATTTGAGGAATTGGGAAGTATAATTATATGTGAATACATTAAGGGAGGTCTATGGCTCAACATCTTGTAGATCATATGTTGGAATTTATTGAATGGACTAACAAGAGACACTAAAGCTATAACTCCAAAAATAATATAAGATGTCCTTTGAAACGGCCATAAACAATTTTTCTTCTTATGTTTATGTCCAAGAAAATATTTATTAACATACTTTTACTAATCACATTTAAGTTGACACTCAATTTTTCTATTGATTGACACTAATAGTTAAGATAATTTATTTCTTAATAAAATGTGATAGGTTTAAATCCAAGGAAGAATAGACTATTAAATATTTGAGGTGAGTCCCTTGTCCCATATGGGAGGGGTTTGATACACCAATTTAGTGCTTCATCCCTTATCCCATAAACTATTGGTATCATGCATCAATTTGGTGTTTAGGTTGGCCACTACCTTAAATCTAGACTATTATTTTAATTAGTCTTATTAACTTGTTCCTTTTAAGGGGTGGTAACAGTAGAGTTGGATTGGTGGAAGGTGAAATAATGATCCCAAACCTATTATAAATTTGACATTATTATTTGAAATTTCAAACTAAATATTAGGCTACCAACTATTTTCACAAATTATTGTTTAATATACAATATTTTTCTACTTATTTAATCAGTCAATAAAAAAAAAAAATTACAAGAACCATAAAATCAACAAAAAAAGAAAACTTATAATTTAATGTTTTTTGTATGAGAACATCAAACACATACATATATAAGAGAAGTATGAAACACATATAGGTACATACTCACAGTGTCTAGAAGAAAATCATAATTCACAAATGTAAAGGATAAGTAAATAAAAAAATATGAACTAACAATTAAAATTCATTTAATCAACATACTAGTACAAAAAATCATGTTTAATATTAATCAAATATCATATTAATAAAAGTTTGGGTAAATACTAGATGCAATCTAAAATATGAAATTGGATTCTCAAAGTAACCTAAAGTTAATTAATAATTTGAACCTAGTATCCACTCAATGAATAAAAACAAACAAAAGAGAAAAATATACAAATAACAAACATTCTAGATACCCTACTTATGAAAAGTATTTAATATAAGGATAATTCTTAGAGAAAAAACCTAAAAAAGATTCTTGCAAAATAAGCATCTTTAATACCATTATAGGTAAATGATATATTGGTGTATTATAATTTATTTTATTAACTTGTAAATTTTACTATCGTAACATATAAGCTAGAACTTTTATAGAGGGATGTATTGTTAAATTCTTGCACCTATATGGCATGCTTGTTTTTTCTCAAGGGATGCAGAGGTGAGACACATAATTTTATAACCTCAAAAATCATTTTATAGCATAAAATCAAGTCATTCCAAAAATTAATATTTCTTTACAAAGTGTGTTGCTCTACCTACCCTATTCACTTAGGTTTTGATTTACAAATGTAAACTATTTCACTTTACCTCACTTGGACTTCTTCCATTCTATTTACAAATGTAAGGGGATAAACCTTGTGGTACCTAATTTTTTTCAAACATACTACACTTATCCATTTCAATAAATGTTATAAACTTATCCTACAACACTCAATTGTAAAATAAAAAGCTTGGATGGTCCACATTTTAGGCTAGAAACCACTAAAAAAAATTGGTGTGAAACTTGAAAATCACAAATTCCACAAATATGAATACTTTAATTATAGAACAAGTTGGTTTGCAATTTATTTTCAATTTAAATGACATCAATTTCCCTACCCAATGTAGGAAATCTCTAGATTTCTTTTAGCGTTTCTTCTAAACCTCCTCAACCAACTTAATGTTCTAAGTAATTAGTAAATTAAGCCTCCTCACACAGCCCTAGAAGAATGACATTGTTATCTTAAGGAAAACTATTAGGAAAAAAGAAACAAAAAGTGTTCAAACACCTTCTTCCATGGAGGTGCTTAAAGGAGATTGTACCAACATATAGTCATTTTGCATGAAGTATAAAGGAAAATGTCACATTCTAAATTTTCATCCAAAAGCATACTTCACAAGTCAAAATTCCAATTCTAAAAACACAAAGCTTAATTCAAGCAAGAGTGTCCAAAGATGACATATGGAAAACCTCCCACTTGTAGTCATTTTATTCTTACCAATCTTCGAAAAATTACATTGCCTAGAAGTTATTCTTTTCATTGGACTTCAATACCTGCAAAAACACTTTAATTTAGTACCCAAATATTTTATGACACACTAACACATAAATGAGTCAGTTGAGGAAAAATTGTTGACATGTATCCAACCTTTGAATGTGATAGAGAGTTGAAGCTCCCAAACTATGCCTAGAACTCAATATGGATTCTGGACTATATGATACAAATCTAATTTTTATAATTGGTATTGTTAAATAATACACTCGTAAAAATATAATTTACCCTATTATAATTACAATTGAAACATCACACTTTAATAAAAAGGACAAATAAAGGAATGTGAAATACATATATATTCAAAATATGTACCTTTACATCTGTCACCATTGTTGGTTCTTTTGAGCAAAGATTGGAGGAGGATAGGGGGTGAGAGGAGCAACATGGTTATTTTCAAAGAGAAAATTAGAATTACCAATTGATTGCCTCCTAACAATATGTGAGTCATTTTTACTCTCAGATGCAGTTGAGTCATAAAAGTGTGATTTACTTACAACAATGGGGATAGATACATTGTTCACAACTCCTAAAGGATGAATTATTGCATCCATTGGAGGCTGGTGTGAAAGGAAAGGAGCGTTAGGGTTATTTTCGAAAAGGAAATGAGAACTACCCATGGTAATGGTATATGGGTCAACTATATTCTGTGATATAGCTTTGTCATGAAGAACTCATATATGTGTATCATTTTGTATACTCCCATTGTTAACAAATCCTGAGTGACTAATAAAAGTAACCATTGTTGAAGCATATGAAGGAAAAGGGTTAATATGGTTATTGTGAATTGACAAGTCAAAACCATTAGTAATGGAGGATGAAATACTAGAGGATGGGGGAGGTAGAAAAAAAAGCATTGGTAGGAATATATGGTGAAATTTCACTAGAATTCAAGGCACTTGAATAAATTTTAGATTCCCTTTTTGTTTCTTCTGTGATTTCTCCTTCAAGTTTCATTTTAGGCCTTATTTTTATCAACTCCCCTATACCCAGAAGTTGGGAAACTTCTTTCTTTCACTGAAATGGGTGCCTTTTAACTGGATCATAGTAATAATGCAGAACTACCAACCTTGTAAGCATCATGTTTGCTAGGAAAGTATTGAAAATAAATACACATTTCAAAAATAGGTATGAATCATGTTCAATCCTTGAATATTGAAATGTAATGAGCTAAATAGGCTTAACCCTTGTAATCCTTAAATTTAATTGGAAGGGATTGAAAATATCAAATACTTCAATCCTAGGAGGATTTTGCATAGTGAATGATGTTCAATCCATAAGTAGGGCAATCTAGTAAGCCAAATATTCTTAATAGAAAATCACTCTAAACTAACACTACTAAGGCTGCAAAACACTTCAAAATTTAGAATAGAGTGATTACTTCCTTCTAGAAAACCAAGTAACATGTCAAAAGTAATATGCATAAAAATCAAAACAATAACATTAGAAAGCCATATTTTTTTCCTAAACAAAAACCTTGAGCAATATACTCTTCCTAACATAGTGAAAAAAATTCTTGACAAATTTGAAATTAGTTTCATCCCTACATTATCAAAACTAAACCTAAAGATGTCCATGTTGTAACATGATTAGTTTTGATAATTTAAATTTGTTGATATAATAGGTTTTAGTAATTTAGAATAATAAATGGGTCTGCAATATTAAATGAGCCCTCAAAATATAAATTTAAGTTTCATTAGGTGGTTGATTTAGTTAACCATGCATTAAACATGATTAAAATGATGTAATAAAGTAAATTAAAACATGGTTTACAAACCGCTAGGAATGAATTTTCAAAAAATGAAAGAGGTTTTAATGATAACATCCTCATGTACAAAAACCTCTCCGATTGTTGTAAAAAATATTATGGATTGGGAGATACAAATGCATCTTTAAGGGAATGTTTTCGAGAAATTTCATGTTTTAGACACATTTTTGGAGAGGATAGTGTGATTAACAAAGATGAATATTTGGAAACTCAATGACATTTTGGTTCATAATATTCCAGAATACAAAATCCTATCTCACCTTTCACATAGGTGTTAGGAGTTGGTATATACACTCTCATCATGTTTAGCCTATTTTTCCTACTGTGCAACGTCCTATTTAAGCCACCTTTTTTGAGAAACTATTGTGCATAATCAGAGATGATTCTTATGAAATTGAAGGAGGTTTCTGTTCCTGAGATGCTAAAGTACAATAACCTACTTCAGATTTTACTCAAATATTACATAATCAGAGATAAAAGTACATCTTCACAGCCTATATTTCAGACTCTGTAAATTCCTTTTTAGACATCTTTTTGCAGAAAATATTGTGAATAGCTGGAGCCGAATTTTGGAAACTAGAGAGAGGTTTATCTCAAGAAAATATTCATTTATAATATCCCCTCTCAATTTTTGATTCGAATATACAAAGGCATGACCTGACCCTATTTTGTAGGATTTCAGGAGGAAAATGCTCAAAGACACTTAGGCCACCTCATAACTGAGAGTTGCAATTCAATTCGTATTTCCCTTTTTTGTAAAAAACAATGCATAATTATAGTGCAAAGTAGATACATTAGTTTTTAATGTCCTATATTTTAGTTCTATTTGTGAAAAACAATTTAAGATATTTGTAAACAAATCTTTATTTTTCAAGATATTTTAGATTAGATTTTGTATAAATACTTCATCAATTGAAGTAATTGGTGTGGGCTTTTGATGCCAAAAATCTTAACTATGTAATAAAGCTTTTGTTGTAGTTTTTCTAATCAAAGCCTTATGACTCTAGTTTTGACAGAATTTTGGAACATTTGCAAAATCATTAACTTTATCTTTAGAAAGAGATTAGAGTATTAGATCATTTTTCTCCTTTAGAATTGGTTTGCCACTCTATTTCCTTTAAATATATTTTGTTGGGTTGTAGAAATCTTCTACACTCATCCAAATATTTGTAGTGGTCAAGTAATAAGTCTCTACTCAATTATTATTATACAAATCATCCAAATCTTCCTAGTGGTCAAGTCTCTACTCAATTATTATTATACGAATCAAGTAGTTATGTCATGATGGAGGCTCACACTTTCAAAAGGAATACTGTGAGAGAGACTTTAAATCATGAATAAGAATTGTCATTGATCATCTACCACCACCAATTAAAACCATAAATCAAGCCATTGTGCTTCCCCAATTAAAACCATAAATCTAGTCATTGTGCTTCAAATGCTGACACATGAACAAATTTAAACAAACCCTTGTGTCAACTCACCAACTGCGGCCTTTAGTGATTTGATAATTACCCTATGAGTGACATCAGTTGAAGGTTTATTAAACAAAGGTATTACCGACTCATGTGTTGGTGTGTGTGTGTTTTCTGTGTTATTGAAACAACAGATCAATCAGATTGCTAATGCACAGAGAATAAGTGGAAAGAGAGCAGAGAAATACAATAAGCAACACAAAGACACAAACAATTTTTAATAAGGAGTTCACCCTATTCTCCAGGGCTACGTCTCCAGTCCAGCTTTAGTGGTGGCCTTGTTTTATTGTGTCTTTCAACAGACAAATTACAATACATGGACTCAATCTGAGTTCTCCTGAAGTAGATTTTTCTTGGCAGGGTGGTTCTTGGATTCCCCAAGCCACTCAGAGTACACAAACTCTTTTTCTTCCTAACAGCTATGTGACCCTTGGACTATAGTGGAAAGAGACAAGTGTGATGCTCAACCCGGATAGATTCCTCTATGGGAAGGCTTGAATCTTCAAGCTCTCTGGTGCTCGACATTGCCTGTGGTCAGCTCAGCCCTCTGTCTCCTCTGCTTGGCTCTACTATTCTCTGTGTTTAGTCCTCCTCTTAGGGTTCACTGTTCACTGTTTCTCTTGGTCACTTAGACTCCTCTCAACTCGGTTTCGCAATCAACTCTTCTATTCGACTATCTCTATTCATGGATTTAGCCATTCTATCCCTATGCCTATTCAGTTCCTCTCCTCCTTGCGTCGATTCACCTTCTACAACTGCGCTTGGAGTTCCTTGTTCGGCGTTAGCATGAATGCCCAGGGAGTGGCCATGTGTCCCCATATAGCTGGTGCCAACATGCTTCATCGGTTCATTTCTTTAGTTACATCGTGGATGCATTCTTCCTCCACCGTGGCAGTTAAACGAACTCCAAATCCCTTTAGAATGTGGCTTAATTCCCTATTGATTTTGTTTCTTTCCATCGGGCGCAATCTCAGCCATCTAATATGGGCTCCTTAAGATCCGGCGTCATATGCACATTGAGCGTGGTTGACTTGCTTGACCGATAACGTGCGATCAACGACGGTTTTCTCTCTCCTCCACCACCACGCGTCAATCGGTGTATGGAATTGCTCCACTCCTGTCCAAAACCTCTTATCATTCAAGGGCACCCCGATCAAAACTGCCAGTTTCCAAAGCGCGGGTCATGCCTTTGTACATTAGCGATTTTACCTTTTCCTGCCCATAGTCTTCTAGTTCCCCCATGCGACTAGGTGCTTGGGATTTCCCATTTTGGTCCTGTTCGCCCAGCGATGCGCAATTAGATTCTAATTTTGCATCGAAAATCACCTCCTTTTCATGATCCGAGGCTCCCAGGGGCTACTTTGGCCTCCCGCGCAGTCTCCATTGGCCTCGGTCAGTGCACTTTGACTGAGGTCCTCGTCATTCCACGCTGGCTGCCATTGCCACTAGTTCAGGGTGTTTTTGATGCTATTTTGGATTCTTTAAAGATTTGTTTCATCCCGATACATTCAAGGTTTTTTGACAGTCGTTTATGGATCTGATTCGGATCACGTCCCTTCCACTCAAAAAAGCTTTTGGACCACGAAAATTTGGTCTTCTTCAAGCATCAACTAAGTGAGGAAACTGTTGTCTGACTTGCCCAATCTCAATCCACTTCGCACTGCTCGGCTTTGAACCTTTAAGCCAAATCCTAAGGTATTCCACTTGTCCACTACCCGTCGTCCTTACCTTCCTGTCCAACACTGTGTCTTCCCGTAATTCACCTAGATATTCAGGTAGCAAGTCGTCAACAGAAGGTAATTGAATCTTCTCTTCAGGGTCCTCAAACATTGAAGGTTCAAACAACCTCAAGCAATCTGCATTCACGACTGAGTAGATGTGCATGTAAGCTGGTAGATCAAGTCGAAAAGCATTTTCTCCAATATTCTCAAGTATCCTGAAGGGTCCATACCTGATAGGTTTTAGCTTTTTTAATTTCACCTTGCATCCTGTCCTTGCTGATATACAGCCAGACTTGGCCCCAACTTGAAAAATATGCTCCATCAGATGCTTATCATTCCTAGCCTTGTACTTGGCCTAGCTCTTTTCCAACTATTCCTGTACTACCTGGTGGATCTCCTGGATCTGCTCAATGAACCTAGTTTCCTTGTCCACATCACTGTGTCTATTAACCATGGTATCTTTACCGAAGACAAAATCCAAAGGAGACCTTGGTATGAAGCCAAAACAGGTCTCAAAAGGAGATCTCTGTGTAGAAGAGTGTTTGGCTCTATTGTAAGAATGTTGCACATAACACAACTGTTCATCCCAAAGCTTAGGGTCTTTGCTGCAATATCCTCTTAGTAACTGGATCACCATCCTATTAACTAATTCTGTCTAGCCATCTATTTGTGGACGAAAAGCTGTACCTTTCTTTAACTTGGTGTCCATTAGTTCCCACAGACTTGACCAAAACTTCCCTACAAATTGGGTGTCTTGATCAGATACAATACAAGTGGGTGATCCAAAATGAACCCATACATGTTAAAAGAACAATTTTACAGTTTGTTCAGTTGTAATCCATTTACTACAGGGTATCAAAATACACATTTTGTTGAACATATCCACAACAACATATAGATAATCATGACCTTTCCTAGATTTAGGTATTCCTCCAACAAAATCCATGGAAATTCTTTCCCAAGGGTGAGAAGGGACTGGAAATGGAGTGTACAAGCCTAGTTTTCTATTGTTGGGCTTGCTTTTATCACACATAGCACATGTCTTTACATATTTAGAAACTGTCTCACTCATTCTTGGCCAATATCAAAACCTTTGCAGCTGTGCAACTGTTTTACTTACCCAAAAGTGACTTGATATCAGAGAAGTGCATGCTTCCCTAATTATCTTTACTCTCTCAGTTTGTGGAATGCAGAGTTTCCCACAATGATATAAGAGTCAGTCCTTCACATGATAGTTCAATTCTTCTACTCTTTTTCCTTGACTCAAAGTTGCATATACATCTTTAAAATCCATATCCTGAGCATATTGTCCTATGTAGCTTTCATGCAACACAAAATTATGCTTAAATATGGTAGATGGATTTATAATGGGTTAGATAACATGTCTGCAACCTTGTTATGTATGCCCTTTTTATATCTGATGACTAGATGATACTGTTGTAGAAAACCCATCCATCTATAGTGTCTTGATTGTTGCAACTTCGTTTGGGAGTGTAGATATTGAAGTGGCTGATGATCAATATGTATTACTATTTCTTTGCCCATTAAGTAATGTTTCCACTTTTTCACACTCCGAACTAATGCATACAATTCTCTATGATATGTCAGATAGTTAACTACTGAAGGATTAAAGGTCTCAGAATGATAACATATGGGTTTACTATGCCGTGTCAACACTGCTCCCATGGGATAGTCACTGGCATCAGTTTGGATCTCAAATGGTCTTTGTAGATCTGGCAGTGCTAGTACAGGTTTTGTACTAATTTTTTCTTTCAAGTTGTCGAAGGATTTTTGATGTTTGCCTCCCCACTGAAACACCTTGTTCAATCCTGTCAAAGCATGCAAGGGAGCTGCAATTGAGGAAAAATTTGTAATGAACTTCCTCCAATATTGTGCTGCTCCTAAGAAGCTTCTCACTTCTATAGCAGACTTGGGTTTAGGCCAGTTTACAATGATTTCCACTTTAGAGGGATCTATTTTCAATTCACCTCCCCCTACTATATGACACAAATAATTTAGAGAGGTTTTGCCAAATTCACATTTGGAGAGTTTAACATAATGTTTTTCTCTTTTCAAAACATCTAATGTCTACCTAACATGCCTTAAATTTTCTTACCACGTTTTACTAAAAATCACAATGTCATCCAGATACACAATAACAAAATCATCAAGAAAAGGTCTGAGTACATCATTCATTAATCTCATGAAAGTAGCAGGAGCATTAGGTAGGTCAAAAGGAATAACCATCCATTCATACAATCCCTGCTTTGTTTTGAAAGCAGTCTTCCATGCATCTTGCTCTGCAACTCTGACCTGATGGTATCCACTGTGCAAATCCAGCTTGGTGAAATAAACAACTTCCTTCAATTGATCTAAAAGATCATCTAAGCTAGGAATGGGATAATTATTTTTGATTGTTATCTTATTCAGTGCTCGGTATTGAATGCACATTCTCCACTAGCCATCTTTCTTTCTCACCAAAACGATTGGTGACCCACATGGTGATGTGCTAGGCTTGATGAACCCTTCCTCAAGCAACTCCTTCCCCTACTTCTTGATTTCAACATTCTCTAAAGTAGATAACTTGTACATCCCAATGTTAGGCAAAGGAACATCTTGCTGCAAAATAATATCATGTACTATTCCCTTTTTGGGTTGCAGACCTTTAGGTTCTTGAAATAAGACATCATACTCTGAAACAATCTTTTCTATATTAGCTTGCTGATCAATATTACAGCCCTCAAATACATTGGTTTTATGAGGTTACAACCATCAGTAAGAACTGTTTGCATGAATTTATCATTCTTTTCATCTGTCCTGAGTTTATGAGAGTATAATTATTCTTGAGCTTATGAGCTCTAACAAAGTATTCAATTCCACCTTTAACAAGTACATACTTTTGTTTAGAAACTTTTTGGCGAAATCACATAATTGATCATTTGTCGACGCGTTTCGAACCAACTAGTGTGGTTCATCGTCAGGACAAGTTGAAAATACAGATCCAGTATAGCGAGTTAAATAGTCCAAGCAGAGACTCCAACGGCTAAAAAGACTAACGGCTATTTTTCAACTTAAGGACCCAGTCAAACCCCCTTTAACTAAATTAATATTAATATTCTTTATAATTATTATTATACTTCTAGAGCTAAGTAAACTGGGTAAATTTTTTTAACCAGATCAGAGGTTATTAATCTATTTATATATTTAAATTATTCTATATATATATATATATATATATATATATATATATATATATATATATATATATATAATAATATTTTTCCATACCTAATATAATACTATATTTAATATTTAGTTTTTAAATTATTTATATAAATTATTAGAAAACTATAATTTTTACTAAAAATTGAATTAGATCAATGGTTAGTTATCAAAACTAAACCATTCATTTATTTATATATATATAAACATATAAGAATATATATAAATTAATATATTACCATACCTAACATTCTAATAATATTATATTTAATGTTTATATATATATATATATATATATATATATATATATATATATATATATATATATATATATATGTTTTTAATTATATATATAAATATATCAATTTAAAATACTTTAATATCTAATCATTCTAATAAATTTTTATTTAAGGTTTAGATATTAAAATATTATATCAATTTATATCAATTATCAGCCAAACCTATATAATTATTAAAACTTAAATAATTACCTTACAATCTAAGGATAGTTCAATTATTCTTAATCATATATTATGCTAAATATTCCCAGGTTGCCAAATTTAATAATTTTCGAATATAAAGGGAAAAAGAGGGGACTAAATCAAGACCATAAGGGCGATAATTAAAAGAAGAACAAATCAAATCAAGAGAAAAGCAAGCAAATAAACCACAAACCCAAAGGAAACAATTCTTAAGGAAAGGAAACAAGAAACACTGAGATTCCACTTGTCTTCATGCTGTTTTGGATTCTTTAAATATTTGTTTCATCCCGATACAGTCAAGGTTCTTTGAAAGTTGTTTATGGATCCGATTCGGATCATTTAGCCAGTTGGTTTATTGTGGTAATTTTTTTAGCCAAGTACTACCTATGAAACAAGTACAAGAGTACCATCCTGGAGTTTAGTAGAGTGGTCTTATTCCCTTTGTGATTAGGACATTCTTTTTTCTAGTGTCCAAAGTTGTGACTACCATATCATCTTACTTTGTAACGAACCTCCGTGGCCTACCGAGAATTATAGCCCCTAAACCCATAATGATTTGAAAAATCCTTTATATATGTTTAAGATTCTATATTCCTTTCTCCTTATCTCACTACTAAATCACATGGACAGAGGAACCCTATACCATAGATACACTTGATGAGAAAAGGAACCATCCGCTTTCTTAGAGATGAGAACATCCAAGAACGGAAGACAATCATGGTCTTCTTTTTCCATCGTGAATTTTATGGCGGCAGACTGGTTATTAAGATGATTGAAGAAATGATCAAGCTCATCAGGACCATGAGACCAGACAACACCATGGTCCTGATGAGCTTGATCATTTCTTCAATCATCTTAATAACCAGTCTTCATGCTGTTTTGGATTCTTTAAATATTTGTTTCATCCCGATACAGTCAAGGTTCTTTGAAAGTTGTTTATGGATCCGATTCGGATCATTTAGCCAGTTGGTTTATTGTGGTAGTTTTTTTAGCCAAGTACTACCTATGAAACAAGTACAAGAGTACCATCCCGGAGTTTCTTAAATTTTCCAAAAATCAAAGTTGATATAATAGAATTCCTAGCTTTGTTGAAGAAAAAACATCTTACATCTTTGATTATGCCTATATTTCTGAAAAAAATGCCATATAAGCTTCCCCTAAAGTTATGTGAGTTCTTGTACATGATTACAATAGTGGTTGCATTTGTATATTCGATCTCCATTGAATCAACCATTTACTGATGGACAAGATTGATCAGTAAACAATATTACTTAGCAGCAACATTGGTTGCATTTTTTTATAGTAGATCTCCGTTGAATCAACCATTGATTGATGGACAAGCTCAAGTAGTAAATAATATTACTTAGTAGTGAAGAGGAAGTGAGCATGAGCAGCTTATCAATGTGGCCTGCAGTGATGCCTCTCTTTCTATCTTTGGCACTAGTAAGCCATCCTTTGGGCAACCAGTCTTGGGATTCAACGAACATATCAGGTCCTCGCCGTCTATATGAAGTAGGTGTATCAACCCCACAACTTACTACCTACTTTCTGGAGCCTTGACTTTCAAATTTTAAGGTTTGTGCACTAGGGAGAATGGTTGGAGCTTTATTCTTCATTTCCTCAGAAGATATATTAGCATTGGTATTATTAATAATTGTTTTTTATGACCAATTAAAAATATTTACACTACATTATAACATCAATACACGATTACATTTCCCAACAACATTTTGCTTTTAGATTTAATTTAAAAAATGTTAAAAAATAAAATTAAAATAAAATATTTGTAAAATATTTTGATTTTAAAATGATTTATGGTTTTGGGGCAAGTGATATTGGTAACCCATACTAGTGGCCCATGGTATTGTAACAAATCCTAATTACAAGTTAATAATATCTATAGTAAACTCTTTTATGGTAAAATATGTACAATGTTTTAAAAAAATGTTAAAAAATAAAATAAAAATAAAATATTTGTAAAATATTTTTATTTTAAAATGATTTATGGTTTTCTTGGCAAGTGGTATACGATAGTATTGGCCCATGGTATTGTAAGAAAACCTAATTAGAAGTTAATAATATCCATGGTTAAATATCTTTTTATTTTGTATGCTTATTGTAAGGATTTAGTTTTCATTATATTTGTTTTGTAAGCTAGGTGGGACTACATCTTCATATGTCCAATATAATTGAACAAGTGAGTTTACATCATAGACTGGGACATGGAATTGAACAAGTGAATTTACATCATGGAGTGGGACATGGAATTGAACGAGTGACTTGACCTCATGGCATGGACAACTATTTAGTTTTAATTTTAAAAATGTTATAAAATTAAATTAAAGTAAAATATTTCTATTTTTTTGGAATGAGATATAGTTTTTGGGCATGTAGTATTGATAACCCACTTTGTTGAGAGAGTGAAGCCTATTTAGAAGTTAATAATGTGCACATTTAAAATGGGAAAAATATTAGTGGTTAATAATTTTTTTTTTATTGTAAATACTAAATTCTTATGTGCTTGTTAATTATATTTAAATATTGTCACAAATTGTTTTTTTTAATTTTATGGTAAAATCGATGTAAATTTATAACTACTATTTTTATGTTATATATTTTAATGTGGTACGTAGATTATGATATTATATTATATTCTATTATGATATTATGATATTCTATTATTATGCCAATAGGCATCCCCCTATCGGAATCAGCAACTTAATCATTTTCTTAATTAATATTTTTGATTGGATGGCCCGAATTGAATGATGTCAATATATTCTCGTAGCCATCACTAAATCAATGAATGAAATTCGCAACAGTAACTTTCTTGCATGTCTAGATCACATGTTTAAACCATACTTAAATTAATTTTTTACAAAGCATGATTAAAAATTTATTTTGCCTCTTGTTGATTACCACGTATGTTGATTAGTGAGAAAATGTATTTAAAAAATTATAAAATATTAACCTAAGAGATTTCGATCAAAGAGGAACAACCCACCGACAGTTTTCCTCAATCTTGTGAAACGATTAAAAGTTGAGGCATGCACCTTATACCTCTTCATATTCTGCAATGTATGTCTATTCAACTGTTTCGTAGGTGTTTTGTCGATTAATTTAACGATTACCTTACGTTGGTGGTTTAAATGTATCTGTGTTCAACCATACCTTTTTCACATTCTGGTTTCAAACATGTGCACGCTCAACCATATGTTTTCACATTCTCAAACGTACCCGTGTCCAACCATTTTCCAAGTGTTTTCTGACACCTATAAGGATTACCTGAGTGATTTCCTATGCGTTACTAATTCTAAAACAATTTGAAGGTGGTTACATTACTAATTCAACAATGCAGTTTTTACTATTGATAGTCATGATGATGTAGGTCTCTGAGGGCACTCTAAACTATCACTTTGTGATGTAGTTTATACTTATGTTTATACAGAGAATTTATTTGAGTGTTGAACTATGTAATCGAAGCATCCCTTTCAGAAGAGGGTTTTTCTATGTGATTAGGCCTAAGGCCAGGACACTGTAATGTGTTTATGGTGAATAAATCAATGTTGCTTGTATTCTTATATAAAAGACCTATGGAGGCCTCAAATGTTTGTTTTCTCTTTGTATTTAGCTAAATATGGTGTTGGCCCTCTGTTTTCATCTTTTGCAGTGGAAATCCCTGTGGGTAAGGCAAATTTGGTGTAATCTGGGTTCACAGACAGAAATCCCAAAATACACTAAGTATTAGCTCAAACTGTGTTTAAACTGAGAATCCAGACCTGAAAGCTTTTAAACGGAGGTTTTGAATGATATCGGGTCTGTAAAACCCAAAACCGCATCAATCATGTGTATTTCCTTGTCGCATCGCTGAAAGCCATTTAAAAAGGAAAATCAGGTTAACAATGGCGGATTCAAGAAAGCGGACGTGAAAATCTATGCATAGGAGTTTTGGACGTTATCGGGTTCAACACTTATCTCGCATCACGCAGTTGGATTGGTGATATGTGATTGCCGACTCATCACATCGGCATATTGGAGTGGAGGTGGTGAATTGATAATTGGTGTGATCACCGATAGTGATTAGCGATAATCACATCGGACCCCCCAAAGGATAGCACTGATATTACAGACCATTGAGACTGTCGATCGTTGATATAGCGATTGAATTTGAGTCGTCCGATCGGTTAGATCTTGATCCATGACAATAACACATATGACTGTGTAGAAAGGAAGAAAAGCATTGTTTCAGCATTTTGGAGAGTATTTGGTCACGAGAGGAAAAAAAATAATTTTTAAGCTTTTCCAAAGGTTTTTCACTCCCGATAGGACAAGGCATGGTTTTTGAAGGAAAAGGGGTGTTCAATAGGGTGATTGCTTGGGTCACTTTTGATCCATTTGGGGTTTTTAAGGCCGAAGGCATGTAAAATGCTTCTGATACATATACATGTGGGCATGGGGGTATAAAGCTTAATAACTTCCATTAAGAGGAAATTAAGCCCCAATAAGGTGTTTAGCATGTGCAACCTTAGGGTTGCACCATTTATGTGGAATTGACTATAAGTTTTGTCTAACTATACATTTAACCGTCCTTTTATTTCAGGTTCTCTACCATAATTCGTAGTTCCTTTGATGAGATTTGAAAATAATTTTACAAAATTTTCACTTTAAATGCAAGTACCTCCAAAACTACATTGCGACATTGCTTTCAAAATGAACGGTTCAATTTTGACTATTTAATAGAGCTATTCATGGTTCGAAGTGATATTGAAGAACTTTGTCCACGATCTTTACCTCAAATTTGAAGATTTTGTGATGTATTTTGTATTTATGTTTGTACAAAGAATTGATTTGAGTGTTAAACTGTGTAATCGATGCACCCCTTTCAGACATAGGGATTTTCTATGTGATGAGGCCTAAGGCTGAGACTATGTAATGTGTTTATGGTGAATAAATCAATGTTGCAGGTATTATTATATAAACGGCCTCTGGAGGCCTCAAATGCTTGTTTTCTCGTTGTATTCAACTGAATTTGGTGTTGACCCTGTTTTTTCATCTTTTTTATTGGAAATCCTTGTGGGTAAGGAAAATTTGGTGTGATCTGGGTTTGTAGACAGAAAACCCAAAATACACTGAGTATCAGCTAAAACTGCGTTTAAACTCAGAATCTAGACCTCAAATATTTTAAGCGGAGGTTTTCAATGATATCGGGTCTGTGGAACCCCAAACCACATCAATCCTGTGTATTTCCTTGTCGCATCCTCGAAAGCCATTTACAAAGGAAAATCACGCTAACACTTATCAGATTCAAGAAAGCGGACGTGAAAATATATGCATAGGAGTTTTTGACCTTATCGAGTTCGAGACTTATGTTGCATTGTGCAGTTGGATCAGTGATATGTGGTTGCTGACTCCTCGCATCAGCATATTGGAGTGGAGGTGGTGAATTGATAATCGGTGTGATCACCGATAGCGATTAGCGATAATCGCATCGAACCCCGCCAAAGGATAGCGCTGATATTACAGACCATTGAGACTGCCAATCGCCAATATAGCAATTGAATCTGAGCCATCCGATCGGTAAGATCTCGATTCGCGACAATAACGCATATGACTGTGTAAAAAGGTGAAAAGTGTTGTTTCGGCATTCTGGAGATTATTTGGTCCCAAGATGGAAAAACAAAGCTTTTAAGCTTTTTTAAAGGTTTTTCACTCCCTATAGGACAAGGCATGGTTTTTAAAGGAAATGGGGTGTTCGATAGGGTGATTTCTTGGGTCATTTTTTATCCATTTGGGGTTTTTAAGGCCGAATGAATATAAAATGCTTCCAATAGATATTTATGTGGGCATGGTGTTATAAATATTATTAAGTGACATTAAGAGAAAATTAAGCCCCGATAAGGTGTTTAGCATGTGGCAACCTTAGGGTTGCACTATTTATGCTGAATTGACTATAATTTCTGTCTGACTATACATTCAACTGTCCTTTTATTTAAGGTTCTCTACCACAATTCATAGTTCCTTTGATGAGATTTGAAAATAATTTTGCAAAATTTTCACTTTAAATGCAAGCACCTCCAAAACTACATTGTGACATTGCTTTCGAAATGAACAATTCAATTCTACCTATTTAATAGATCTATTGATGGTTTGAAGTGATATTGGAGGGTTTTGTCCACGCTCTTTACCTCAAATTTGAAGATATTGTGATGTAGTTTGTATTTATGTTTGTACAAAGAATTGATTTGAGTGTTGAACTGTGTAATTGATGCATCCCTTTCAGAAAGAGGGTTTTTCTATGTGATGAGGCCTAAGGCTGGGACTCTGTAATGTGTTTATGGTGTATAAATCCATGTTGCATGTATTATTATATAAACAACCTCTGGAGGCCTCAAATGCTTATTTTCTCTTTGTATTCAGCTGAGTTTGGTGTTGACCCTGTGTTTTCATCTTTTGTAGTGGAAATCCTTGTGGGTAAGGAAAATTTGGTGTAATTTGGGTTCGTAGATAGAAAACCCAAAATACACTAAGTATCGGCTCAAACTGCGTTTAAATTCAGAATCCAGACCTCAAATCTTTTAACCATAGGTTTTGAATCATATCGAGTCTATAGAGCCCCAAATCACATCAATCCTGTGTATTTCATTGTCACATTGCCAAAAGCCATTTACAAAGGAGAATCACGCTAACACTTAGCAGATTCAAGAAAGTGGACATGAAAATCTATGCATAGGAGTTTTTGACCTTATCAGGTCTGACACTTATGTTGCATCGCACAGTTGGATCGGCGATATGTGATTGTCAACTCCTCACATCTGCATATTGGAGCAGAGGTGGTGAATTGATAATTGGTGTGATCGCTGATAGCGATTAGCAATAATCACATTAGACCCCGCCAAAGGATACTATCGATATTACAGACCATTGAGACTGCTGATCACCAATATAGTGATTGAATTCGAGCCGTCCGATCGGTCAGATCTCGATCCATGGCAATAACACATATGGTTGTGTGAAAAGGTGGAAAGCGTTGTTTCGGCATTTTGGAGATTATTTGGTCCCAAGAGGGAGAAACATAGTTTTTAAGCTTTTTCAAAGGCTTTTCACTCCCGATAGGACAAGGCATGGTTTTTAAAGGAAAAGGGGTGTTCGGCGGGGTGATTGCTTGGGTCATTTTTTATCCATTTGGGGTTTTTAAGGCCGAATGCATATAAAATGCTTATGATACATATATATATATGTGGGAATGGGGATATAAAGCTTAATGAGTTCCATTAAGAGGAAATTAAGCCTCGATAAGGTGTTTAGCATGTGGCAACCTTAGGGTTGCAACATTTATGTTGAACTGACTGTAATTTCTGCCTAACTATACATTTAACCATCCTTTTATTTAAGGTTCTCTACCACAATTCATAGTTCCTTTAATGAGATTTGAAAATAATTTTACAAAATTTTCACTTTAAATGCAATTACGTCCAAAACTACATTGTGACATTGCTTTCAAAATGAACGGTTCAATTTTGCCAATTTAATAGAGCTATTCATGGTTTGAAGTGATATTGAAGGGTTTTATCCACGATATTTACCTCAAATTTGAATCTTTGGTCATGGACAAAGGCTTCTTTCTCGTTCTCGAATGATTTTTACCTCAAATTAACCACTACGAATAAAGTTTACCTATTTTACAAAGATTTCACAGTTTTAAGTGATATCGAAGGGTTTTCTAAAATCCCTATATGCTAACTGAGAGGAATGCTAAACTCAGAAGAAATCTAAGGTACTGAGTCTATTCGTTATTAGGGCCATTGATGATTTACTCTATTAACGATATTTTTGTGGGTTTACTCTATTAATGATTTAAGGGTGCAACTCTTTCTTTGTTGATGGGGTCAAGAATTATGAGGAAGCAAGCATGGAGTGAGGGGATCAGATCCTTGAGCAGTGGAACACCAAGGAAGTGGACTATTAAACCGACAGAACGTGTAGGTAGTTTTCAAAGTCTGGAAAAGTCCTTTTCACACCACTTCCATGGCCTGGGTGGCATTTTATTTTTTTACCCGATAAAACGTGGAGCTGCCACATAGCATTACAAAACCACTCTTTTCAGGTGATAACGTTTATGCATCTAGAAGAAGGGATGAATATGATAGTCATTGGATTGGAAGAGTTAAGGATCGACAAAGAAGATTATATTGTGTTGGATGTGCAAGTTTGATGGAGAGATGGACACGACATGTTGGAGAATTATTAATGACATTAATATTATAACTAATATTAATATTAATATTTATGAAAAATATTAAAAACATTTTGTATTAAAAATACTATTAATATTGTTTAGTCTACAATATTCTTTCTTATTATTATTATTATTATAATTTTTTGTATTAATATTAATTAATACATTTTAGTTTTAATATAATTCACATTAACAACATTAAATATAAATCAATTTTTAATATTTAGTTTTAATATTATTTATGAATTTTAATATTAATAGTAATATTAATATTATTAATATTAATACGA
Source organism: Pinus tabuliformis (assembly GCA_031772625.1). Taxonomy (NCBI): domain Eukaryota; kingdom Viridiplantae; phylum Streptophyta; class Pinopsida; order Pinales; family Pinaceae; genus Pinus; species Pinus tabuliformis. The sequence continues at coordinate 403,699,173 of CM062818.1, read as the reverse complement.
AAATTCATTATAGATTATAATATATAATATAAATTTAAGCCATTTTAACTTTAATTTATTTAATGTGGTAATTGTAAATTATTTTAATTTTGTGTTATTTCAATTTATTAATAATATTAATATTAATACTAGTAAATATTGTTATTATGAATATCATTAACATTAATAACATTAAATATGTATAAAATTTTAATATAAAGTTTTAATATTATTTATTAATATGAATTTTAATAATAATATTAATTAATATGAATGTCAATATTATTATTACTTTTAGTATTATTAAAATTTATAATTAATATTTATGTCAATATCAAAATCAACTCTGATCCATCATGGTCAACCATGGTCAATAATCATGGTCACATTGTAACGAAGATCGTCTTTTGGTCCAACAACAATGGTCGTCCATGGTCAACCATGGTTGAGCGTCAATTGTGACAAATATTGTCTCAATATGAAAATCAACCATGGTCAACCATAGTCTAACATTGCATTGTGACAAAGATTGTCTAAATATGAAAATAAATCATGGGTAACCATGGTTGAATGTCGCATTGTGACAAATATTGTGTTAATATGAAAATCAACCATAGTCAACAATAGTTAAACAATGGTTCACCATGGCCCAATGGCACATTGTGACAAATGTTGTTTCGATATGAAAATCAACCACTGCCAAGCATTGTCTGTTGGGATTATCACACAGGTTTGGCACTATGGCATAGGTGTTGTCCTCGATGGCAACTCACTCAGATGGAAGATCTTAGTTCAAGCTCTCAGAATGAAAGAAAAAGAGATATAGGAAGGTTCCTCTTAACCAAGTCGTGTATACATGCGGGTTTGATGATCAAAAGGTGCATATATGTATGCACGCACTTTAATGCAAGGAAAAGTGTGTACATGTGGGAAAACTTATTTTTGGACCATGGTATTTAGTCCTTGGTTTTTGGACCATGGTATCTCTTTTTAGGTGTTGAACCCATGTATTGGGTCCATGGTATTGATTCTCTATTGTTTTGGACCATGGTATTGAGTAAGGCCTAAGACTATAAAAGGGGGAAGAGATCATTACGCAAAGGCATTAACTCAAGTATTGAATATCTTATGAAGAGAAAGATCTAGAATTGGGTTATGGTGCATAGCTAGGTCTAAACCAAGGAGGAACCTGAGCGCTAAAAGATGGATAAGTTCTATTGACGGGTAAAGATCTTAAGGCTTGAATAGTAGTATCTTTGTGTGATTTTGATCTGTTATATTTGGCACATTATTTGCTCTATAAATATGATAATCTGGGTATAACTAATGTCTGAATAAGTGAAAAGGGTAAATTATCTTTTATAGATCTGTACGTAAGTTCAGCACATCAGAGGCATGTATACACGCTATTTCATAAAGTCAAAACAGCGTATATGCTGGTTGCTCTTAATACAACAGCATATGCACACAGGTTTCTACCTATTGAAGTAGCATACGTCTCATGAAATATGTTTTAGCTGCTTCCGCTTATTGCTGCATTGTTCTGGGTTGGAGATTGGTTTCTGGTTACTGTTAATGTATTCTGGTTACAACATTCAGAGAAGTGATTGATTGATTCAATTTTTGGTTGGTACTAAGGGGATTGGTTGATGCAGTTACATTTGATGTTTGATTGATATTATTGATGGATCCAATCTGAAAATATATGAAACATGGTCCCTGAAAGAGAGAGAAGGTTGTAGCCTTCTATAGGTTAGCACCTACGTACTAGTACATCAGTTAGTACAAGAGCTAAAGGGGTTATAGCTCCCTTATAGGAGAAGCTAGAGAACGAGAGAAGGTTGTAGCCCTCTGTAGGTAGAAGCATATGCACTGGTATAAGACTGCACCAATACAAAAAAATGTAAAAGGAAGTTTCTTATTAAAAGAAGATAGAGACAAATTGTAGCAGGTGGTTTTCACCCACATTGGGTTTCCACCTTATATCTTGTGTCCATGTGTGTGAAGATATGTTATGTTTTACTGCTCCTATTTACTATTCTTATGATTAGCGAAGTCTTGATGCACTAATTAAAGATGAAAATTTAATGAATCTTAAGTTTTCTGATATACGTTGGTTGCTTTAGACACAGTAGTGTATATACATAGTTTCCCATAAGTGAAGTAGCGTATACAAATTTGATTGTGAAATGAAAAATCATTGATTTGATAATACTGATTCACCCCCCTCCCTCTCTCAGTATTATTTCCAACAATTTATATTAGAGTAGGTCCTTCAGAAGAAGCTTGATCGCTTGGAGGAATATCTATCATCATGAGAAACTACGAAAAAGAGGAGTCTATTAGGCCACCAATTTTTGAATGGAGCAACTTCGTGTATTGGAAGGTAAGAATCATAGCCTATCTTCAATCTCTTGGTACAAAAGTTTGGGATATCATGGAATCACGATACACATTTCCATCGACAACTCCTACAGATACAGCTAGTAAGAAGTAGTATAAAACAAATGCAAATGCTGCCAATACTCTATTAGCAAGTTTATCTCAATCAGAATTCATCAAGGTTATGCATCTCAAAACCGAAAAATAAATATGGGACAATATTGTTCTGAGCTATGAAGGTGATAATCAGGTAAAACGTGCAAAACTACAACCTGTCGGAATTCAATATGAAAATCTCATAATGAACAATGATGAAAATGTGGCTAATTGTTTCTTACATATAGATGAGATTGTTAATCGTATGAAAAACTTGGGTGAAGAAATAAAAGAAGTTACCTTGGTTGAAAAGGTTCTAATATCTTTGTCTTCTAAGTTTGAATCAAAATTTTCTGCCATAGAAGAAAAGGAGAATCTACAAAGCATTACCATGTCATAGCTACACGGAATCCTAAGTCCTTTCGAAATTAGAAAAAGGGGACCATCAGACAGGAGAGAAGTTTCATTCAAAGCTTCAGGAAAAGGAGATTACAATGAGTCAGGACATATGTTAGAATGAGAGGAAGAATCAAACTTTGTCAAGAACCTTCAACGAGGTTCTCGAATATTCAGAGGTAAGCTACCTTTCAAATGCTTTTCTTGTGAAAGAGTTGTTCATTATGTAGCCAAGTGTCCTCATAAAGATAAGCTTGACAAAGGTAAGGAACCACTTAGATGGAACATAAAACAGAATGTAAGTAAGAAGAACTATTATACACATGAAGACAATGATGGATTTTCAATTAGTGATGAAGATGAACAATGTAATGATTATAGACTTTTGATGGCTTTTGAAGATGATGATTTCTTAGATGCTATGGATGAAGAAGATCTCTATGAAGAAATATCTAAACTTAAAAATTTGTTTAGAAGAAAAGAGTATGATCATAGATACTTTGAGATTCCAACTTGCTAAAAAGGAAAAACACAGTGAAAAGTTAGAATATGAAATTGTGGGACTTAGAAAAGATATTAAGAAAACAAAATATCTTAATCTAAGATTTTCTAAAGGATTTAAAACTTTAGATGAGATTATCAAAGTGCGGCGTTCTCCTCTAATAAAGATAGTTCTTGGATATTCTGAAGAAGCATCTCAAGCATAGAAGCCATCCACCTCTAAACGTTATATAAATGCACCAAGGAGAAGTGAACAGGTTGACAATCGACAACAAAGGCATAAAGTAGATCACCGGGTAAATCAAGGTCAATCTAATTCAAGGATGAACAAAGATCACCAAGTAAATCAAGGGAAATCTACTTCAAGGATGAACATAACTTACAACCAACTATAGGTAAATCACTCTCAGTTTGCCTATAGAAACTACTATCACCTGGATGGTAGGTTTGATAATCACAGGAATTTCTTCAATGGCCAATGTTTCTCTTGTCATAACTTTGGACACAATTCTACTCAATGTGTTGCCTACAAGACCATCATGACTAGAGAATCTCAAAATAAAAGGAGTGTGACTAGGATCATGAAAAGGACTTACAATAAAAATTTTGCCCTTGAAAGTGAAATATAATGTTCTATTTGTAACAACTTTGGTCATGAAGATTCTGAATGCAAGAGTAGGTTTCAGCAAACAACACAGAAGGAGCAAGCCTCATTGAGTCCCAGAACATGGAGAAAGAAAGAACCACAACCAGAAAGATGTGGTATAGCCTTATATATGGAAGGACAGGAAAATCAGTGGTACATAGACAGTGGATTCTCGAAACTTATGATAGGTGATCAAGAAAAACTTCAGTCATATAGTGCCTTAGAAAAGGAAAGGAAGGTCTCATTTGGAAATGACACCCCTGCTCTCATAAAAGGTAAAGGTTCATTTCTTTTAAAAGAAAATGTCAAAGCTGGAAATGTTATGTATGTTGATGGATTAAAGCATAATCTATTGAGTGTCAGTCAAATGTGTGATCAAGGAAATGAGGTAATATTTCGATCAAATGGATGTATTGTTCATGAGCTTGATATAGGAGAAATAATGATAAAAGGCATAAGAACTCCAAATGATTTATACATTCTCAAGGGAGGACAACAACAATGCTATCTAAGCAATAATGATGAACACTGGCTATGGCAAGAAGATTGGGGCATCTAAGCTTCTCTAAGATAAGGAAAGCATGCAAATATCAGTTGGTTCATGATCTCCCTGACATCATAATTCCAGACAATACAATATGAAAATCATGTCAGTTTGGAAAGCAAACGAAAACTAATTTCCCTGAGAAGGAAGGATCATCTAGTAAGCCACTTGAACTTGTCCATACCGATGTATGTGGTCCATCGACGAAAAGGTCACCTTGAAGTGAAGAATACTTCATATTATTCATTGAAGACTTTTCCAAGATGTGTTGGATAGGACTCCTGAAGCATAAAGATGAAGCTTTCTAAAAGTTCAAAGAATTCAAAGCCTTGGTTGAAAATGAATCAAATCACAGAATCAAATGCCTCAGGTCTAGTCGAGGAGGGGAATTTACCTCAGATGAATTTTTTCGATTTTTATGAATAACATGGAATAAGGGAATTCTCTACTGCAAGGACTCCTCAGCAAAATGGAGTAGTAGAAAGGATGAACAGGATGGTTCAACAAATGGCTCGTGCTATGCTTGATGAATCTGAGACTCTTGCAACCTGTTATGGTGAAGTTGCATTTGCTGCCATTACTATTCTCAACAAGACAAACGTTCGAGTAAACAACACTCAGACTCCTCATGAACTTTGGTATGGTAATATTCCTATGGTAAAATACTTGAAAATTTTTGGAAGCAAATGTTACATCAAAAGGACTAATGAAGACCTTGGCAAGTTTGAACCTAGAGTAGATGAAGGAATTCTCATTGGTTACTCTCCCCACAGCAAAGGATATAAGTGTTACAATAAATACTTGGAAAAATTGTTGAAAGTATTGATGTAGTGGTTGGTGAAGAACGAAATATTCCTAGGCAGGTAAAATTTGAAAATTTCGAAGATGATGAGGACTGTCCTTCAACATCAAATCAGACTTATGATGAAGAAGAAACCAATGAGGCACCAGAAGAATAGATAAGGGTAGAAGAAAAGACTCCATCCAGGTACGTTTAGAAGAATCATCCAGAAACTCAAATTTTGGGGCAGAAAGAGGCAGGTGTACAAACAAGAAGAACTATTTGAGAAGCTTCAAGCTATCTAGCATTGCTCTCCTCCACTGAACCACGAAATGTAAGTGAAGCACGCAAACATGAATGCTGGGTCAAGGCCATGAATGACGAACTTGAACAAATTGAAAAGAATAACACTTGGGAGTTGGTTCCTAGACCAAATGATAAGAATGTCATAGGGAGAAAATGGATATTCAAAAATAAGTCGAATGAAAATGGAGATGTTGTTAGGAACAAGGCCAGACTTGTTTGTAAAGGGTATGCTCAACAAGAAGGTATAGACTTTGAAGAAACTTTTGCACCAGTTGCTAGACTTGAAGCCATAAAAATATTCCTTGCTCTTTCTAGCTTTCAAAAGTTCAAAGTATTTCAAATGGATGTGAAATCTACCTTTTTAAATGGAGACTTGGAAGAAGAAGTGTATATTGAGCAACTAGATGGATTCATCCTTGGAAATGATCCAAAACATGTATGCAAACTTCAAAAGGCACTCTATGGTCTTAAACAGGCTCCAAGGGCTTGGTATTATCATCTAGACAAATACCTCCATCAACAAGGTTTTTCAAAAGGATCAGCATATAGCAATCAATATGTAAAAATTGGTAATGATAAATTGCTAATACTTTTTCTCTATGTTGATGATATCATCTTTGGTAGCAATGAAGAAGCCATGAGTCAAAAGTTTGCTTTGGTGATGTAGAAAGAATTTGAAATGTCCTTGCTTGGTGAGCTGACATATTTTCTTGGTTTACAAGTCCAACAAAATAAAGACGGTATCTTTTTATCACAAGCCAAGTACCTCAAGGAGATCTTGAAGAAATATAGCATGGAAGATTCGAAACCAGTATGTACCACTATGGTAACATGATGTAGCCTCAGTGCAAATGATGATTCAGCAGTAGTACATCAACCAACCTATAGATCCATGATTGGTAGTCTTCTCTATCTCATAGGTACCCAACCAGACATCATGCATGCAGTGGGAATAGTTGGAAGATTCCAAGCAAATCCAAAAGAAGCACACCTTGAGGTGGTTAAAAAAATTTTCAAATATCTTCAAGGAACACAAAAATATGGCTTATGGTATCCTAGAGATACATATCTCACACTTCATGCATATACAGATGTAGATTGGGTAGGAAGCATGGATGACAGAAAAAGCACTAGTGGTGGTGCATTCTTTATGGGTTCCATATTAGTATCTTGGTTCAGCAAGAAACAAAGTTCAAGTGCTTTATCTACAACTGAAGCGGAATATGTGGCTGCTAGATCTTGCTGCACACAACTCCTTTGGATGATGCAAATTTTACAAGCTTTTCAAATCACTTGTATTCCACCTATCTCCATTTTATGTGATAATACAAGTGAAATTATTATTTCAAAAAATCCGATCATGCATTCAAAGACCAAGAAAATACCTATTAGATATCATTTTCTTCGAGAATAAGTGCTTGAACAAAACGTCAAATTGGAGTATGTTCCCTCCAAGGAATAGGTTGCTGATATAATCACCAAACCATTGTCCAGGGAGACATTTGAATACCTTAGACAGAAGCTAGGAGTAATTGATGCATCATCTTGCTGTTGAAACTTGTCTGTTTCAGAGAAGAGTGGTTGTACGCGAGTTTAATGAGGAGAATCCACGTACATATGCTGGTTTATGTGGATACGGTCGCGTATATGGTTGTTTGAAGACAAACAATGGGCCAGGCTCAGGATGAAAAGAGTCTGATATGGGTCTGACAGACACCATCTGGCACAGGTTCAAGGGGAACATATATATATACTTCTAATAATGCATTGTTGGCATTATCTTAGAACATCTTGGTTCAAGTTCACAGTGTTTTTGGTTTTAGCTGGAATAGGTACAAAAGGAGAACATGGTTGCTGGTCTGAATGATGATTGACAGATGCTGCTGATGATAGTTGTTGATGACTATCATAGTATTGTTGTAGATATTTTGTCTCTATGTCATATATTTATTTTCTTATCAAGGTCATGTAACGCCCTATTTTGGTTTCCCCACTATGCTTGGGATGGATGATGTATTGTTCTTGTTTTATCATGTGTAAACCTTTGATGTATTCCCATTTGGTTGGGTGGATAAGTCAATATTGGTATATCCCCACTTGGTTGGGAGATAGATGTATGTATGAGTCTTTGGTGATAGGAAGGTCATTTATGATGTATAAAGTCATGTTTCTTCTTGTAGAACATCTTATTGTAGACCTTGCCTACAGTCAGGGGGAGCTTGAATAGCACAACAGAACATAGATTTTAGCATGTACTTAGGGGGAGCATAACCCTTTGTCCTTGATGACAAAGGGGGAGAATGACTTTGAGTGACTTGGGGTTTCCATCAAGTCTAAAGGGGGAGATTGTTGGCATTATGACACAGGTTTGGCACTATGGCATAGGTGTTGTCCTTGATGGCAACTCACTCAAATGGAAGATCTCAGTTCAAGCTCTCAGAATGAAAGAAAAAGAGATATACGCAGGTTCCTCTTAACGAAGTTGCGTATACATGCAGCGTCGACGATCAAAAGGCGCATATATGTATGCACACACTTTCATGCAAGGCAAAGCGCGTACATGTGGGCAAACTTATTTTTCGACCATGGTATTTAGTCCTTGGTATTGGAACTATGGTTTTGCACCATGGTATCTCATTTGAAATGTTGAACCCAGGTATTGGGTCCATGGTATTGATTCTCTATGGTTTTGGACCATGGTATTGAGTAAGGCCTAAGACTATAAAAGGGGGAGGAGATCAGTAGGCAAAGGCATTAACTCAAGTATTGAATATCTTATGAAGAGTAAGATGTAGAATTGTGTTACGGTGCATAGCTGGATCTGAACCAAGGAAGAACCCGAGTGCTAAAAGATGGATAAGTTCTATTGATGGATCAAGATCTTAAGGCTTGAATAGCAGTATCTTTGTGTGATTTTGATCTATTATATTTGGCGCATGATTTGATATATAAATCTAATAGTTTGGCTATAATTAATGTCTGAATAAGTGAAAAGGGTAAACTACCTATTATAGATATGTACGCAGGTTCGACACATCAAAGGAGCGTATACACGCTCGTTCAGTAAGTCAAAATAGTGTATATGCTGGTTTGCCTTAATACAACAACGTATGCACGCATGTTTCTACATATTGAAGTAGCTTACGTCTCATGAAATATGTTTTAGCTGCTTCTGTTTATTTCTACAGTGTTCTAGGTTAAGGATTGGTTTCTGGTTACTGTTAATGTATTTTGGTTACAACATTCACAGAAGTGATTGATTGATTCATTTTTTGGTTGGTACTAAGGGGATTAGTTGATGGAGTTACATTTGATGTTTGATTAATTTTATCTAAGGATACAATCTAAAAATGTATGAAACGTGATCCCTAGAAGAAAGAGAAGGCTGTAGCCTTCTACAGGTAGAAGCCTATGCACTGGTATAAGACTGCACCAATAAAAAAATATTGTAGAAATAAGTTTCTTATTAAAAGAAGATAGAGATGAATTGCAGCAGGTGGTTTTCAGCCACATTGGGTTTCCACCTTATATATTGTGTCCGTGTGTGTGATGATTTGTTCTATTTTACTTCTCCTGTTTACTGTTCTTATGATTAATGAAGTCCTGATGCACTGATTAAAGATCAACATTTAATGAATCTTAAGTTTTCTCATATACGTTGGTTGCTTTAGACACACTAGCGTATATACTCAATTTCCCTTAAATGAAGTGGCATATACAAATCTGATTGTGAAATGAAAAATAATTGGTTTGATAATATTGATTCACCCCACCTCTTAGTTTTATTTCCAACATTGTCATTCACGGTGAACCATGGTCCAATGTCAAATTATAACAACGATTGTCTCTATATGAAAATCAATCATTGCCAACCATATTCAGTCATATCCAATCATGTTCAAAAATGGTCAAATGTCGCATTGTGACAAAGATTGTCTCAAAATGAAAATCAATCATGGTAAATATGAAAATCACGCAATATAAAAATCAAGCATGGTAAATCATGGTCAAAGATCATCAATAGGCATGCTTACAGTATGACAAATATTGTCTAATAGTAAAATGTCACATTGTCACAACCGTGGTCATCCACAGCCAACAATGGTTAACCATGGTCCAATAGTGCACTCTAACACACATTGTCAATATGAAAATCAACCATGGTTAACCGTGCTCCAAAGTCACATTGTGACAAGGATTCTCTTTATATGAAAATCATTGTCAACCATGGTCCAATGCCACATTCTGAAAATATTGTCTCAATATGAACATCAATCATGGTCAACATGATCAACCATGCTTGGTTTAGGGTTATAAAATTTTAATATAAAGTTTTATTATTAATTTTAATATTAATATTAATATTAATTTCAATTTTAATAATAATATTAATTAATATGAATGTGAATATTAATATTACTTTTAGTATTATTAATATTTATGTAAATATGAAAATCAACCATGGTCAATGATGGCCAACAATGTTTATTTTAGGGTTTATAATATTCATTCAAACATCACATTGTGACAAAGATTGTCACAATATGAAAATAAACCATGGTCAACCATGTTCCAACCTCAATTGTGACAAATATTGTCCCAATATGAAAATCAACCATGGTCAACCATAGTCTAATGTTGCATCATGAAAAAGATTGTCTCAATATGAAAATAAATCACGAATAACCATGATCGAATGTCGCATTGTGACAAATATTGTGTCAATATGAAAATCAATCATAGTCAACAATGGTTGAACGCGTTTATTTTTTGGTTTATAATATTTATCTTAGGGTTTATATACCAAGGGTATATAATATTATGACCTTAGATTTGATATTATTCCCTTGGGTCTATAATCCTCTCAGTTTTGAGTATTAATTCATTTTGTTTATTAATCACTAGGGTTTATAATATTAATCCCTTAGGTTTATTAATCTAAGGGTCCATATTCCTATGGTATAATATTATTCATATGGTTTATAATATTAATCCTAGGATATAATATAAATCCATTGGGTTTATAATCATGGTCAATTGTGGTCAACCATGGCCCAATGGCACATTGTGACAAAGGTTGTCTCGATATGAAAATCAAACATGGTCCAATGTCACATTATAAAAACGATTGTCTCAATATGAAAATCAATCATTTCCAACCATATTCAATCATAACCAATCATGTTCAACCATGGTCAAATGTCGTATTGTGACAAAGATTGTCTCAAAATGAAAATCAATCATGGTAAAACATGGTAAATATCAAATTCACACGTCGTCAACCATGGTTAAATGTCACATTGTGACAGAAATTGTCTGAATATCGAAATCATCCATCATCAACCATCGTCAACCATTATCAACCATGCTCTAATGCCACATTTTGATGAAGATTTCGTCAATATCAAAATCAACCATAGTAAATCATGGTCAAATATCATCAATAGGAATGCTTACAGTATGAAAAATATGTCTCATAGTACAATGTCACATTGTCACAACCATGGTCATCCATGGCCAACTATGGATAACCATGTTCCAATGTCACACTCTCACACATATTATCAATATGAAAATCAACCATGGTCAACATGATCAAACATGCTTGTTTTAGGGTTATAAAATTTTAATATAAAGTTTTAATACTATTTATTAATATTAATTTTAATTTTAATTTTAATAATAATAATAATTAATATGAATGTGAATATTAATATTACTTTTAGTATTATTAATATTTATGTCAATATGAAAATAAACCATGGTCAATGATGGCCAACCATGTTTATTTTAGGGTTTATAATATTCATTCAAACATCACATTGTGAAAAAGATTGTCTCAATATGAAAACCAATCATGGTTAGCTATTTTCCAATGTCACATTGTGACAAAGATTGTTAGAATATGAAAATAAACCATGGTCAACCATCATCGACCATGGTTAACCATGGTTAATATGAAAATCACGATGGTTTCTAATAGTTTTCCCTTGGCTTTATTAATTCCAAATGGTTTATAATATCAATTTATTTGTTTTCTTTGTTCTTCAACTCTTTAATATTAATAATTCCTTGGGTTCATAATCCCTTGAGGTTTTAGTGTTAATCCCTTGGGTTTATTATTCCTTTGGGTCTATTATATCATTCCCTTGGGGTCTTACTATTAATACCTTCATTCTATCATTCCTTTGGGTTTCCTATATTAATCCCTTGGGTTTATTATTCCCTTAGGTCTATAATATAGATCATGGTGCACCATTGTCAATCATAGCCAACAATGCTTGAATGTCACATTGGGAAAATGATTGTCTCACCATGAAAATAGATAATAATCCCTTGGGTTTATTATTCCTTTAGGTTTATTATATCAATCCCTTGGGTTTATTATTCCTTTGGGTTTATTATAGCAATCCCTTGGGTTTATTTTTCCGTTGGTTTTATAATATTAGTCCCTTTTGTTTAATAGTATTCACTTTGGTTCATAATCCCTTGGGGTTTTAGTATTAATCCATTGGGTTTATAATATCAATCGCTTGGGTTTATTATTCCTTAGTCAAACATGGTTTATTACAAGCATGGTCCAACATGGAATTGTCATAAGGATTGTCTCAATATGAAAATCAATGATGGTCCATCATGTTTATTTCAATGTTTATAATATTTTCCTTAGGGTTTATATACGTTGGCTTTATAATATTGGTCCCTTGGGTTTAATACTATTCCGTTAGGTTCATAACCCCTTGGGGTTTTAGCACTAATCCCTTCGTTTTATTATTCCTTTTGGTTTCTCATATTAATCCCTTGGTTTTATTATTCCTTTAGGTTTATAATATCGATCATGGTAAACCATTGTCAATCATAGCAAACCATGGTTAACATGCTTGAATGTCACACTGTCACAAGGATTTTCTAACCATGAAAATAAATGATGTTTATTTTAGTGTTTGTAATATTTATATTTGGGTTTACAAATGTTGGGTTTATAATATTAGTCCCTTGAGTTTAATATTATTCCCTTGGGTTCATAATCCCTTGGGGTTTTAGTATTAATCCCTTGGGTTTATTATTAATTTGGGTTTATAATATCAATCCCTTGGGTTTATTATTACCTCATGTTTATAATATCAATCATGGTCAACCATGGTTGAATGTCACATTCTCACAAGGATTGTTTTTTTTTTTTGGTAAGTGGAGGTAGTACCATTCTTTTCTATTTATGCTAAACAAGGAGACCAGATACAACGTTTTAGTGGCATCAACCTGCCCCGAAGGGAAACCGGGTCTGTTGACCACCTCAGTTTACTATAATTGTTCCAAAAGCAAAATTTGACAAGTCTTTCCATACTGGCTATATGCACAATACAGCTGAAACTACCTATTAAGCTACTAATTTTCATAAAACTATAAAAAGGAGAATTTCAAAAACCACAACAGAGCCTCAAGAAAGTCATTCATTTTTGGTTCCAGTATTCTGGTCCATATCCATGACGATATCCATTTGTTCCTCTTGGCTAGGGTGAGTACCACCCATCCTAGACAGTAACTGAGACATCTCCTCCAATTTGTTGTTCTATATGATCATGATGACCTGGAAGTTTTTCATTTCCTTCTGCAAATTTGGCATCCCGTTGGCGATTTCCGCCATTTTCTTCGCTACCTGTTCCAGTGCCTTTGCCAGGAGGCATATTAAAATTGAGTAAATATACAAAGACTTCCTGTACAGGGTAAGCCTTCCCCTCGTATTCCCTGGATCTCTAACCATTTCTACCCATTCTTTAGTCTCTGATTCCGACTGCTCCTCCAACACACTGAATTCCATGTTTTGGATGATACGGTGGATATCCTTATCCACGCCTTCCTAGTAAGCTCGTGCCGCTTCCTGAACCGCAGTCAGGGTGGACCTTCTTCCTTGGTGTTGATTATCTAGGGCTTCTGTTGCCCTACCTCCTGGGTTCCCTTGTCTAGGACGGCCTCTGCCTTCGTGTCTTCTTCCATGGCCCGGGTGCACCATCCTTTTTCCTACCCTCCCCTATAGAAATCCATCAATCACAGGTGTCAGTTTTTTGAGTTTCTTATCATCGTCTTCACTTTCCAATTTCCCTATGGTTGTTCCTTTGCTTCTGCCACAATCCCCTTTGTTTTTTTAAATCTGACACTGGTCTCCATTCTCCAGGTATAATAGATGAATTAAGCCCTCCGTCATGGGGATCGGATGATGGGCTAAGGGCATAATCTTCGAGTCCCCACTACTAGACCTCTCAGCTCGAATAATGAAATTCTTGTGTTGGTTTTCCACATTATTCCTCAGACTGTGCTCCAGGCTACAATTTCCCTTTTCATCAGTAATCCCCACTTGGGACGGTCCTAGTAGACCCTCAAAATATATTGCAGAGGGGCGACCGAGCTTACTCGAACCCTTTTCATGATCAGGGACTTCACAATAGGTCAACATATCCATTCTACCTACTGTGATATATATTAAGGAAACAAAGGTCGCATGTTGCACATACCCAAGAACGCAGACCTCCCTGATGGTTCCTCCTAGCTACGCCATGTTCAGATCCTCCTTCATCTCATCTAGAATACCCTTTCCTTTACCCTCCACCATCTTCATATAATGTCCCTTCACCACCCTTCTCTCTCTGCCATTACCACCGTCACTATTGCTAATCATCTACATTCCACCTCCCCCACTACGATTTCTTGATACTTGTGCTGGTCGATTGCTCATTGTTTTGGCTGGAAGGGCGGCCTCATTCCTATGGTCATGTCTGGCTAGCCTTCCCTTATAATGATCACTCCTACCACCCTCACCTACCTTATTCCTCATCCCGATTGGGAGCCATCTTTCTCTACTGCCTTTGAATCATGTCTTCATGATTATCTTGATTGAGAATCTACTTAGCTATTCAAATCCTAAGTCTTTTGAATGCATTGTCCACATACTATCTATTTTCCTTCCTTGTTCCTCGCATCCCCAGTTTGCAAGGAAATCTGCTGCTCTGTTAGCCTCTCTTCTAACATGCCTGATAATCATATATTCAAATCTTCTTAGAATAATTTCCAATTCTTGGATTAGGCTGGCCGTCCTCCAGCTCTGCGTAACTTTCTCCCATGAGGTCCCATTGTTTAGTTTTTTGAGTACTTTTATAACCATTAGGGAATCTCCTTCCACTTCCAGGTTATTATATCCATTTCTGATTGCTATCTTTAAACCTTGACGTACTGCCATTAGTTTTGCGTCATTGTTACTCATAATGCCTCCACTGTCTGCATATATCCATTTCGTTCTTCCTTGATCATCCCTAAAAGGACCTTTGATCCCTTCTAGGCCTAGGTTCCCTTTAGAGGCTCCGTCAAAGTTTAGCTTTATGAATCTAACCGATGGATGGGAGAAATGCAGGGTGCCATTATATCCTGTCCTGGGTTCCTTCCACAAGTGAGGGGCCACCATCCCTTGATTCAGGTTAAGTTTCTTTAGAATCCTCTCTTCTTCCTATGTCACTTCCCAATATTCTCCATTCCAAGTATCTACAAGTATAGTTTCACGAATATGGTTCAAGGTTTTTTCCCAGATTTGGTCTTTTGTCATCTCTTTGTTTAGGAAGATTCTTCTGTTTCTCTCTTTCCAGATCATCCACATATTCATGCCAGCTGCCAGGCTCCAAGCTCATCTTACCACCGGACTCGTAAATCGTCTGCCTCCCTAACTTTTAATAGTGTTTTTAATGCTCTGTTGATCTCTATGGGTTTTTCCGAAGAAACTCCTAACCCCTTCCCACTATTGCCGAGATTCTATGCATTAGTTAAGGAGGTGTTCTTGTTTACAGAGTGAACATCTGGGGGGGCCAAGTATGCCTCTCTTTTGGAGTTGGTCCTAGGTCAGAATACGGCCTTTGATAACCAACCATATGAAATGGGCCACTTTCGGCCACCAATTGCTATTAGATATTTGTTTCCAGGTACCTGTCATCTCCTTTGGTTCTCTAGTGTTTAAAAGATGATAAGCTTCTTTAATTGAAAATTTTCCTTTTATTGTATGTCCCCATCTCAGAATGTCCGGTCTAGATCTTATGGGTATTCTCCTTGTCTGCATTTCATTTTGATACAACTCTTTTTGCTCTCCAACTATTTGATCCATCCATTCTTTCAGACTCTTCCAGATTCTCCACACCTCATATTGGCTCCCCAACTTCTAGAAGTGCCTGACTAAATTCATTCCTTTCTTAGCTACTTTTTGGCCTATATCCATTAGAGCTTGTAGTCCATTCATTCTTTCTCTTTTTTTCCAGGCCTCCTCCCAAAACCTTGTTGAGCTGCCATCCCTGATTTCCTAGAAAGCATGTCTAGCTATCATTTCTTTATTGAGACTAACTAGATTCCATATAGTCAACCCTTTCGGTGTATCCCTTATCCTTAATATTTTCTCTGGATTTGTAGGAATATTGTATTTTTTTGTCCATATTCTTTTCCATAGGTCATTTCCACCATTCAGCCAATGCCACCATAGCTTAGCACCCATTGACTGGTTCAAAACATAGGGATCTTTAAGACCTAATCCTCCTTCCATTTTGCTTTTCACTAAATCCTTCCAAGATACCAAGGACCATTTTCTTTGATCCCTCTGACCTCCCCATATAAATTTTTTAAAGATATCTGTCATATTTGTGCACGTTGCTTTTGGGGCTACCATTGCCGATAATTTATATATAGGTATTGATTGGAGTATTTCCTTCACTAAGACTGTTCTACCTGCGAAATTTAAAGTTCTAAAAGACCAGTTTGCTAGTTTTCTAGCAATTTTCTCAAGGGTTTGTTGCCAGTTTGACATCCTCAGGGGGTTTAGTGCTAATGGTGTTCCAAGATATTTGGTTGGGACTTCCCCTGAGCAGAATCCCAACGTTCTAGTCAAGAAATTTATGATATTTCCAGTAGTGTTGAAAAAATACGTGCAGGATTTGTTGTTGTTAATTTGGGTACCAGAAGCTGTCATAAAAAGGTCTATAATTGCTTTGATTTTGCGCGCTTCTTTGAGAGACACATTGCAAATCAATATGATGGCATCAATGAATTGATGATGGGTAATAGGAAGGTTATTACCCCAAATTTGGATTCCTTTGAGATTCTTTTCTCTAACTTCTTTTGTGATGTATCTTCCTAAGCCTTCTACAACTATGATGAACTGGAAAGGAGACAAAGGATCCCCGTGTCGAAGACCTCTAGATGCTTTAAAAGGTTGGGATGGGGCTCCATTCACTAGGATAGAGAAATTGGTTGATGAGATCATGGTTGAGATCCATTCAATCCATCTATTACAGAAGCCAAAAGCTCTTAAAACTTCTTTCAGGTGCTTCTAGTTCAAATGGTCGTAGGCTTTTGAGAGGTCAAGTTTGATCATCATACCTGCTTCCTTTTTAACTTTTAGAGAATGCACTACTTCTTGGGAGACCATCAGCCCATCCAACATTTTCCAACCTTCAACGAAGCCTGTTTTCTCCAAGGAGATAATGCTAGATAAGAGAGGCTTGAGTCTTTTAGCCATTAAGGTAGCTATGATCTTATATATCACATTACAGAGGGCAATAGGTCTAAAGCCCTGAGGTACTTCTGACTTAGTTTCTTTAGGAATTAGGGATCAGAGGGTTGATTTTAGGCTTCTACTTACCTTTTGGTTCCTTCTTGATTCTTCCACTATGTCCAGAATGTCTTGGCCTAGGAAGTCCCATCCTGCTTGATAGAATTTTGTCGTGAATCCATCGAGGCCTGCGGCTTTATTCTTTTTCATTCCTTTCACTATCTCTTCTACTTATTCCAGAGTGGCTTCCCTCATCAAGGCTAGGTTTTATTCTCTAGTGATCCTGCTCGAGATCTCATTGCAAATTCTTTCAATAGCTTCTCCTTGATCAACATTAGGTTCCGTGAGGAGTTCCTTGAAATGATTCATCAAGACTTGTTCTATATCCTCATGCTGCATGACTCTTGTCCATACTTTGTTTTTAATAGAGAAAATTATATTTCTTTGCCTTCTTTGGATCATTTCTTGGTGGAAGAACGTTACATTCCGTTTCCCCTCTCTTTAGCAGTTTACCCTGGATTTCTGCCTCCACAAGATTTCTTCCTGTTTTCGCCTCTCTTCTAGTTTCCCTATCAAGATCCCTTCCTCTTTAGCCAGGTCATCACTTCTACCAGTATTTATTATTTCTTGTTGGATTTGTTTCATCTCCTGTTCTAGCAGCTACCGATCTTTGAGTATATGTCCGAATTCTTCCTTATTCCATTTCCTGATTTTTCCTTTCAGTTCTTTTAGTTTTATTTGAAATGTCTGCATTTCTTTTCTTCCTCTCTGACTACTTTGTTTCCACCATTCTTCTACTTTCTTCATAAAATTTTTGTCCATGAGCCAAAAGGCTTCAAATCTAAAGGGTTTTCTCTTAGGAGTGGCTTTTATGTCCAATTCAACTTTAATCGACCAGTGATCCGATCCCATTCCAGGCAGAATCATAGCATCAATGAAAATGTCCCAATTTATGATCTATTCTGACAGTAGGAATTGATCTAGTCTGGAGGCGATCTGGTGTCTGCCTCCCGTTTTATTATTCCATGTATAAATTTCGTTTGTTTTCTGTATGTCTACAAGCTTTTGAGCTGCTATCCAATCCCCGAAGGCTTCCATGTCTATCTCTGTTCTTCTAAGCCCGCCCTATTTCTTGTTTAGATATTTTATCATATTGAAGTTTCCTCCTACTATCCAGGGTGAAGCTGGATAAAGGGATCACATAAGTGACAGGTTCTGAAGGGAAATCTTACGTTCACTCTATATATGAGGCTTATATACATTTGATAATAGAATCCATTCTTGAGAACCTAGAATTTTAAATCTCCCTGAGAGGATACATGGTATGTTGGTCCAATATTCGAATTGTACTTCCTTAGGGTTCCATAGGATTGCTACTCCTCCTCCACTACATGTCACATCTTGGCCAATGATCTCATAATGCGGTTTGAAGTTGTTCATGATGTCCCTTAGTTTGCTTTCCCGTAATTTTTTTTCTTGGATTAACATTATATTTGGCTTATCCCTTTTGAGTCTCTCTTTCAAATATCTTTGTTTTCCCTTACAGTTCAGCCCTCTGATATTCCAGGTTGTGATAATCATTTCAATAGTATTAGGAGTTGTTGGAAAACCTTCGACAATGGTACAACTTTCCCTAAATTCACCAGCATATCTCCTACCATTTGAATGGTCTCACTCATAGGTCTCCTTCCTATTTTCGTTCCACCTCTCCCTGTGGTTCATGTTTCCGTGTTCTGATCTCCTTGTGATCCAAGTTTCTTTGGTTTCTTTGCTATCCATCTTCCTCGTTTTTCCTTGTATCTTTGGAACATGTCCTTGTAGAGTTGTTTCTGGTCATCTGGTATAAACCGTTCATCTAGATGCTTCCATTCCTGTGTTGGCATTATGATTCAAGTGTTGTCCTTGATGGCAACCCATTCAGGTGGTAGATCACTATTCTTGGTGATCAACTCTCTATTTTTAAGAAGGACGCAGGCAATCTGTTCAGAAAGTGCGTCCCCGCAGGTATACCATGCAGAACCCGCGTCCAGGGACGCAGGCCAGCCGTTCAGGGGGTGCGTCCACCCAGTGCACACATTTCAAGACAGAGAAAAGCACATGGGGGTTTCTTGTGTGGTATCTAGCCGACGGTTTTGTGTTTCTATGGTGTCGGCTCGTGGTATTGTTCCATGTTTTGGGGAGGAGCTTGCCTATATAAAGCAAAGGAGTTCATTTGGATTTATCATCATCTTTGGTTGAATATCTTTTGGTGAGATCTAGTCCAGATCTATGAGGGCGAATCTTCTAATGGACTGTGATCTCTATGGCGCATGATCAGATCTGCAGATCTGACTGTTTGGGCTAGTTCTGAAGTCTTCATATCTTTTATATCTTGAGGGACACAGGTCCAGCGAAGGGGAAGTGCGCCGAGACACAGTACAGCAAGGGCTCAGGTGCGTCTCTGAAGCGAAAGACGCGGCGCGATAGTATTGTTGGGTGCGCCGGTACGCAGAGCAGTTTAAAGAACAGTGCGTCGGCACGCAGAGCAGCAGAAGGTAAACTGCGTCCAGTCGCAGGCCACAGAAAGAAAAATTGCGTCCCTGTCTTAAGATGATCTGTTGACTGTATTTTTCTGTTCATAAGGTGTTCTGGGTTAGTTCTGTGATTACTGATCTGATAACTGTAGTGGACTGCAACTGTTGTATACTTGTTGATCATTTGATTCTTCATGAAAAGAAGTAGGGGGTTGTATCTCCCTTCCAGGAGAGACTGGAAAACGAGAGAGAGTTGTAGCTCTCTGTAGGTTGCAGCCTACGTACTGGTAAAGGACTGCACCAGTACAAAATCATTGTAAAAGAATTTCTAAATTGAAAGAAGATAGAGACATATTGCAGCAGGTGGTTTTCTCCCACATTGGGTTTCCACCTTACATCTTGTGTTCTTTGGTGTGACTGTCTATTTTCTTTGTTCATGCTCATTATTTTATGGTACTGATATGCAAGAATAATTCAAAAGATCAAATAAGGAAGATTTGTTAAATTGCTAGATAATACTGATTCACCCCCCCTCTCAGTATTATTTCCAACAATTGGTATCAGAGCAGGTCCTTCAGAAAAGCTTGATCGCTTGAAGGTGGATCGTTCATCATGAGCAACTACGAGAGAGAAGCATCAATCAGGCCACCGGTTTTTGATGGGACAAACTTCAATTATTGGAAGGTAAGAGTTACTGCATATCTTCAATCTCTTGGTACAGAAGTTTGGGACATTGTAGAAACAGGCTATGCTTTTCCTTCAGCTACCCTACAGATCCAGCTGAGAAAAAGAAGTATGAAACAAATGCAAAAGCAGTCAGTACTCTATTAGGAAGTATATCCCAAACAGAATTCATGAAGGTAATGCACTTCAAGTCAGCAAAAGAAATATGGGACAAAATGATCACGAGCTATGAAGGAGATGAACAGGTAAAACAAGCTAAACTTCAAACTCTCAGGATTCAATATGAGACTCTCAAGATGTATAATGATGAAAGTGTGGCTAATTATTTTCTTCGGGTAGATGAGATTGTTAATTGTATGAAAAATTTGGGTGAAGAAATAAAAGAGTCTATAGTAGTTCAAAAGATTCTAAGATCATTATCCCCCAAGTTTGAATCTAAAGTATCTGCAATAGAAGAAAAAGAAAATCTCCGTGTTCTCACTATGTCTCAGCTACATGGAATTCTAACTGCTTATGAAATGAGAAAGGGAGGTCCATCAGACAGAAGGGAGGCTGCTTTTAAGGCATCAGGCAAAGAAGATCACTATGAAGCAAGTCATGTTCCAGAAGAAGAGGAAGAAGAATCAAATTTTGTCAGAAATCTTCAAAGGGGTTCTGGAAGGTTCAGAGGTAAGCTACCTTTCAAATGCTTTGCTTGTGGAAGAGTAGGTCATTATGCTGCAAAATGTCCTTATAAGGATAAAGGAAAGGAACCAGCTAGATGGAACAAGAAACTAAGTGCAAATAAGAAAAGCTACTACACCCATGAAGATAGTGATGGCTTATCAAACAGTGATGAAGATGAACAAGGTAATAAATATAGGTTGTTAATGGCATTTGAAGATGATGATTATGAGGATGTTGTAGATGTGGATAACCTTTATGATGAAATTACTAGACTCAAGAGATGTATAGAAGAAAAGAACATGATCATTGATACTCTACAATTTCAGATTGCTGAAAAGGAAAAACATCTTGAAAAATTAGAAGGTGAAATTGTTGGTCTTAGAAAAGAAATTGAGAAAACAAAAGAAAAGCTACTACACCCATGAAGATAGTGATGGCTTATCAAACAGTGATGAAGATGAACAAGGTAATAAATATAGGTTGTTAATGGCATTTGAAGATGATGATTATGAGGATGCTGTAGATGTGGATAACCTTTATGATGAAATTACTAGACTCAAGAGATGTATAGAAGAAAAGAACATGATCATTGATACTCTACAATTTCAGATTGATGAAAAGGAAAAACATCTTGAAAAATTAGAAGGTGAAATTGTTGGTCTTAGAAAAGAGTCGGCCATTGAACTTCACATCCTGGGTTTTTCTTATTTATACCTAAAATTTCCTTCTTTTCTCCTCACATTTTGTCCTGATGATGAGTCTAGTTGCAGACTCGAAACGTCGACTTCAAAACATGAACACTGTGGAAAATCCGAACTCCATTCAAAAAACAAAAGCTATTAATCTCAAGTTTGTCAAAGGATCTGAAACTTTGGATGAGATTATCAGTGTGCAGCGGTCTCCACTAAATAAGACAGGTCTGGGCTATAATGGAGAAACTTCTCAAGCATCCACTTCAAAAAGTTATCTTGATGCAGCAAGAAGAAATGAGCAAAAGCACAATGAAGATCATCAGGTAAAGCAGGGACAAACTTCAAACAGAAACTACCAGGGGCAATCCAGCTTAAGGGTGAACAAAAGCCACAACCAGCCACAGGTAAAATCTTCCCAGTTTTGTTCAAGAATAGATGAAAATAGAAATTACAATCAATTGGCTGGTAGATTCAATAACCGCAGAAGCTTCTTCAATGGACAATGCTTTTCTTGCCATAACTTTGGTCACAAAGCAGCTCAATGTGTTGCATATAAAACAATCATGACTAGGGAAGCTCAAAAACAAAGAAGTATGACAGGGATTACAAAAAGGACCTATAACAACTTTTCGGCTCTTGAAAATGAAGTTGAATGTTCTATTTGCAATAATTTTGGTCATGAAGACTTTGAATGCAGAAGCAGGTTTCAGGAAAGAAAGGAACAAGAGCGGAAAAAGGAACAAGCCTCAGGCACCAAAACATGGAGAATAAAGGAACCTCAAACAGAAAGATGTGGGATAGCATTTTATGCAGAAGGACAGGAAAATCTATGGTACATTGACAGTGGATGTTCGAAGCATATGACAGGTGATAAAGAAAAACTTGAGTCTTATTCTATTTTAGAAAAGGGAAAGAAAGTCTCTTTTGGAAATGATACTCCTGCAACTATAAAAGGAAAAGGTATTGCTCCTTTAAAAGAAGATGTTAAGGCTGGAAATGTTTTGTATGTTGATGGATTGAAGCATAATCTACTAAGTGTCAGCCAGATGTGTGATCAAAGAACCGAGGTTATATTCAGATCAAATGGATGTCTTGTTCGTGATCTTGATACAGGTAAAACAGTTCTCAAAGGGAAAAGAACTCCAAATAATCTATACATATTTGAAGAAGGACAAAAACAATGCTATCTAAGCAAGGATGAAGAGCACTGGTTATGGCATCGAAGGTTGGGACATCTAAGCTTCTCACAAATAAGGAAAGCATGCAAATATCAGGCAGTTCACGATCTTCCAGATATCAAAATTCCTGACAACACCATATGCAGATCATGTCAGTTTGGAAAACAAACCAGGACTAACTTTCCAGAGAAAGAAGGATCAGCTAGCATGCCTCTTGAGCTAGTACATACAGATGTATGTGGACCATTCAGGAAAAGAACACCTAGAGGAGAGGAATACTTGATATTATTTATTGACGATTTCTCCAGGTTTGTTTGGTTAGGACTTATGAAGCACAAAGATGAAGCATTCGAAAAATTCAAATCCTTCAAAGCCTTGGTTGAAAATGAATCAAGTCACAAAATTAAGTGCCTCAGATCCGACAGAGGTGGGGAATTTACTTCAAATGAATTTTTCGATTTCTGTGATGAACATGGGATAAGGAGAGAATTCTCTACAGCTAGAACTCCTCAGCAAAATGGAGTTGTTGAAAGAATGAACAGAACAATCCAACAAATGGCTCGTGCTATGCTTGATGAATCGGGAACTCCCGCAACCTTCTGGGGTGAAGCTGCACATGCTGCGGTTATTATTCTCAACAAGACAAATGTCCGGGTGAACAGCACTCAAACTCCTCATGAGCTCTGGAGTGGTAAAACTCCTTCGGTAAAGCACTTCAAAATCTTTGGGAGCAAATGCTATATCAAGAATACTGAGGAGCAGCTTGGCAAACTTGATCCTAGAGCAGATGAAGGCATTCTTCTTGGCTATTCTCCACATAGAAAAGCATACAAATGCTACAATAAAAGACTTGGCAGAATTGTTGACAGCATTGATGTAGTGGTTGATGAGAAGGGATACATTCCTAGGCAAATACATCGTGAAGACATCGAAGAAGATGAAAGCTACCCTCAAAGACAGAATGATGAAGAAGAAGAACCTCAAGAAGAATCTCAAGAAGAACCTCACGAAGACGCAGAAGAACGAACAAGAACAGAAGAAAAGACTCCATCCAGATATGTTCAGAAGAACCATCCAGAATCTCAGATCATGGGACAGAAAGAAGCAGGTATACAAACTAGAAGAACAGTTGCAGAAGCTTCAAGCTATATGGCATTACTCTCCTCTACTGAACCAAAAAATGTGAAAGAGGCATGCAAAGATGAATGTTGGGTGAAAGCAATGGATGAAGAACTTGAGCAAATCGAAAAGAACAACACTTGGGAGCTGGTTCCTAGACCAAAGGATAAGAATGTTATTGGAACAAAATGGGTCTTCAAAAATAAATTGAATGAAAATGGAGAAGTAATTAGAAACAAAGCCAGACTTGTTTGTAAAGGGTATGCGCAGCAAGAAGGAATAGACTTTGAAGAAACTTTTGCTCCTGTTGCAAGACTTGAGGCCATCCGAATGTTCCTTGCTCTCTCAAGTTTTCAGAACTTCAAAGTATTTCAAATGGATGTGAAATCAACCTTTCTGAATGGAGACTTGGAAGAAGAAGTGTACATTGAACAGCCAGATGGGTTCATTCTTGGAAATGATCCAAATCTTGTATGCCGATTGAAAAAGGCTCTCTATGGTCTCAAACAAGCTCCAAGGGCTTGGTACTACCGGTTGGACAAATATCTTCATCAACAAGGTTTCTCAAAAGGATCAGCAGATAGCAATCTGTATATAAAAGTTGAAAATGACAAATTGCTAATACTTGTTGTGTATGTAGATGACATTATTTTTGGCAGCAATGAAGAAGCTATGAGTCAAAGCTTTGCCTCGGTCATGCAGAAAGAATTTGAAATGTCCTTGCTAGGAGAACTGACATATTTCCTTGGTTTGCAAATCCAACAGAAGGAAGGAGGAATCTTTTTATCTCAAACCAAGTATCTCAAGCAGATTTTGAAGAAATATGGCATGGAAGATGCAAAACCTGTATGTACACCCATGGTCACAGGATGTAGTCTCAGTGCAAATGATGAATCTGCAGCAGTACATCAACCAACCTACAGATCTATGATTGGAAGTTTACTATATTTGACAGGTACCCGACCAGACATCATGCATGCAGTTGGAATAGTTGGAAGATTTCAGGCAAATCCGAAGGAGACTCATCTTCATGCAGTAAAGAGAATTTTCAAATATCTTCAAGGGACTCAAAATTATGGCTTATGGTATCCCAGAGATACAGATCTCACTCTTCATGCTTATACAGATGCAGATTGGGCCGGAAGCGTGGACGACAGGAAAAGCACAAGTGGTGGTGCGTTCTTTATGGGTTCTAGACTGGTATCTTGGTTCAGCAAGAAACAGAGTTCAATTGCCTTGTCTACAGCTGAAGCGGAATATGTTGATGCTGCATCTTGTTGCACCCAACTCCTTTGGATGATGCAGACTTTGCAGGATTATCAAATCACTTGTACACCTCCAATCCCTATCTTATGTGACAACACAAGTGCAATCAGCATCTCAAAGAATCCGGTTATGCATTCAAAAACCAAGCACATACCAATCAAGTACCATTTTCTCCGGGAACAAGTACTTGAACAGAAGGTCAAGTTGGAATATGTTCCTTCTAAGGAACAAGTTGCTGATATTTTCACCAAACCGTTGCCCAGAGACACTTTTGAATACCTCAGGCAAAAGCTGGGGGTTGTTGATGCATCATCTTATTGCTGAACATCTTCTTATTGGTGGTATAGGCTCAGGGGGAGCACATAATGCATTGTTGGCATTATGAAGAAGGAGATCTTGGAAATAGCTGCAATATGTCTCTATCTCTTTCATGGTGGATTTCTGGTTATTTGCAGATCTGGAGGAGCATGAGTGTAGGGGGAGCATACCCTTTGCCCTTGATGTCAAAGGGGGAGAATGAAGCTGAAGATCATGAGGTTGCCATCAAGTCCAAAGGGGGAGATTGTTGGCATTATGATTCAAGTGTTGTCCTTGATGGCAACCCATTCAGGTGGTAGATCACTATTCTTGGTGATCAACTCTCTATTTTTAAGAAGGACACAGGCAATCTGTTCACAAAGTGCGTCCCCGCAGGTATACCATGCAGAACCCGCGTCCAGGGACGCAGGCCAGCCGTTCAGGGGGTGCGTCCACCCAGTGCACACATTTCAAGACAGAGAAAAGCACGTGGGGGTTTCTTGTGTGGTATCTAGCCGACGGTTTTGTGTTTCTATGGTGTCGGCTCGTGGTATTGTTCCATGTTTTGGGGAGGAGCTTGCCTATATAAAGCAAAGGAGTTCATTTGGATTTATCATCATCTTTGGTTGAATATCTTTTGGTGAGATCTAGTCCAGATCTATGAGGGCGAATCTTCTAATGGACTGTGATCTCTATGGCGCATGATCAGATCTGCAGATCTGACTGTTTGGGCTAGTTCTGAAGTCTTCATATCTTTTATATCTTGAGGGACGCAGGTCCAGCGAAGGGGAAGTGCGCCGAGACACAGTACAGCAAGGGCTCAGGTGCGTCTCTGAAGCGAAAGACGCGGCGCGATAGTATTGTTGGGTGCGCCGGTACGCAGAGCAGTTTAAAGAACAGTGCGTCGGCACGTAGAGCAGCAGAAGGTAAACTGCGTCCAGTCGCAGGCCACAGAAAGAAAAATTGCGTCCCTGTCTTAAGATGATCTGTTGACTGTATTTTTCTGTTCATAAGGTGTTCTGGGTTAGTTCTGTGATTACTGATCTGATAACTGTAGTGGACTGCAACTGTTGTATACTTGTTGATCATTTGATTCTTCATGAAAAGAAGTAGGGGGTTGTAGCTCCCTTCCAGGAGAGACTGGAAAACGAGAGAGAGTTGTAGCTCTCTGTAGGTTGTAGCCTACGTACTGGTAAAGGACTGCACCAGTACAAAATCATTGTAAAAGAATTTCTAAATTGAAAGAAGATAGAGACATATTGCAGCAGGTGGTTTTCTCCCACATTGGGTTTCCACCTTACATCTTGTGTTCTTTGGTGTGACTGTCTATTTTCTTTGTTCATGCTCATTATTTTATGGTACTGATATGCAAGAATAATTCAAAAGATCAAATAAGGAAGATTTGTTAAATTGCTAGATAATACTGATTCACCCCCCCTCTCAGTATTATTTCCAACATCCTGTAGAAGTTTCCTCATAATTTGTTCTTCCTCTCCTTCTTTTTCCTGTTGCGGATCTATTTCCATTTGGATCTGTTCTTGTTCCCGATCTCCCTTCTCTCCCTCTTTTTCCAATATTATGTTGTTCATTTCCTTGTTTTCCTTCCTGTTTTCTTTCCGGATTTCTCTTATTTCTTCTTCTCTTCTTCTCCTTGTGCTTCCATTTCTAGATCTCGCAGGACCTCAAACTGATTCTGACTCTTCTAATTTCCTTCTGGGTAAGAAGGGTTTAGTTTGTTCTATCCTTTTTGGGGTCTCTTTATTCTCTATAATTCCATAAACCCTCCTCTGTTTCCTTCGTTCATCTTCCTCTCCTGCTCTGTACTTTTCTTTTCATCCCCCATATTTGTTAGAGTGTTTCCTTCATTCATGGGACAATGTTTAAACATATGGCCATATTCATGGCACCATCTGCACCTGAATGGGATGTGTTCATAATAAACTGGTTGTTTCCAGAATTCATCATGGTATTCTATTTCAATGTGGTTCGGAAATGGTTTTGTGATATTCATGTAGACATAGATCCTGGCGTATGATGTATATCTGCCTCTCTTGGTGGTTTCTGTTACCTTCACAAAAGTCCCAATTGAGTTCCCAATTCCTTCTAAAATCTCTGGGTCCCAAAACTCTAGCAGAATTCCAAATAGTCAGACCCAAAATGGTGTTGCTAACATCCTTTCCTTTTCCAGATTGTAACACTCTTCCCATTGCCTCAAGAATAGTCCTGCATTGTTGAAGAAATATGGTCCTTTTTCAAATATCCTCTCCTTATCCTCCAAATTTGTAAATATTACTGTGAAAAAACCTTTTTCCCCTAATTTAAGATCTATATGATCTTTGGGTTTCTAATTTTGTTGTATCCATTTCGTCAAATCTTTCTCAGACGACCATGATCCTAAAAACTTGTAGATAAGTGCGTGGTCTTTCATATATCCTCTGTACTCTTCTAATTTATTATTCGGAATTATGAACCTGGGTTTTTTGGTTGCCCTTGGTAAACATTTGTTCATTTTCCTCGCCTGCCATACTTCTCCCATCATCGAGGCATTCCTACCATGATTTCCAGGTCCTTCGTTTGCACTGAGTCGACTTGATTCTCCTGCTGTGATCTCCTTGTAGGAGGGGATCTCTCTCCCCCCCCCCCCCCCCCCAACTTGCTTCCATCATTTCCTCACAGTCTGGCCTAATCTCAATAACGTCTGCCCTTATTTTAATTGGCAATGTTCTGTTGCGTGGTTCTGCAAGTGGGCACGAGGTCCCCTGCACCTGGTGAGGAGCAGGTCTGCCTCGGGATGCTTGTTCCCAAACCCTAACCCTAGTTTTCCATCGCTCTTCTCAGTTGTTCCACATTGTCACAAGGATTGTCTCACCATGAATAAATCATGTTTATTTTAGTCTTTATAATATTTATATTTGGGTTTACAAATGTTTGGTTTATAGTATAGCCCCATGGGCTTAATATTATTCCCCTGGGTTCATAATCCCTTGGGGTTTTAGTATTAATCCGTTGGGCTTAATATTATTCCCTTAGGTTCATAATGCCTTGGGTTTTAGTATTAATCCCTTGGGTTTATTATTCATTTTGGTTTATAATGTAAATAAGTTGGGCTTACTATTCCCTTAGGTTTGTAATATCAATCATGGTCAACCATTGTCAATCATAGCCAAACATGGTCAACCATGTTTGAATGTTACATTGTGACAAGGATTGTCTCACGAGCAAAATAAACCATGGCTATTTTAGTACTCGTAGTATTTATATTTGGGTTTATCAATATTGGGTTTATATTATTATTCCCATGGGTTTAATATTATTCCCTTTGGTTCATAATTACTTGGGCTTTTAGTATTAATGCCTTAGTTTTATTATTCCTTTTGGTTTATAATATCAATCCCTTGGGTTTATTATTCCCTTAGGTTTATAATATAATTCATGGTCAACCATGGTTGATTCTCGCATTCTAACAAGGATTGTCTCACCGTCAAAATAAATCATGTTTATTTTGATGTTTGTAGTATTTACATTTGGGTTCATGATTTTTGGGTCTATAGTATTAGGCCCTTGAGTTTAATATAATTCCATTGGGTTCAAATTCCCTTGGGCTTTTAGTATTAATCCCTTGGGTTTATTGTTCATTTTGGCTTATAATATCAATCCCTTGGGTTCGTTGTTCCCTTTGATTTATCATATCAATCATTGTAAACCATTGTCAATGCGAGCCAAACATGGTCAAGCATGGTTGAATGTCGCATTGTGACAATAATTCCCTCACCATCAAAATAAACCATGTTAATTTTAGTGTTTGTAGTATTTATATTTGGGTTTACCAATGTTGGGTTTATAATATTAGTCCCATGGTTGAATGTCACAGTTTGACAAAGATTGTCTCACCATGAAAATAAAACATTTTTAATTTAGTGTTTGTAATATTTATATTTAGGTTTACGAATATTGGGTTGATAATATTAGTCCCTTGGGCTTAATGTTGTTCCCTTGGGTTGATATTCCCTTGGGTTTATATTCCCTTGGGGTTTCAATATTACTCCCTTCGGTTTATTATTCGTTTGGGTTTATAATTAGTGTTTGTAGTATTGATATTTTCCTTTACTCGATGTGAAGTTTATAATGCTAGTCCCATGGGTATAATATTATTCCTTGGGCTTCATAATCTCTTGGGTTTATTATTCATTTGGGTTTATAATATCAATCCCTTGGGTTTATTATTCCCTTTGGTTGATAATATAAATCATGGTAAACCATTGTCAATCATAGTCAAACATCGTCAACCATGGTTGAATGTCACATTGTGACAAGAATTTTCTTAGCGTAAAAATATCCCATGTTTATTTTAGTATTTGTAGTATTTATATTTGGGTTTACCAATGTTAGTCTTATAATATTAGTCCGTTGGCTAAATGTCACATTTTGACAAAGATTGACTCACCATGAAAATAAACCATGTTTATTTTAGTGTTTCTACTGTTTATATTTGGGTTTAACAATGTTGGGTTTATAACATTAGTCCCATGGGTTTAATATTATTTCCTTGGGTTCATAAACCATTGGGGTTTTAGTATTGATCCCTTAGTTTTATTATTTGTTTATATTTATAATATCACTCTGTTGGGTTTATTATTCCCTTAGGTTTATAATATCGATCATAGTCAACCATTGTCAATCATAGACAACCATGGTCAACCATGGTTGAATGTCACATCATGACAAGGATTGTCTCACCATGAAAATAAACCATGTTTATTTTAGTCTTTCTAATATTTATATTAGGGTTTACAAATGTTGGGTTTATAATATTGGTCCGTTGGGTTTAATATTATTTCCTTAGGTTCATAATCCCTTGGTGTTTTAGTATTAATCCTTTAGGTTTATTATTAACTTGGGTTTATAATATCAATCATGGTCATCTTTATTAATCTCTTGTATTTGTAATATCAATCCCTTGCACTTCTTGATCCCTTAGGTTTTTAATATTTATCCATTGGGTTCAATAATTCCTTGGGTTTATAATATTAAACCATTGGGTTTATTATTTCCTCGGGTTTATAATTTTAGTCCCTTTTGTTTATCATAGGTTTTTGATGAAAATAGATCTTAGGGGACAACCAAGATCCATTTCCTTTAAAAAATATCGATCTTGAGGCATCTAGGTTATGGTCCACTTAGCCTATTGAAAGCATTTCTTTAGTCCTTGAGCCTTTCAACCATGGACTTACATTAAATCGGAGCCATATAACTTTATTAGGGCTTCTATACTATCAAAAGCATTACATATAGGCCTTTAAGCCTTAAAATCCTTGTAAATCTTAACTTGTGCACGCGGCCACAATAACTGTGAAAATATGTGGAATTATGCATATATCTTTTATAAAGAAAATATATAATAAAACATGCTTTTCCACTTCCAACACCGGCTCAACACAATTCCCAAGGTATACTTTCCGCTGATTCATCCCTGTCGTTGATATACACCTTTCAGATCGGACGCTCTACAAAGGTTTTCGGGTGGGACATAAGCCTGAAGAATACGTGCCCAAAATGGGCAGTTTCCTCTTTCCAGCTGACTGGTACAAGTTAAATGTTGAGTGGAATCGTTTAAAAACCATCCATTGGTTTTTCTTTGCTTGAAAACTGCCTTATAACTTAAAAACTACCTTTTTTCATGCCTTCCATACCTGTGGGACTTATATAAGATAATATCTATCTCTATCGGATCTAGCCCACAATCAGCATGTCGATATATATATATATATATATATATATATATATATATATATATATAAAGTGTTATACGACGATTGCGGGTCCGCCGGAGCTTCAAAATATAATACATATATGCTTTAAGTCCAACCTTTTTATTGCAATCTTTTATAACGGAAATTCACATAAAAAAGTGTAAACCACAATATATATGAATATCAATGGAAGTCTTTGGAACCTGTAATAAGACAGACGCGCTGAGTCATATAAAATATAACATATGAACTATTGGGTTCAGAACCCAATCGCTCATCGCAATCAGAGCTTTCATAGATATATATATATATATATATATATATATATATATATATATATATATATATATATATATATATATATATATATATAGATATATATATATATATAATATGTTGTCTTACGGACCCGTCGCAATTATAAAACAATAATAGATATCGTTGATGGAAAATGCTTCGTATTGTGGGTTCTCTGGTAACTAAGTCAAAACATATAAAGCACAGTTGAAACGTTGATGGAAAATGCTTCGTGTTGTGGGTTCTCCGTGTTATAGACATTTTTGTGCCCTACAACTCCAAGCATGAAATGTCCATAAACCAAGGGCTCCTAAGTCCCTAAAAGTGTTATTCTAACCCCTAAAGGAACAAGGTCAACAGATTACAACTTCTCCTAGAAGTTCTCCACTAGAAACTGCTCAGAATTGGTCAAAACAAGATCATTGTAGCTACTCCACTGGCTAGGTGCATTTCATCTCACCCAAATGCACTGTGAGGGTGTGTTGCATTTCAAAACTCCCTTCTGTAGGGTGTGATGGGCGAGAAATGACAAATGGCAGTGTCATTCCGCGAGGTGGAGAGGCAAAGGAAGCTTCTAGAATTTTCTCCTGTGACACTTTCCTCACTGAATTCGACCAAGGATGAGTAAGAGGCCCTCAGTCTCCAAGTGGAAGCAAGAAATGACAGAGATAAGACACTAATTAAATCACAAGCTGACTCATCCTCCTTACAGATATCTATATATGGATCCCTCATCCCAGAGATCTAGAGGCTGGAATTTTGCATATTGTAAGGAATTGTTGTTGGTTTCTAGAGACAAACATTAGATTGTTGGGTGATTTCTGCTTTGTTTGAGGTGAAGAGGGGCTTCTTTGCTGGGAGGTTGATGCTGGGTCGGAACCACTGGTTGTAACTCCTCCTAGATATTTTCTTGTTTATAAATAAAAACTATTTGAGTTCTCCTCCATGCTTTTGTATCATCGATGCTTGTTACATTTGTATGGTTAACTTAAATCTGATCCTAAGTTGTTTATGAATATAGATCCATGTCCTTGTATAGTGCTCTTCTTCTATGATCTTACAGGTACTTTGTGAAGCTGGGCATGCAAGGGAGCAGGTAGCTGGAGACTATCAAAGAAGGGAGGGATTGGATCAAAGGATTAGCGCAAGACACAGGTTGGTTCTTTCTATTCCTCTCTATCTATAATTCATAAAGGAAATACAAAAGTAGTTTTTCTCTATTTGTTTCTAAGGCAGCTGTCACACCTTAGTGGGATAGAGCAGTTCTAAATAGACACTTTTTCGTGTAACAAAATGGCCACTCTGCTGGGGAGTGTCTAATTAGTTTGTTTGTGTATCATTCTTTGTTGTTTGTTTCATAAACTTATAAGTAGCTTTGAAACTGTATTTTCCATAACAAATGCAAAGTAGATAACTGCTGCTTCAATCCATTCATTGGATCTGTTTATGATTTAAATAGCTGATTCAAAAACTATCTAATTGCCATTGTGATAGTTTTTAGATCCTCCTTAGATCTACCCCTGATTGTTGCATTACTGATTGCTTTTTACTCGCCAAAAAACCAAGAACTGAACTGCAAACTATGACTTGGAACCCGGCCAAAGTCTCGTTTCTGGCCTAGCGCAGGTACTGTTCAGAGATCCTGAATTTCAGCGCACTTTCCGAGGGGGCAACCTGCGCTACATTTCAGATTCTCTGTGTTACAAGTGCGCTGATCAGACTAGTTCTATGTAGTTGTGGTTCTTGTGCTTCATTCTTTCTAGTTCTATCCCTGAATTTTGCTTCATGTAATCAGTATATGTCTGTTTGAAACCTCTTTTCCTTGCTGTTATTCCACCTGCTTTGTACCAAAGAACTATAGATGTCTTTGTGTGTTTGTTGAATCGTTTACAGTTTTCCATTGCAAAAGTAGAATAGTCGTACTGTCGTCCTTTGATTTGAATCTATCGCAAGTGTTTATTTCGATCATAGGAGAAAGTTTGATTGTTGTTGATGGTCAATTATACTATTACTATTGCCTTTGGTCTGAATTTGTAATTTTCTAGTTTCAAGAATGAGTGTTCATTTCAAAATCGTAAGGTGTCGTAATCATCTTTGTTTTTGATTTCGAAAAAGAGCTTGTTTATATTTGTCACTTGAAAAGAAATTCAGATTTGTACATCAACTTTATTTTTAGCATCAATACTAAGAAACTCAAAAACAAATACATGCATGTGCATTTGCATATAGATAGTTTGTTTGGCTTGATTTAGGAAAGTGCATTTACAGCGTGCTCTTTGCTCTTTGTGAAAAGATTTTGTCTTTCTTTTCCCCTAGTAGCTAGGATTTTCATTGCACAAAAGAGATAAAAGTTTGTTTATCATCTTTAGATTGCATTTTAGGAATTACATCTACGTCTCGTGGTGAACCCGAAAGGCAAACTTCATAAACAAGATCAACTTAAAATAAATTCAATGAATCTAACAACGCTTTGGAACTTAACACAAAACATTTAGAGGTCTAGGCTAGAGACGAATTCCGACGTCGTAAAGCATGGTAACTGTTGTCCTGACTGAAGGTTGGGTGATTCCTCCACTTTGAGACGATAAGTGCCAATACAGACTTGTGCTCCCACGTACCATCGAGTATATTTTAGGAGACCCCTATAGGCTTAAATCCTTTATCCTTAGGAAGTCGTGTCTGCCACCCTATCGATCGCAATGCACTGAACACAACATTCGGGAAGACTGATTGTCGTACCATAAAAAGTATTCTGCAGTTTTGCGTTTGGTTTGGTACTCCCTCTACCTAGATCTCCAGAGTAGTCCCTTTCGTTCCTTTTTAGACTCCTTAACGGAAAAGGTCCATCTAAGCACTTGTCACTTCAGGCTCATTAAAAGTCGAAGGCGACTAGTGTCATCTTTTGTTTTTTCTCGACTCTTAAAAAATGAAAAAACAAGTTGTGTCAAAGCGTCTAAAAATTTATTTTAAACGGAATCTTCACTACCCCTTTCCTACGTTGATCTTGAGTTGAGAAAATGGAGTCCACCAACCAAGGAATTCGCCTTGGAGGAAATCCTAGTCCCTTCTCCTTTTGGGGAGATGTTGGTGCACCCCATATGGCCACATTGTCGCTTCCAGGACTGACAATTGGTTTGCATGTATGGCTCTTCTCAACCTCTGTCGTTCAGAACACCACTATTCCTGAACAATCGAATCAGCAATTAGACGAGTCGAGAGTTACCCACCAACCTTCTACTTCCTCTAATTCTTCCTCTCCTCCTTCCTCTTCGCTTGATGGGGCTGGTAAAGCCAAAAGTCAAGTTCCTAAGGAGAAGAAGGAAAAGAATAAGAAAGAGAAGAAGAACAAGGAGCCGAAAGCGAATGGGGGCAAACGAGTGTCGTCTAATGAAAATCCACACACTACACCGACCAGGCCTAAATCGCCATGTGTCATTTGCAAAGGAGACCATTTTCACAGAGATTGTCCTTGCATCCCTCGAATCTTAAGGGACTGGTCTCTTCGTTTTCACAACCTGGTGTCGTCAACCTCTGATGATCATGTTGAAAACACACTGTCAACTAGCGAAAGTGAAGCCCTAGGACAAAAAGGAAAATATATATTTCCTTGTAAACTGTGCGAAGGTGATCACGCCATCCACCGTTGTCCCTTCTTAGATGAAGCTAAAAGAGTTTTCGATGATCGTCCGGTTTCACCGTTACGACTTCCTCCTGGATATAAAAACTCTTGCCGAGTCCGTCACTAGTTGAAAATCTGGCTGACCCGCTCAGGTGGTCGGCCGATGCATCTGTCATTAAAGATGAACCATCTGAATCCATACCAGATGAAAGTCAAAAGGTCGAGGCGGCAGTTGACCCGGTCTCGCCTTCAGAGGTTCCATCTTCAGATGATACAATCACTGAAGAGAACAAGGATGACACCGTTCAAATTCTTTTCATAAGAACAGACTCCAACGGACATGGGGAGAATTTACCCGTTGCTTTACCGCAGGAAGGAAGTTTGTCAGAGTCGTACCCGACCCTCTATCCGGTCCCACCTCCAAGCAACCTAGTTGTCTCCTTCGACTGGAATCAACTAGGCAGACCTCGTTTACCAGCTAGTGTACCATTCCGAATTATTGTTCAAATATATAGAATGGTTATGGCTGGTACCATCATAGATGAGGGGGCTTTTGTGAGTATCCTTTCCTCAACTTCTTGGAAAGCGCTCGGTTTTCGATCGCTTTTGCCAGAGATGAGAAATCTGACAGGCTTTGATAAAGGAACCAATCGACCGTTAGGGATCCTTCCCAATGTGCCCATAACATTGAGAGGGAAAACCATTCATATGAACGTAATGGTAGTTCAGGGACCCCTGGATTGCAATCTACTCCTTGGACGAGACTATATTTATTGCATGGGAGCAATTGTCTCCTCGCTCTTTAGAGTAATGTGTTTTCCGCACGAAGGAAGAGTGGTCAAGCTCGTGGACCAACTTTCATTTCCCAGATCATACAGAGGAAATAGTCATATACCAACCCTGAATGGTATTTTCACGCAAGAATTGTCTCAATCTTCAGTCCGTCCTCCAAATGAGCGCGAGTGATTTGGAGGGATACGACTGAAACCCAGGGGGCATGCACGCTGGCCTGCCTCAGCAGGAAAACTTCGGGTATAGGGTAGGTTTCCGCGGGAGAATATGACTAGTCTGTACCCCCGTCCGTGATTGGAAGAGGGGGTTATTCTGGAACAAGATTCTCTTGTCAAAGTTATGTGAGTTGGCGGGCATCGCCGCTCACCTTTGTTTATTTCGGTAGACGTTGCCGAAGAAGTGTTTTGTTTACGCCGTAAATAGAACAATCTTTGGTAACCTGTAAGAGGTAGGCCTCTCTCGGTAAAACAAATGTTTTAACAGACTGAAGAAGTGGTAACCTTTAAACTCTATTTTATACCTAGAGGCATGCAAACCTTTTGGATTGCAAACAAAGAGCTATCATTTATCTATTTTTTGGATTGGTCGTTTCCTAACTTGCATAAAGAAAGGATGTGGGGTAAAACTCTAAAAGTTGTCGTTTTTATATGGGACATTCTTATCACAAGACTGGATTAATCGAGTAGTTTTAGCACATAGTTCAAGCTCGTTAAAAAATAAACATAAGACATGAGCAAATGGTTCCACCCGCGTTTAAGCTCATTAAAAAATGAACTATTCCCCGGTAAATAACCACCGTGAATGTAGTACTTCAGTCGTTAAAGCCTTGGTCGTGTTTGCACCGTCACCTCCACTTTTCATTGGCCCATCATTCACCTCCATTTGATTGTTTACCCATTTTGAGGAACAGTTGCGAAGAGTGATTTCACTAGCCATCCTTGTGACATTGCCGTGATTGGAAAATTCCAAACCTTACCTGGAATCAGCTGCTACCCGTTTTATCACTCGTTCCTCAAAAGACGAGTCTCCTTTAATCTCTTTTCAACTGACTCGTAAAATATGAAAAGATTACTGAGCCATTGGCCTCTCCAGCTCGTTAAAGGGACAGGAAGTGTTATCCCTCCTCTAGATTTTAATCTTTTTGGACTTGAGGGATTATTACACAAAAAGATCGAGCGCTTGTTTTTTTCGGCTCGTTAAAACTATCGAAAATTCATCCCTTCTGTATTGTTTTATACTTTTTCAGACTTAAGGGATTAGATGATGAAAAAGGAATTTTGGAGTTACCTTTATATTCCTTTTCAGACTCTCTGAAATTGAAAAGGATTGAGTTATCTTTGTCGTTAAACTCGTTAAAAAGATTAATAGCGACAAACTTGTCTTTAGACGAGAACGAGTTTCACTATCGGTAGGCTCGTTAAAACATAGCGATGGGTTTTCCCGAAGGGAAAATTATATAACAAGCATATGTTATCCTCCTCAGGCTTGACAAAAATAAAGAGGTACTGGTCAGCAATGACTGGGGAAAAATTGGGAAGAAAACTCAAAGAAATTTTGTTGGTAGCAAGTCGCTCTTGAACATGACACTTCCACTCCGTGTCCGAGTCGAGTTGGGTTTTTTCGTTCACCGATCACATCACCATGGTCACGCCATACCATCCACATTTGGGGTTAATGCTACCAATCCATCACATCAGTTTCGCCGATATGTTCAAGAGAAGTCACATGTGTCTCACCCACTACCATACATTATACTCCATTCTTTCATGACCGCCACCCTGAACCTTATATCACCAGATCGTTTTCACCTCCATCAAAATCATTTGCTCTGTTCCGTGTCATTGATGTGAGATTCATTAAGGCCCTCCTGTGATGGATCACTTCTTGTCGACATCAGCTCATTATCCAAAAAGTTGATCTAGGAACCCCCATTCAGTACTTTGAAGCTTGCATGCTTCAATGGCAAGTTTCTCACTTCCGGCGATAGGTTTACATCAATGGCCTTCGACCAAAAGATTTTTCATGGTGTTTGATGCCAAGTCCTTTATTCACACCACGTGAATTGTACTACAATACCTTGAGGATCATTATCATTATCGATGATTCCTCTCGCGCTTGTTAACAGTTTACATCATTGACTAGTAATCAAGCGATGTCTTTCCATGTTCAACTTCAGAACATTCCTCACATGGATTGACTTGTACTCCGAGTGAAGATCAGACGAGATTGAAGACCCCAGATCTAGTTTCATCCATCCGGGCTGCGATATATATTCAGGGAAATAAAGACATTTAATGTACAACATTGCATCACAGATAATCATCCTACCAAAAGGATGATGGCTCTATCAGAATCATCAATCTACACTCAGACGATTGTCTGTCCTATGTACATGAAAATGAATTTATAAAGTTGAGCATGGGAATGCCCACCTCAGCTAGATCATGAAAACAGTATGAAGATAATGTATTGTATTGTATCTTATTACAGGTCTCCTCCCAGCATTGAAAGAACTTCGGATCCTCATAATAAAGCATTTCACCCGACACCAAAAGGTTAACGGCCTCATACTTTAGGGGGCAACTGTTATAGACATTTTTGTGCCCTACAACTCCAAGCATGAAATGTCCATAAACCAATGGCTCCTAAGTCCCTAAAAGTGTTTTTCTAACCCCTAAAGGAACGAGGTCAACAGATTACAACTTCTCCCAGAAGTTCTCCACCAGAAACTGCTCAAAATTGGTCAAAACAGGATCATTGTAGCTGCTCCACTGGCTAGGTGCGTTTCATCTCACCCAAATGCACTGTGAGGGTGCGTTGCATTTCAAAACTCCCTTCTGTAGAGTGTGATGGGCGAGAAATGACAAATGGCAGTGTCATTCCGCCAGGTGGAGAGGCAAAGGAAGCTTCCAGAATCTTCTCCTGTGACACTTGCCTCACTGAATTCGACCAAGGATGAGTAAGAGGCCCTCAGTCTCCAAGTGGAAGAAAGAACTGACAGAGAGAAGACACTAATCAAATCACAAGCTGACTCATCCTCCTTACAGATATCTATATATGGATCCCTCATCCCAGAGATCGAGAGGCTGGAATTTTGCATATTGTAAGGAATTATTGTTGGTTTCTAGAGAAAAACATCAGATTGTTGGGTGATATATGCTTTGTTTGAGGTGAAGAGGGGCTTCTTTGCTGGGAGATTGATGTTGGGTCGGAACCACTGGTTGTAACTCCTCCTGGATATTTTCTTGTTTATCAATAAAAACTATTTGAGTTCTCCTCCATGCTTTTGTATTATTGATGCTTGTTAGGTTTGTATGGTTAACTTAAATCTGATCCTAAGTTGTTTATGAATATAGATCCATGTCTTTGTATAGTGCTCTTCTTATGTGATCTTACAGGTACTTTGTGAAGCTGGGCATGCAAGGGAGCAGGTAGCTAGAGACTATCAAAGAAGAGAGGGATTGGATCAAAGGATTAACGCAAGACACAAGTTGGTTCTTTCTATTCCTCTCTATCTATAATTCATAAAGGAAATACAAAAGTAGTTTTTCTCTGTTTGTTTCTAAGGCAGCTATCACACCTTAGTGGGATAGAGCAGTTCTAAATAGACACTTTTCCCTGTAACACTCTGGTAACTAAGTCAAAAGATATAAACCACAGTTGAAACGTTTACGGAAATGCTTCGTGTTGTAGATTGTATGGTAACTAAGTAGAAAGATATAAACCACAGTTGAAACGTTCACGGAAAATTCTCCGTGCTGTGGGTTCTTTGGTAACTAAGTCAAAAGATATAAACCACAGTTGAAACATTGACGGAAAATACTTCATGCCGTGGGTTCTCCGGTAAGTAACTCAAAAGATATAAACCATAGTTGACACATTGACATAAAATGCTTCGTATTGTGTGTTCTCCGGTAACTATGTCAAAAGATATAAACCACAATTGAAAGGTTGATGGAAAATGCTTCGTACTGTGGGTTCTCCAGTAACTAAGTGAAAAGATATAAACCAGAGTTGAAACGTTGACGGAAAATGCTTCATACTGTGGGTTCTCTGGTAACTAAGACAAAAGATATAAACCACAGTTGAAACGTTGACGAAAAATGCTTCATATTGTGGGTCCTTCGGTAACTAAGTCAAAAGATATAAACCACAATTGAAACATTGACAGAAAATGCTTTCTATTGTGGGTTCTCTAGTAACTCAAGAGATGTAAACGACAGTTGAAATGTTGACAGAAAATGCTTCGTACTGTGGGTTCTCCAATAACTAAGTCAAAAGATATAAACCATAGTTGAAACTTTGATGGAAAATGCTTCGCACTGTGGGTCCTTCGATGACTGAGTCAAAAGATATAAACGACAGTTGAAAAGTTTACAGAAAATGCTTCGTACTGTGGGTTCTCCAGTAACTAAGTCAAAAGATATAAACCAAAGTTGAAACGTTTATAGAAAATGCTTCGTATTGTGGGTTCTCGAGTAACTAAGTCAAAATATGTAAATGATAGTTGAAACGTTGAGCGAAAATGCTTCGTACTGTGGGTTCTCCGGTAACTAAGTCAAAAGATATAAACCACAGTTGAAACATTGACGGAAATGCT
Organism: Pinus tabuliformis; assembly: GCA_031772625.1. Classification (NCBI taxonomy): domain Eukaryota; kingdom Viridiplantae; phylum Streptophyta; class Pinopsida; order Pinales; family Pinaceae; genus Pinus; species Pinus tabuliformis. Next base: position 403,658,494 of record CM062818.1, on the reverse strand, counting down.
TCGTATTGTGGGTTCTCCGGTAACTAAGTCAAAAGATATAAACCACAGTTGAAATGTTGATGGAAAATTCTTTGTACTGTGGATTCTCCGGTAACTAAGTCAAAAGATATAAACCACAATTGAAACGTTGACATAGAATGCTTCGTACTGTGGGTTCTCCGGTAACTAAGTCAGAAGATATGAACCATAGTTGAAATGTTGACGGAGAATGCTTTGTACTGTGGGTTCTCTGTTAACTAAGTCAAAAGATATAAACCACAGTTGAAACATTGACAGAAAATGCTTTGTACTATGGGTTCTCCATTAAGTATGTCAAAAGATATAAACCACAGTTGAAACGTTGACGGAAATGCTTCGTACGGTGGGTTCTATGGTAACTAAGTCAAAAGATATAAACCATAGTTGAAATGTTGACAGAAGATGCTTTGTACTGTGGGTTCTCTGTTAACTAAGTCAAAAGATATAAACTACACTAAAATGTTGACAGAAAATGCTTCGTACTGTGGGTTCTCTGGTAACTAATTCAAAAGATATAAACCACAGTTGAAACGTTGACAGAAAATGCTTCGTACTATGCGTTCTCTGGTAATTAAGTCAAAAGATATAAACCATAGTGGAAACATTGATGGAAAATGCTTTGTACTGTGGGTTCTCCAGTAACTAAGTCAAAATACATATTGTTTTGGGTCCGTCATCGCAAATCGTAATCTGCAGAAGCCATATGCATGCGTATAAAGGGCTTTCAATACAGTGGACCCACCAAACTTTTAAACACATTCTATATATTATTTCAGGTCTGGCCCACCTATATCGCAATTAGCGGAGTCGTATACACGTAATATAAGCACTTTACATTCTTTCGGACCTGCCATCATTATAAAATATGGCATATATATTATCGGGTCGAGTGTTAATGTTTTATCACTTTTTCGTTTGTTTTGCTTTGTAAAATCTGATATAATTCTCCATTTCTTTTATACTTTGATTCCCGATATACTTGCCTTATCTTTTTTTCAAAACATTTTTCAAATGATTTTGAATGAAACAATGAATATATTATTATTATAATAATAATTATATTTGTATATTGTTATAATAATATAATAATTACTATATATAATAATTGATTAATATATATTAGGAGTTTAGTATATAATTATTATAATACTAATATAATATTTATACAATAATATATATAAATAATCTCGTTGTTAATATTTTTATAGTTATTAATAATCATAAATACTAATAATAATTAACCCTATGTATACAAACCCTAAGATAAATATTAAAAATACTAAAGCCTAATAATAATAATAATAATAATAATAATAATATTATTATTATTATTATTATTATTATTATTATTATTATTATTATTATGAGTTTAGATTTATAATAATATTAATATAATAATCATAAATATATAATTATGTAAGAATATAGTTGCTATTATTTGTATAGTTATTAATACTCTAAATCAAAGAAGAATACTCTAGAGAAAACTTTGAATCACAAGAAATCAGGAAAGAAAGAAACAACTCTCAAGTCAAGGAGGGAGAAAGCCACACCCAGCAACAAAAAAGTGAACTCGACAACCCCTAAAGCATCAAGAGTTATGAGGATTTGAATACCACACAAAATAAATCTTCATTTAACAACAAAGTAGATCTCCTAGACCAAACTTCTTCTCCATCAATCTTCAAGAGGACGAACACAATAGATCATGAAATTAAGACACCAATGTCCCAAGGACGAGAAGAGATAAAGGAGATGAAAGATGAAGGAAGTTGGAAGACCGTAGAGAAAAAACGAAAGCTACAACATCAATCTCGCAAAGAAATATGAGGAGCGAGACAATTAAAAACTAGGAGAATTATATGTCTGATAGACCAATCTGGTCTCAATGGACGTTAACCACTATCATCATCATCATCATCAATTATCATAAATAATAAATAATTGGTCTTTATTGTTCTTATTATAATAATATTGATTGTATTATAATAATAATAATAATAATAGGATTTGTATATTATTATAGTAATATAATAATACTATAATATTATTATAATATTATAATCGAATATTATTACTAACTATATAAATGTTAACAACGAGATTATTTCTATATATTATATAAATATTATATTAATATTATAATAACAATATAAACTCCGAATAATATTTTAATAATAGTGATTATATTATTATGATAATATGGTAATTATATTTCTATATTACTATAATAGTATAATAATAATATAATAATATAATAATATTATTATAATATTATTATAATATTATAATCAATTATTATTATTATTATGATTATTTAAATAATATAATGATAATCTAATATTATTATGAGCTATTATTATTATTAATTAATATATATTAGGAGTTTATATACTTATTGTAATATTAATATAATATTTATACAGTAATATATATAAATAATATGGTTGTTAATATTTATATAGTTATTAATAATCCTATATAGTTATTTATATAATAATCCTAAATACCGATAACAATTATTAATGTGGTTGGTATCAGCCTATCAGTGTATATCAACTACATTGGAATATGTGGTTGTATATATGCTTCATATACACCTATTAGCATATATCAACCATATTGGTAAATATGGTTGTGCTAGTTTATTACCTATGATATTATATTCTATTATCGTGACGATGAACCACAGTTTGGTTCGAAACGCATAGAAAAATAAAATTTGTTGTGATTTTCGTCGAAAACTCTCCTAAAAAAACTTGATATGGATCACAGAAGCCTAAATTCGATAATCTAGGAAATTGTTCATAATTTTGTTAATGAAAGAAAAATTGCAATATAAAAAAAAATGAATTTAAAAACATTTACATATACCATATAATGCCTACACATCTACCCTATATTATATTTGGTATTAGAGTGCCCAATTTTGTTGCTACAAAATTTCCATATAGATGCATGATACATATAAAGCATACTATCAAAAATAAAATCTTGTAATCTAGTTAAGAAATATTAACTTTGGTACTACTTGTTCAAATCATATTTACATTATGTGCATATACAACTAAATGAATGTCACATTCATATAGGTTTGAATTCCAAATTGTTTAGAATAACGCACAATCACATAATGTTGATCAATTTGGCATGACACTTTACATGATGCTATAGTGTTGCTTAGGGAAGGAATAATAGTGTGAAAATTTTGAGGGATTTCTTTTACAACATTCAAGTGTTCAAAATTTCATAACTTCTACATGTTTTGGAAAAGAGAGGACTAAACAATATCTATTAATGATTCTTTGGATATTCTCAAAATCAATTTTGCATGACAGTTAACATGATGCTACAATGTTGCTTAGGGAGGGAATAATAATGCGAAAATTGTGAGGGATTTCTTTTACAACATGCAATTATTCAAAATTTCATAACTTTTCCATATTTTGGAAAAGAGATGACTAAACAATATCTATTAATGATTCTTGGGATATTCTAAAAATGATCATAAATTGTCTAACAAATTTGAAAAATAATGGAGAAAGTAGGAATTCAAGTAGAGTGGAGAATAAATACTTTGTAATTATATGAAATGTTCATTGTAAATTTGAAGATTGCACTAAATCATAAAATTACAAGGAACAATGAAAATCATGAGTAGAATAGAAATGAAATACGAATGTATCCTCTATGTGACTTATATATAAATTAGTGAGAAAAATGAATCATAAAAATAACATTAGTACACATATAAGAAGTTATTCTTTTTTATTTTTAATTGATGTGAATTATGTATGTTTTATTTCCCCTCAGAAAAATCGTAATTTTCTATTAGATAAAGAAAATTACATGTTGTAGATACATGTGTGGCATATGCCATATGTTGGGCCGTAGCCATCAAAAAATAGTTCTTATAAAATTACCCATGCATGGTGTACTGTAACTCTTTAGATGTAATTTATATATAGGTATGTATATGTCATGTACTATGAGGAAAAAGAAAAAATATAATACAAAAAACTAGGTCCTATTGGCCTCACGTAGATTTGATCTTTGTATGACTCGTGATAGTACTCGAAGTGTTCATCACCTTGCACATGTAACTCTATCAAAGCATTATATAATCAGCCCATGATTGGTACCATTGATTAGGAATGCCTAACAACTCTATTGATTTCCATGATTAAGTTAATATGGTAGTATTCTCCATATCAGCAATGGTTGCGAGCTTGTGAATTTCATTGTGCTTGAGGAAATGAAATAGGATGGGTGGAAGTTGGTGCATATTACCATAGCTTGTTGATGGATCTATGTCAATCTGCACTGATTGTCCATCTCTGATGTGCCATACAAGACCATTCATGATGGTGTGTAGAGCATGAATAACAGCTCGAGAGATTGAAGAAATGCCCAATTTGTGCCAAGTTGGAAGCTGAATCCAATCCATGATCTGTATGGGCCAAATATATTTGTAATGTGTCATCTCTATCCATAGACTATGAGAGTGAAGGATTAGACAACCCATCTTAGTAGCTAGAGCATGAGAAAATGATGGTAGGTCTTTTAATCCCCATCCACCCCACATTTTTGGGAGTGTAATTTGGCCCCAACCCACCCAAGAAAAGGGTATCCCTTCCTTTTGTCCATTCAAAAGGAATCTGTAGCATAATTTTTCAATCCGAGAGAGGATGACTTTTGGAATCCATGCTAATGACATCCAATACACTCGCACTGCCTTCAAAACCGATTTGATGAGAACTAGTCACTCTGCTGTAGGTAGAAACCTATGGTTCCAATTGAGAAGTCCCTTTTCGACCTTGGCCACCAGTCATATCCAATCCGCTATTTTGTAACAATGAGATTTAATTCGGAAGCCAAGGCATTTGAGTGCTGCCTCCAATTGTAATTTATGAAATGGAAATTTTTGAGTGGCTACGTGCATTTCCTCTGGAGAGCTAGCTGTGAAGGTAATATTGAATTTCATCCTATTAGATTCCATATTTGTAGTAGGTTAAAAGAGCATCATAATATCATGGAAAATAGAGGAATCTTGAATACTACAATTCAGAAAAATAAGCACATAATAAACAAATAGGAGGTGGGTAATAGTACAATCTTCACTGATCTTTAGACAAAGTATATGCCCATCCCTTCTGACCTTAAGAATAATTCTACTAAGTCCTTCTATAACCAGGAGAAATAGGAGAGGGGATAATGGACAACCTGGCGTGAGCCCACACTCTGCATGAAAGGAGTAGGAAGCAAAGCCATTGATGAGAGCAATGAATGAAGCTGTAGTGATACAATTCATGATCTAGGTGATGAAGGATAAGGGAAAGCCTAAATGAGTAAGGAGCATTCTAATGTATAGCCAACTGACCTAATAAAAGGCCTTGGATAGATCAATTTTGAGAATGACACCTTTGAGCTGCTTCATCTTGATGGAATGGAGGGCCTCCTATGCAGTTACCACAACTTCATGGATTTGTCGATTGTGTAAGAAAGTCGTTTTCTTAGGTAGTATATGATTTTATAGGATGGGCTTAAGGAAATTATAAATAATCCTGGCGATGATATTGTAGACGCAGTTATAGAGGGAGATAGGTCAAAAATCATTAAAGGAATTGGGAGAGTCGACTTTGGGGATAAGAGATATAAAAGTGGAGTTGATAGCCTCATACAAATGACGAGTAAGTCTACATTCCTGCACAACATTAAGGAGATCCTATCCAATGCTATCAAAGAAAGCAATATAAAATTCAATTGTCCACCCATCCGAGCCCGGGCTCTTATCCTTTTTGAACCATTTAATTGTGCTCTCGAGTCCACCCATGGTAACAGGATTGAGAAGGTCATCAGAGTCCTCCTCATCAACATAATGAGGGAAAATCAAATCTATCCAAATAATTTTTGCAATGGATGCATGAGGGGGTGCCTTAAACAAGTGTTGGAAGCATGTATTGCCAAGATGGGACAGATGATGAAAGGAGGAGGAAAAAATAAATATTCTCTTATATCTAAGCTTCATAAGTTAAACATAGATGAAGGGATATAATCATGCCTCTCTAAGGTATCTCAAATTAAATAAGATTTGAAGGATCTAGGAGACAATGTATCAGATAACAAAATACTCTCAAGAGCTCAAAATTCCTTAACTCATGAACTAGGTAACCTCATTCCCTTTAGAGAAGAGGAAGCTACCACAAACATGAGGCTATGGTCTCTCATCAAGGCAGAAGGACACATGATGAAGAATGGAAGTAAAGAAATATGACGAAGAATGAAATAATTAGTTTCAAAATGAAAAGAAAGATTCGAAAGGTTTGGGAAGAAAGGGAAGAACGCAGGTAATGTGACACCCCTCGCTTGTGTGATAAATTATTGTAAAGCTAAGCTCACTTAAAGCTAGATGTGATATCATCCCTTGTGTGTTATATGTTTGTAAACCTAAGCTGAGGAAATCTAGGTGTGATACCCTCCTTTGTGGGTTAAACTATTTCGAACCTAAGGTGAGGAAAGCTAGGTGATATGTAATATGAAAATAAAATGTGTTATTAAATAAATTAATAAAATAAATCATTTGGAGGGTGGAGCACTAAGAGAGAGGAGATTCTTGTGAAATCCCATGAGGAATGGGATAGAGATGAATCTTTTCTGATAAATCTTCTAGATGTGATTCTAGGTCAGCTTGGATGGACTGGAGATCTATCAGATGGATGGGAGATAAATATTCATCGGACACAAAATCTTTGTGGTAGATAAAGGTAAGATTTTATGAGGAAAAGCCTCATGGGAGATAAAGACTAGCTTTTATGAAAAAGAGCTAGGAAATGGAAAAATCCATAAAAGTAGGACCCTGCTAATGGTAACTAAATCATGAAAGAGGGTATTAAATACCCAATGCATTGATTTGATCCTTGGCAAGAACTTCGTCTTGGGGAGAATCAAAGGTGATTCATGGTTAGATGGTGGTAATCCTCCCTCCAAGTGATTGTTTTAGATGGAGTCACATGCGTGGAATGTGTTGTATGTCAATCTCTTTCCCTTTATATCCTTATTATTTGTTTCAGTTATATAGATGATGCACTATATATTGGTATGCAAGGAATTGTAGTTTATGCATATCAAGTTTATGGAATTTTAATGTATTTCATTTTAAGATTATTAGAAGGATTAAGTCATGTTGTGGAATATAAACTTGATCCTTAATTTAATGTGATGAAGGAAAATAGTATGCCTTTAAATTATGTGATCATTGTATAGGAGAATGATAACTATACTTGGTAAATGATTTTGGTTATAAGTTTGAAATTGTAAAGCCAAAGCTTCATGTTATTTAATCTATGCATTAAGGTACTATAAGTTGAGTTGCATCCATTGAGGTGTTCCACTGCTGTACTTGTATTTCATAAGTTATCTATTGATGACTCAATCTATATTCATGTAATTAATTCATTCTTATGCACGTGGATGAGTGAAATATCCAATGAATCTAAAGGTGATCATCATTTTGTAAGCGAAGGATTGTAGTATGTATTTAAAAAAGTTTCTAGTTTAACATGGGAGACAGTGGTCGCTGCATGCAGATGAAATGGTATAATATATTTGACGGAATAGTCTATAATGGTCATATTATCTATTAAATGTGTACTCAATGAGGTTCAATTTTCATTATGTTTGTTACTTAAGAGTCATCTTTATTATGGAAATGATGGATTCTTATTATGCATGTGCTCTTATTGCATGCTTATGTAGCAGTAGGGATTATTAAGTGGATGAAAACACTTATGAGGAATTTGATTAAAGAGTAGATGTGATGAAGGTGGTTGCATGTTATGGCTCCTCCTTCCTTCCATGTGATGGTTATGTCTACAAAATTGTTCGAGAAAGGTGAGATAATGTATCTATGGTATAAGGTTCCCCGTGCACGTGATGTAGTAGTGAGACTAGGAGAAAGGAATATGGAATCTTAACTATATATAAAGGAATTTTCAAATCATTATGGGGCTAGGTGCTATAATTCCAGGTAGGACATGGAGATTTATTACAAATGGTATGAGATCCTAGGTTCGAACATTGATGCCTATGGACTCATCCACCTTAGTAGAATTTCTTTAATGGGGAGAAATTATGAAAAGTATAAAAGAAACCCAAAAATTGTGTGGAAATTTAAGCACATGGAAATCATAACACCAAAAGAGAAATTAGGATTTTGTGAAGCAGAATCCAAGCATAAATATTGGTTATTAAAGGACCAATGACATGTTATATTTCAAGATATTTAAACCAAAGAAGATTTTTTTGAATATGATTCTTAAAATAAATAAAAATGTTCCTTTGATAAAAAGTTATGAGAAAAAGGTAGAATTATTTACATATTGCAGTAACATTAACCTAAGAATTTTGAATTTATTAAAAATCGGAAATCCATAAACTAAAAGGATTCCTTATTCGTCAAAAAACAGAATTTTTGGCCATATACCTGGGTTTCTCTAAATTAGAAGGGAATTCATGTTTTTGACATAAGCCTCTCCTCCGTTCCTAAGTGAGACGTGTTATAGTCTCTTGTGAAAATTTTCTCTTGGTGCCTCCTTTTGCGTGTGGATGGAACCTTTTGTGTGTGGTTGGTGCCATAGATGTTCCACGGGATGCATAACTAGTAACTTTGACTTGACGCAATGAACATGTTCGTGGAGCAAAAAATTAAAAGAAAAGATCCCTCTTGAGTAACAATTGGCTTTGGGAAACTCATATCCCTAAGTCGTGCCAACCGTTGCCTCTGCTCTGCATAAATTTAAGGGAGACATACATTTTCTTCCATACTTCGATTGCAACCAACTACATCATCCAAATCAATGTGGAATGGATGATTTTCTCAAAGTTGCATATGAGTTCTGCCATTGCCGCCCCATTGACCTTGCAGTCAGCTAGCACGTAGGTCCCGTAGAACAACTACCATAAGTTAGGTATCTGAATAAGGTACTGCAGGCAAATGATAGAAAGATCTACAAAATGTGCAAACAAAATTGGTAGGGCTGGTAAGCTAGGTTTTCATTTTTTGTTGACATTATTGTTGAGGCTTGGTTCTTCTTTCTCCAAATTCCAGAGGAGCGACTATGTGACTCAAACATTTTGAGGGGTTAAAGTTAAAATCAAGAAGGATGAGCGTTTTAATCTTCAATCGCCAACTGATAAGAAGTTATTGGGATCTACTTCAACACTTTCTCCAGTGAGAGTTGAGCATGAGGGGTGCACTTATCTAGGGCATCATTAAATAGAGTGTCGTTTCACTCTCGTAATGATGCTCTGTGCTCGCATTTGTGCTGCCGGAATAATTGTAAAAATTAGATCCCCGTAGCATGTCGCTTCTACTCCTCATGTGCTACTGAGGAAAGTAATGTCTTTTTTTTCCTCTTTGTAAAGGATGCACACTAAGGGGGTTAGCTGTAGAACCATATTTTAGGGAGGATGTTTAAGAAACATGTTGGGGATTTTTCTGGTAAAATCCCAAAAAAAAACACAATAAACTCCACACAGAGACAATGCTCTGTTTTCTGCCACAGGATCTTCTGCACAAGGAAGCTTCAAAATAAATTTCTTTGAGAACATAGTATTACATACCCACAAAATGATTTGTATTCATTAAAAACATAATGCCTGATAAATATTTCTTCCTCTTTTACTGAGAGGGATTCACCCAAAAATACATTCAACAAAACTCTGTCTCCACCTGAGAATTTTTTTTTCACTGCTGGTGTTTAAAAAACCAATTTTCATTTACTGCTGTAAAAACCCTTTTACATTACTGCTGTAAAACTATTTTTACATATGCAGTAAAATTTTCATTACATTCCAATTTCAAAATAATAACTCATACAATTATTCATATACCTGTGCGTTCTTTTCTTTTGCATTTCAATGCATATCCAATACATTCATAAAAAAACCTTTACTCACACCATACGCTCTTGCTTCTTTCCCTTGATTCACGCTGGTCAAAAAAATCCATCGGGCATATGCGCTTCCCCTTTGTTTGTCTTTATGCACTGCTATGCGTTCATTTCACTCTTTGCATCATACATTGGTCTTCATTATTTTTCATTAACACCTTCACTCTTGCACTGCTGTGCACACCTCAAGTCACTTTACAAAAATCAACACAGGTTCTTTGCTGCAGTAAAAACTTCATTTCAAACTTCGTCCTCTTTTCTTTATTCACCTGTGCGTGTGCTGAGCGGCTTCATTTCAGAATGGTCAACGCACAACAAAAAGCATAACCTATATAATGTATATGCAATACAATACAAATATAACTCGTAAAATGCATATTTACTATGCCCATACCTCCGGTATAAAAAAAAAATTAATGTTTTACCAACCATTTACGAACCAGGTTTAAATTCCATTTAATTCCCTTTGCAGACAGGACCGGCGGTCAAACTCAAACTTCAACTTTACTCCATGCAAAGCTTTAAATGTTGGCTCATATGCAGGTTTGAAGCAATCGACGGCGGAGAACAACGAAGGCGATTAGACGGCTGGAATGAATATCGGGAGCCCACTTCACGCTGAACTTTAGCATCCGAAATGTCAGTTCTGCTGATGTATACAGAGGACCACGTGGATGAGGATAATTGGATCGGGCTTGATTATATGGAAACTGCTTACTGATCAAAGGCGGTCCGATAAGTTTAAGTGGTTTTGCTGAAGCGGTTTCGGGGTTGTACGTGCTTGCTGAGTCGGCTGCCATCGCTATCCATGCTGCATGCACGGTGCCTGCAGTTGGAATTAATATTCCAACACTCCCCCTTAATTTCAACTGTTGGGCATTCAATCATACCCAAACACTTCCTCACATAGAGGGATTCACCAACTGCTTCAGATGCAATTCCACAACCAATCAAAATAGTCTTCCTCTTAACAGAGGGATTCACCTGAGACTGTGCTGAAGAGAACCTTCCTCATGACAGAGGGATTCACCAGTTTGTGCTAACAAGCATCTTCCTCTTGACAGAGGGATTCACCAAAAGACAACAGCTCTTCCTCTTACAGAGGGATTCTCCAACATGCCTTCTTCATAGGCACTTCAATCTGTCTCTTACATTCATTTAGCACATACGCGCTGCAGCGTATTGCCTTTTGTTTTCTCAACATAACAACTGCAAAGATTTCACGTTGTTGTGTTTTCTTTGCATTACATTTCACTTGTGCTATTGCGCATTCCCTTTCTATTGTTTTCACAATGAACAACAACCAAAGCTTCATGCTGCTGCCTGCTCCCCTTCATTGATTACAATCACACTGTTGTTGTGTCTCACTTGCATTTCAGATGCAAACAAAAAAAACTGCATTTACATTTACTGCTGTAAAGAAAAATTTCTTTTACATGCGCTGCTGCCCATTACATTTTGTTTTTTTTTAACAAAAAAAACTTCATGCTGCTGCATTTTTCATATTCACATTGCTGTGTGTTTTTACTACATATTCTCCAACAACAAAAACAAGACTTACATTACCCTTTTCAGTACTGTGTGAAAAATTTCATTGCATTCTCAAACACTGGGCATTTACGCTCTGTTGTGTTTTGCCCTCTTCTCATTTTCCTCTCACTGCTTTGAGTTTTCATTGCCAATACAAAACATTTCCATCTGCGGTGTATTACACTCACTCTGATGTGAGTATATTCTCTCATATTACATAAAAGGAAAACTACATTCCATTGTTATGCATTTCAATCCATGTGTTCCACAAAAAAAATTTCCATGTTGCTGTGCATTCTAATCCATGTGCTCCACAGACAAAAGTTTCCACGCTGCCCCTTTTCTATGTTCTGCCTTCGCACTGCTGTGCGGGTCTCCTTGCTTTGCATTAAAATGCATATAATTCATAAAGAAATTATTTTCGGAACTGCTATGCGTTCTACTGCTTCTCATTTTTCTTATCGCGCTGCTGCACTTCACATTTCAACGCAGCCCCTTTTTCTTCTCCGCACTTTTGTGCATATTGCATTGCATATGTGATAAAAAAATTACATTTTTCAACACCGCTGCGTATTACATTTTAGAGGGATTAACAACAAAAAAAATTCATTTGCGCTCTACTACGCTGCAATACATCCTCCACGCAATCTCCATGCCCTGCAGACTTTTCTTCCCTGCTCTTATGGAAGATTTAATTTCATATCTCCTTGTGCATTATACTCCTTGGATTATTTATCATTCTTGTTATCATCAATCACTTATTGCCAAACTTCAATCCCTTCAGACTTTGAGAAAGTCCTCATTTTTATTTCCCATATATCAAAGTTCCCATCGAACCTTGGAGCCTCAAATAGAATGCTTTCAAATAGATTGTTTTCTATTTTAATAGAAGAGGAAGACACAACCTTAGGGGGTTTGGACACTTTCTTCCTTGACCTTGCCATTCTTAACTATGTTTAAAATACCTCACTGTGTTTTTAAAACGACTCATTGTTTCTTCAATAGCAACACAGAAAAATAATCTGAGAAATACCTAGATCCTTTTGCTGAGTCTTCACGGTGCTGGAGAAGCTACTGCAGCAAAGAAAAACCTTCCTTCAGCTTCTTTGACGACTTCAAAGAGCCTGGATCTGCTCTGTCACCATCAAAGAGCCTGGACCAGCTCTGATACCACTGTTGGGGATTTTTCTGGTAAAATCCCAAAAACAAACAAAATAAACTCCACATAGAGACAATGCTCTGTTTTGTTGCCACAGGATCTTTTGCACATGGAAGCTTCAAAATAAATTTCTTTGAGAACAGTGTATTACATACCCACAAAATGATTTGTATTCATTAAAAACATAATGCCTGCTACATATTTCTTCCTCTTTTACTGGGAGGGATTCACCCAAAAATACATTCAACAAAACTCTGTCTCCGCCTGAGAATTTTTTTTTCACTGCTGGTGTGTAAAAAACCAATTTTCATTTACTGCTGTAAAAACCCTTTTACATTACTGTTGTAAAACTATTTTTACATATGCAGTAAAATTTTCATTACATTCCAATTTCAAAATAATAACTCATACAGTTATTCATATACCTGTGCATTCTTTTCTTTTGCATTTCAATGCATATCCAATACATTCATAAAAAAAACTTTACTCACACCATACGCTCTTTCTTCTTTCCCTTGATTCACGCTGGTCAAAAAAATCCATCGGGCATATGCACTTCCCCTTTGTTTGTCTTTATGCACTGCTATGCGTTCATTTCACTCTTTGCATCATACACTAGTCTTCATTCTTTTTTATTAACACCTTCACTCTTGCATTGTTGTGCACACCTCAAGTCACTTTACAAAAATCAACACACGTTCTTTGCTGCAGTAAAAACTTCATTTCAATCTTCGTTCTCTTTTTTTTATTCACCTCTGCGTGTGCTGAGTGGATTCATTTCAGAATGGTCAACGCACAACAAAAAGCATAACCTATATAATGTATATGTAATACAATACAAATATAACTCGTAAAATGCATATTTACTATGCCCATACCTCCGGTATAAAAAAAAATTAATGTTCTACCAACCATTTACGAACCAGGTTTAAATTCCATTTAATTCCCTTTGCAGACACGACCGGCGGTCAAACTCAAACTTCAACTTTACTCCACGCAAAGCTTTAAATGTTGTCTCGTATGTAGGTTTGAAGCAATCGACGATAGAGAACAACGAAGGCAATCAGACGGCTGGAATGAATATCGAGAGCCCACTTCACACTGAACTTTAGCGTCCGAAATGTCAGTTATGTTGACGTATACAGAGGACCACGTGGCTGAGGATAATTGGATCGGGCTTGATTATACGGAAACTGCTTACTGATCAAAGGCAGTGGTGGGCTCCAGTATTGTAGCAATAATGCTACAACTCCTGGAGCTTCCTATCTCTAATTTTATCAACCCGGTAGTTCGTAACAAACTTGGAAGCGACGGTGCTGTATGCACAAGTACTAGCTCTTGTCGCAACTGTCACTTGGTCAGCTGGCACAAGTCCGCTAGGGCTCAAGCCAACTTCTATATGTCCTCAGAAGAAGCTTTCTAAATGATGGACGAAGGCTATCTCAAAGGAAATTAATCTACTTTGCAAAAATGAACTGAAAGCCAACCAAAACATGGAAACCCTAGTAAACCCTAATCTAACTAGCTTAATCTCTATGATGCAATGGTGGGAGTGCAAATGTCTAAAAATGATGCCATTACTTCTAGTGAGATGAGATGCATGAATTTAAACTACTTTCATTGAAAAGAACTCATTTTTGTATTTTTTCTTAAGTGGTTGGAGTTAGTATGATTTCGTTTCTTATCAGGTTTTGACTGTGCCGGGGTAGTGCGAAGGGAAAGAAAGCTTGGGAAAGGTCAAGAGGGCTAGGAGAGGTTCCAGGGGATCCCTAACATCATTCCACAGGAGTCCACAACGTTCAGATGCTCAGCAACCGAGTTTGCAGGCTTCTACATGATGTCTGCAGGGGATCCTACAGGAAGCTCGGGATTTCTACAGGAAGTCTGCTAACTTCTACAGGATGTGCTATAGTTGAAGTTTTGGGTGATGGAGGAGTGCAGGAGTTGTATGGGTGGATGGGTAAGGTGAAGGAGGAGTTTTTGGTGGCTCAGGGACAGAGATATGAGATGAGGAAAGAGTGGGTACAGTTGGTTGGTGAATAGAAGGGTGGAAGCAAGGAAAAGTTAAAAAGATGGAGCTACGTGAGAAGTAGAAGGGTTGGAAGGCTAACGAGCTGAACAGAGGTCGAGCAAGTGGCTTCAGACGTGGTTGAGAAGAAGAAGAACATGATAAAGTGATGCTATGCAGTGTAAAAGAAACAAATCCTCTATATCTTGCACAAAACCGAGAATTCCATCAACCTATTCTAACTGTGTTATTAAACCAATGAACAGCAATGTAAAGTGTGGAGAAAAATCGTGCATGGTGTTGGAACGAAGAAGTAGTGCTCAAGATCAGAATGCATGGATGGATCTACAATTGAAATGACTGTGTGGCAACTTGCATGAAAGTATAAGACTGCGTTTTTTTGGTGGTTGGTACAGTGCACTATCAACCTTTTTTGGAGCTCTAATGAATTACAATCCTCCTACTCTAATCTAAGCAACTAAAAGTACTTTAACCATAAACTAATCCTATCCAATCACATTAAAGAAATTAAATCAACAGACTGTGTTTTTTCAAATGCATGTCAAAGCAAAGAAATAAAGTGCTGAAAGGAAGACAAGTAACAATACAAGGAAAAGGAGGTCTATTGCTCTCAGGTTGGGCCCTAACCTGAGAGCTATAGCTCCCTTAAAAACACAGAATTGAATCCAAAGCTGCCCGCCTTTATTAAATAATCATGAGTCTAACATCATGCCAAAACTGGCTTACAAAAAGCAAAAACCGAGCTGTAGCTTGTGCTTAGAAATTGCAACAGTAGTTCAAAAGTTCAAAAAAGCTTCTATCAAAGGCTACGACCTTCATATTTATACATGATGAAGATCAAGCTGGCTTCCTCAATTCGTGGAGCTTAGCTGTCCAACTGAAAGTTAAACTGTTGTTCTTGTAGAATCTGTTGGCTGCCATTAAGCTCGGTGGGGAGAGCTGTTGGAGCTCGGAGTTAAGGTGGAAATCACGAGGAAGGTCATCAAGACTGTGGACAACCTCCCTATGAACCCGCAATGCCACCTTTGTTGTCTCCTTGTCTCCATTTGCGTGGTCTTTGCTCTCTTTAATGCCAAAAAACCTAAAATCATCATGTATTAGCCACATAGATATAATGCCTGCCCTTCTTCCTACAAATAACACGAATATACTAAGAAATGAATGCATAAGTGTTAAAAGATGAAGGATTGAGCAAGGTAAGTAGGCCAAATGAGCCCAAATTGTTACCAAAAATTGGGGCTCATCCTCACCCCCCAGCTAAAACATTTTCTCATCCTTGAGCAATTTTGCTATGGCTCCTTGTCCTTGGCCGAGAACTAGGATCCAGAATACTCTCTTTCTTTCCTACTTTTGGTGGCTCTGCCTGTTCTGTCCTTGCTGGTGATGAGGGTGCCGCTCCTTCCCCCTTCTCTATTTCCTTGTCCTTGAGCCAGGCTTTTGAAACCGATTGGTCCAACCTCCCTTTCCAAGTAGTTGTTTTTGGGCTTCCCCTCTCGTAGGTGACCGATATCTTCGAGGGGGACCTCTCACCGAGTGAAGTAGGGGCATCCCCTGTAGTGGTTTGGCTGCTGGATGGAGGCTGTGGCTTGCTCATCTTTATCCTAATACTTCTTCGAGCCTCAAAGTATAGAGGGATCTCCCTCTTTCTTTTCTCTTTTGGCTTAGGTGGCGTGCTGAGGGCGGCCAGCACAGCTGCTGCCTCCCTCTCACGAATATCAGCTTTCTTATCCTTGGGTTTCACTTTGTCAGGGCTTCCTGTAGAAGACCCTATTTTACCAATTTTCGGGCTTCCTGTAGAAGACCCTTTTCCAACAGCTTTCGGGCTTCCTGTAGAAGACCCTTTTCCAATAATTTTCGGGCTTCCTGTAGAAGACCCTTTCTCTGTTTTCGGGCTTCCTGTAGAAGCCTGTTTCTGCTTTCCTGTAGACACAGGTGTCACCACCTTGGCTTGCTTTGCTGCATGGGTTTTGCTTTTTGGTTTGGTTGCGGGTGCTGATGAGGTACTTGGGCTGATGTGGACCTTCTCAGCTTTGTCCGTTCTGCTCTGCAACCTTTTCTCTCTTGCTGACAAGATGGGTGTGTCACCTTTTTCTTTGTCATCCTTTTTCTCATGCTTCTTCTTTTGCTCTTTCTTCTGCACTGTGGTCGGGGTCTTCTGGCCTGTTTCTCTCTTTCCCACGGCCACTGATTCTTTTTCCTCACTGCTGGAGGAACCACTTTCCTCGGTCAACATCCTTATGTCTCCATCTCTTGTCAAATTTCTGAATGCTTCCCATGAGAGGGGAACCTTATATGAATGAAGTGCATCCTCCACAAGAAGTTTGATCAATCCATGGTGGGCTACTTGATCTGGTATGCCTTCTTTTAACTTTGTGGCACTCTCAATTAAAGACTGTAGCAGGAAATAAGGGATGCTTAGTTTATTTTCTACAGGAAGATCAATCTGGTGCCTCAATTCAGTGAGCAACCTAAAGTGATACCCGTACACAATGCTAAAACGACCTTCACAGGTTATATACTTCATGATCTACAGGCTAACTTCATTCCATGGTGGCAACAAACTGGTTCTACACACCCCATTTTTGTCCTTCGAGAATTCCTCCTTAGGTGGAAAGAATTCTTTCTTGGCCTGCTGGCTCAACTTCCTTTCTTCCTTATCCCATGGCAAACCCATTGGAAGTTTAGTAATTCGACTTATATATTGCGGGGTGAGCTTGAGGCTTAGGCCCCTGAAATTCATGGTGGCCAATGTTTTGGATTTTGGCCTCAAAGCTTGTAAAAATTCTTCTGTCACTTCGTCGTCATAACCCTGCAACTTGTCACAAAAGGATATCCATTGTGCTCGTGTGAAGAGCTCCACCACTTCCTGGTTTTCCCTTAACTTTGATGAATCAATGGGTTCCCATCTAATAAACCCACCCGGCATGATAAAAACTGTGGTTTTAACTAGAGGTGGCGAATGCGAAGGAAATTTAGCTTACTGAGACAGAGCGTAGAATTACGCTTCTGTCATGCACATAATCCACGAAATTTATCCGTGAGGACCTTAACACATTTTAATTATACTGACATCCTGTAGAACGACAGTCTATGCACAGCAGACAATACTTGCCACAACTCCCTATGACCAGACTGTAGACAACGATTATGCCACCTTTAAAACCAATTGCATGGAGAGTTCAGGGTTACCTTTTTAATATTCCACCTTTTTACATGAGGAACCCGCCTTCCTGTAGAAACAGCGTTCCTGTAGGAGCAGCTTTCCTGTAGGAGCAGCGCGTGATTTCTGGGAAGGACTGCAGTTGGTCTACGCTCTCGGTGTTGCTTCACAGGCGTTCTGATAGCCAAAGGCTTGGAGTTCCCAATTGCATAGGGATCCGAATGTTCACTTGAGGTTCAAACGGTGGATGATAAATGCATGCGGGCAATCTAGCCGATTAGATTTGAATCGGCGGAATCCGTGGCGCGGGGGTGAGCTGTCCCCGCCGGACCGTTGGATGACGTTGTTCCATCATTTGTCTGCGAGTTCACTTACTGCCGATCATCCCCCAGCAGATCCGCCGCCGCCATTCTCGTTAGACTCGTTTTTCCCGACGGGATTTTTCTCACGTGCGTGCTGCCCATTCCTTTTGTCACGGCCGCCACCCAAACATCCGACTGGACCATTAACCGGTCGACGTGGCCATTCAAATGACCATACCACCGTTCAACCCATTCACCTCACACTTTGCAAACAATTCAAAGTAAAATTCATGCAATCTGATGGAAGGAAGGGTCGAGACACTTACCTGCGCGGCTGCAACACGATTTTTCGGCTTTTGGACGATGATGAGTGGATCTATCTGCCGCTGATGAATTTGCACAGGCCCGGAGGTTCATGTTTACAGGCTGCCGACGATGGATTGGATGCTTTGGCTGCATGCGCCCGCGTTTCATTGCATATGGCCAGCGCTGTGAATGGTATCCACTCTAGCGGGCTTAACTGTTACAGGACTCCCGCGGGATGTCTTGTAACAGTTCTTCCTCCTTGGGTGCATGTTGCACGACAAAGGATCTGGCCCAACGATCACGCTCCCGGAGCTTCTGGATGAATGGGATGGATATGGTATGAGATATCAGCCTTTGTTTATCTTAAAAATTGCTTTCTCCTTGAAAACTCATCGATCTGCTTTGCTGGTGCAGGTAACTTTGTTGCATGTCGACAAGGACGGTGGAACAAGGTGACAACAGTAGCTTGCATGCGTCCAAACCGATCCTTAGCCGTTATATCTCCTCATAAAATGAATTTTGGCCCGTCCTAAACTTCTACAGGAAGTTTCCTGTAGAAATACAGAGCTTCCTGTAGAAAGTTTGTGTTTCCTGTAGAAAGTCTACACCTTCCTGTAGAAAGTTTGCATCTTCCTATAGAAGGTCTGCATCTTCCTGTAGAAGACTCAAGCCATGATGAAATTGTGCACATACCTTGGAGGAACTGAATATTCTTGGAGGAGGTGCTGGTGAGGTCTCCTGGCAGTAGGATAAGGATCCTGGGCTCTGAGTTGAGAGGCTTCCTCTCCTCCATAGAACACCTGCAATCTGCATGCAATTTCACATTATAAACTTGTTGTCTTTGTCTTTCTTTCTTATTGTTTTTTTCTTCTTTTTTTCCCTTTTTTTTTGAAAGATAACAGGGGCGCCTCAATGAGGTTTTCACCCTTGCCATCTGCCCTGAGCGCCTCAGAGAGGTTTTCACTCAAGGATCTTTTTCAATTTTTTATTTTTTTTTTGAAAGACAATAGGGGCGCCTCAATGAGGTTTTCACCCCTACCACCTGCCTTGGGCGCCTCAGAAAGGTTTTCACCCAAGGATCTTTATTATTTATTATATTTTATTATTTTTTTAGATTTTTCAGGGTATGCCCAAAGCAGAGGCAGAACCCTTCTCTATGACCAACACTGACTTCTCCATAGTTTTGATGAACTCTTGTCTTGATAGAGGCTTCCTGTAGATCTTCAACCGATGCCCATTGACAAGCATGGGGATGGCTTCCTCATCAATGGTCCGAATAAGAACAGATCCATTGTCATGACATTTTTCCACTGCATATGGCCCTAGCCATCTGGTTCTCAGCTTCCCCTTGAAATCTTTGTATCTGGAGTCATACAACAAGGCCCAATCTCCCGGCTGGAAATGCTTGTCATGGAGGTGTTGGTCATGCCACACCTTTCTCTGAAGTTGAACCACTTCTGAGTGAAGGAGGGCCTGCATTCGGTGCCCATCCAGTCCATTCAGTTGTAATAACCTTTCTTGTTGTGCATGGCTGAGATCTAGGTCCAGCTGAGCTGCCATCCTCAAAGTGTTGTATTCAAATTCAATGGACAGCAAAGCTTTCTTCCCATAGACCAGCTCATAAGGTGTGAAGCCGGTGGTGGCCTTCCAAGTGGTGTTGTAAGCCCATGTGGCCTCAACCAGGCGATCTGCCCAGTGCTTTCTGCTGCTACTCACCACCTTAGTCAAGATCCCTTCTAATGCTCTATTGGTGACTTCCACTTGCCCATTTGCTTGAGGGTGATAGGGGGTGGAAGTCCTACGCTTGATCTTGTGATGAGCTAGTAGGTCTTCAACCAGGTTGGATGTGAACTGGCTCCCTTGATCGGTGACCAGCTCTCTTGGATAGCCAAACTTGTAGAAGATGTTTTCTCTCAAGAACTCGGTCACCTTTTCTTATGTTGCTGCTTTGATTGCTTTGGTCTCTGCCCACTTTGTCAGGTAGTCAGTGCACAAAATGATGTAAGACCTTTGCCTCGAAGGAGGGTTGATTGGGCCCACAAAGTCCATACCCCACTTCTCAAATGGCTCAAGAGTCACCTGAGGTTGGAGAGGCATCTCATCCCTTTGGGTCGGTTTCCCCATTCTTTGGCATTGGTCACACTGGCTGATATATCTTCTGACATCTTGATGAAGTGTGGGCCAATAGTAGCTTGCCTGCAGGATTTTGAAGGCAGTTCTCTTTGCTGCAAAATGTCCTCCACAAGGTCCATCATGACAGGTGAGGAGGATATCAAAGACTTCCTCCTCCCTTACACAACGCCTTAAGATCTGATCAGGGCCAAGCTTGAACAGATTGCCCCCGATCCAAGTAAATGAGGCACTTTTTCTGATGATTCTGCTCTTCTCTCTTGAAGATAGGTGCGGAGGGAACTGTGTTGAAACAAGGTAGTTTGCTATATCAGCAAACCATGGAGAGAGTACTGAAATAGAAAACATATGTTCATCGGGCATCTGGTCATCCACTGTTCCATCCTCATCTGCAGACAAATCCAATCTAGATAAAAAGTCAGCAACAACATTTTCTCTACCTGGTTTTTCAACAATGGTCAAATCAAACTGTTGCAATAAAAGTAACCATCTAATAATACGAGCATTCACATCTGGTTTATTCATTAAATATCTAATTGCAGCATGGTCTGTATGTACAAATGTTTGATAGCCAGTGATATAATGTCGGAACTTGTTCAGTGCATGGACCACAGCCAAGAATTCTTTCTCGGTTACAGTGTAATTCAGCTCGGCTTTGGATAAGTTTTTGCTAACAAAGTAAATGGCATATGGAAGTTTTTGCTCAACTTGTCCTAAAGCTGCACCTATGGCTTTGTTCGAGGCATCAGTGTGGATGTGGAAAGGTAGGGCCCAGTTTGGACCTCTCAGGATTGGGGCTGACACCAACTTGTCCTAAAGCTGCACCTATGGCTTTGTTCGAGGCATCAGTGTGGATGTGGAAAGGTAGGGCCCAGTTTGGACCTCTCAGGATTGGGGCTGACACCAACTTGTCCTTCAATTCATTCAAAGCCCTCTGACAATAGTCAGTCCATTTAAACTCCACATCCTTTGTCAACAGGCCAAACAATGGAGAGGCTAGCTTGCTGAAGTCTTTAATGAATCTCCGGTAATATCCTGCTAATCCCAAGAAACTCCGAACATCCCTTACCTTTTGAGGAGGTGGAAACTTCTTGATGAGAGCAATTTTGTTAGGATCCACCTGTAACCCTTGGCAAGAAATGGTATGGCCTAGCACGGTCCCTTCAATCATTAGGAATTCATATTTTTTAGGACTAAGGGACAAGTTCATCTCAATGCATTTGGTTAGGACTTTTCCCAGATTGGACAATGCTTCCTGGAAGTTGGCCCCATAAGGAGTGAAGTCATCCATATAGATTTCCACTGCATCATGGACCAACTCCGAGAAGATGCTCAAGACAACTCTCTGGAAGGTAGCAGGAGCATTGCATAGCCCAAAGGGAAGGACACGGTAGGCAAAGGTACCCCAAGAAAAAGTGAAGGTGGTCTTATCTTGGTCTTCCGGGCTGATTTGGATCTGGTTGTACCCGCTAAACCCATCCAGGAAAGAGAAGAACTTCTTTCCTGCCAGTCCATACAACACTTGATCTATGAAAGGTAGAGGGAAATGGTCTTTCTTGGTAGCTTTGTTCAGTTCTCGGTAGTCCACACAGATTCTCCACTTCCCATCTTTCTTGGGAACCAAGAGCAGAGGGGACACCCATTCACTATCTGAGATGGGGTAAATGAATCCGGCATCCAACAGTTTTTGCAATTCTTCCTTGACAATGTCCTTAAGGGCTGGATTCATTCTCCTCTGAGGTTGCATAACCGGCTTACAATCCTCTTTGATGTATATGTGATGGGTACAGACTGAAGGATGGAGTCCTTTCATCTCCTTATAGCTCCAAGCAAAAGCATCTAGGTGACTGGCCAACAGGCTACACAGCTCCTTTTCCTGGGAAGGAGATAGGGAGGAGCTGATCTTTAACATTCTCTCAGGGCCGAGATCCACATTTTTGACTTTGGGAGTGACAGGGTTGGTTGTACAAAGATCCACTAAGGTGCTGGCTTGGGCATCCTCCACCAATTTTTCTAAGGATAGTGCACTGGAAGGTGGATTCTGGATCAAGGTCTCAATCAAGTCATCCTCGGTTGGGGGGTCTCTTCTAGTGGTATCTAGGGTGCACAAAGGTGTTGAGTACACCTCATCCTCTTCTCCTTCCTCCAACCAAATGGTAAGTCATGCTCTAAGGAGGGTTGGGCAGGAGGGTATAGGACTAGCTGCTTGGACATAGGACCATTTTTTATGGTCATGTTTCCTGCACGACAACTTATGTAAGCATTTGCAGTGGCTAACCAAGGCCTTCCCAAAATGAGAGGATATCCAGTAAGCTTTGCCTTGGGTTGCAGAACCAAGAAATCTGCAGGGTATTCCCAAGAGTCGATAGAGACCAAGACATCCTCCACAATCCCTTCGGGAGTCACAGTGGAGCGATCTGCTAGTTGCAGTACTGTCGAGGTCTTCCTCAAGGAACCCTGAAGATTGAGTTTGAGCATGGTATCCCTGGTCATCACATTAATGGCAGCCCCCAGATCAATCAAGGTGTGTGGTATGATGGTGCCATTGATGTGGACATCTACTACAGGACTCCCAGGATCTAGATACTTTGGGCAGATGACTTGTCCTAACATAAGGTTAGACAGTTGTCCCAAGACATTGATGGTTGAAGCATCTCTCCTTCGCCTGCCTGGGTGTTCGAAACACTTTTCCTTAACCAGTTTGTTGTATATTGGCACATCCTTGATGGCTTGGAGAAGTGGTATTTTCACACACAACTGCTTGAGCTCACCCAGAAGCTCATCCTCCTCTGGGTTGGGTTGTGTGGTGGCTGTTAGTCTCTCAGGAAAGGGTGGAATAGCATTTGGTTCACTTTCCTGTTTATCTTCCTCATCCTCTGGGGGAGGAGGTTGGCGATCTGGAAGAGTCTTTCCAGATCGAAGATTGATCTCCTGGATCTCCACAACATAGGTAGGGCATGAGGTTTCCCCAATGTATACCTGTTGGGCATGTCTATTGTTGGGGTTCGGGTGCGGTTGAGCAGGCATTTGAGGTTGCCTTGGAGGAGCAGGAGGTAATGGCTGAGGTTGAACTGGTGGTGGAGGCAAAATGGCAGGAGGAGTGTTGTACTGGGGCCTCCACCCCGACTGAGGTACATTCCACTGAGGCTGTGGCTGGGCATGTGAATGATATGAATGAGAAATAGGTTGAGTAAGGTACTGAGGTGGATAAGACCATGGAGGAGGCATGGACCAGGAAGGATGAGCAGGGGGACCCCAGGAAGGCATAGGAGTCGATTGGTTGGGGCTGTAATAAGCTTGAAGTGCCCCTTGCATCCCCTGCTGGTAAGGTCTAGGTCCTTGTGGCCTCCTTTGGTTGAGGTAGTAGAGAGGTTCAGTGGAAGCTTCTGTCCCTTAGTACATGGCTTTGAATCCAGGTAAGGTTGGACATTGGTTTGTGGGATGGTCCTCCTCACAAACGAAACACACTTCAACCGAATGCAATGGACATTCGTTCTTAGGGTGTCTCCTTGTACATCTAGGGCAGAAGATAGCCAAGGCTCTCTCAGCTTCTTCCTTCTTCTGCTGGATCCTGAATGTGTCCAGTTGCATGGTGATGGTTTGTCTCACCTCACTCTTAAGATCTTCTAATTGATTTGCAAACTCATGCTTGGAGAAAGGAACACCAGCTGAGAGGAGGTTTCCTCTACCTCGTTTCCGAGCTGCCCTGGAGTGGTTTCTAAACACAGTCTTGATGTCCTCATAAGGCAGTTGGTAAATGTCCCCCCCAGCTAACATGTGAAGGGTATCTAAGAGGTCTTCAGGGACTCCTCGGAGCAGGACCAACTTGAGGGATTCAGGGTCAAGTGTGCACCTGGCCCGCTTATAGCTAAGTTGGAACCTCTCCTCATAATCCTCTAAGGACTCCTCATTTCCCATGGTCATCCGAAAGATTTCTCCCTTGGTTTCCTTGGACCTACAGTAATCCCAGTACTTGGTATTGAAAGCTTGCTGCATCTGAGCCCAAGTAGTGATACTATTTCCAGGTAAGCCCATGAACCAGCGTAATGCTACATCCTTAAGAGTTGAAGGGAAGAGTTTCAACTTCTGCTCATCTTCAGTATAGTCATAGGTTCTACAAAGGACAGAAAAATCAAACAGGAAGGTATCAGGATCTTCAGTGATCAGTCCATGGAAGTGAGGTAAAGCGGAGGGGCTAATGTTCTTCATTTTCATCTCTCCATTGGTCTCTCCGATGGGGAAGGCACCTTCTATTCTCTCATCTTCTCTTCTATTGTCAGCCATAGCTTCAGATGGGATGGTCTCTAATTCTTCTTTTGCTATAGGATCTTCGTATATCTCAGGAGGTTAACCTATAGGTTCTTCTGGATCACTGCCACCTAAGAAGAGAGAAGGGTGACTCAGTGATGTGGTGGGGGTATTGGGTAGGAATTTGCCTGTTTTATCTCGGTTCATACGAGGCATGAAATGGAAAGACCTTTTTTGATTGCTTTTGTTCTTTTTTTCTTTGGTACCTGCAAAACTGAAACAGATTGATCTACAACTAACTATCTTACTGAAATAAAGATGCAAAATTGAATTGAAAGCAGGAAAGAACTAATCTACTTTGCTCAAATGAAATTGCAGGAATGGAAATGCTAGTCTACGCTTGCAGAATTGAAATGCTAATCTACGCTTGCAGAATTGAAATGCTAATCTACGCTTGCAGAATTGAAATTGCGGAATTGAAAGGCTAATCTAGGAAACCAGGAAATGTCTATGCTACTTTTGCAGAATGGAAATGAAATAAACTACTTGGCAGAAGGCAAGAGTAAGAAAATAGAAGAAAAGAAACAATTACTAATACTCTGACACTTCCCCGGCAACGGCGCCAAAAAGATGGTGGGCTCCAGTATTGTAGCAATAATGCTACAACTCATGGAGCTTCCTATCTCTAATTTTATCAACCCGGTAGTTCGTAACAAACTTGGAAGCGACGGTGCTGTATGCACAAGTACTAGCTCTTGTCGCAGCTGTCACTTGGTCAGCTGGCACAAGTCCGCTAGGGCTCAAGCCAACTTCTATATGTTCTCAGAAGAAGCTTTCTAAATGATGGACGAAGGCTATCTCAAAGGAAATTAATCTACTTTGCAAAAATGAACTGAAATCCAACCAAAACATGGAAACCCTAGTAAACCCTAATCTGACTAGCTTAACCTCTATGATGCAATGGTGGGAGTGCAAATGTCTAAAAATGATGCCATTGCTTCTAGTGAGATGAGATGCATGAATTTAAACTACTTTCATTGAAAAGAACTCATTTTTGTATTTTTGCTTAAGTGGTTGGAGTTAGTATGATTTCGTTTCTTATCAGGTTTTGACTGTGCAGGGGTAGTGCAAAGGGAAAGAAAGCTTGGGAAAGGTCAAGAGGGCTACGAGAGGTTCCAGGGGATCCCTAACATCATTCCACAGGAGTCCACAACGTTCAGATGCTCGGCAACCGAGTTTGCAGGCTTCTACAAGATGTCTGCAGGGGATCCTACAAGAAGCTCGGGATTTCTACAGGAAGTCTGCTAACTTCTACATGATGTGCTATAGTTGGAGTTTTGGGTGATGGAGGAGTGGAGGAGTTGTATGGGTGGATGGGTAAGGTGAAGGAGGAGTTTGTGGTGGCTCAGGCACAGAGATATGATATGAGGAAAGAGTGGGTACAGTTGGTTGGTGAATAGAAGGGTGGAAGCAAGGAAAAGTTAAAAAGATGGAGCTACGTGAGAAGTAGAAGGGTTGGAAGGCTAACGAGCTGAACAGAGGTCGAGCAAGTGGCTTCAGGCATGGTTGAGAAGAATAAGAACACGATAAAGTGATGCTATGCAGTGTAAAAGAAACAAATCCTCTATATCTTGCACAAAACCAAGAATTCCATCAACCTATTCTAACTGTGTTATTAAACCAATGAACAACAATGTAAAGTGTGGAGAAAAATCGTGCATGGTGTTGGAACGAAGAAGTAGTGCTCAAGATCAGAATGCATGGATGGATCTACAATTGAAATGACTGTGTGGCAGCTTGCATGAAAGTATAAGACTGCGTTTTTATGGTGGTTGGTACAGCCCACACCCCCAATCTCTAAACAGAGATGGCAGCGAGTGCACTATCAACCTTTTTTGGAGCTCTAATGAATTACAATCCTCCTACTCTAATCTAAGCAACTAAAAGCACTTTAACCATAAACTAATCCTATCCAATCACATTAAAGAAATTAAATCAGCAGACTGTGTTTTTTCAAATGCATGTCAAAGCAAAGAAATAAAGTGCTGAAAGGAAGACAAGTAACAATACAAGGAAAAGGAGGTCTATTGCTCTCAAGTTGGGCCCTAACCTGAGAGCTATAGCTCCCTTAAAAACTCAGAATTGAATCCAAAGTTGCCTGCCTTTATTAAATAATCATGAGTCTAACATCATGCCAAAACTGGCTTACAAAAAGCAAAAACCGAGCTGTAGCTCGTGCTTAGAAATTGCAACAGTAGTTCAAAAGTTCAAAAAAGCTTCTATCAAAGGCTACGACCTTCATATTTATACATGATGAAGATCAAGCTGGCTTCCTCAATTCGTGGAGCTTGGCTGTCCAACTGAAAGTTAAACTGTTGTTCCTGTAGAATCCGTTGGCTGCCTTTAAGCTCGGTGGGGAGAGCTGTTGGAGCTCGGAGTTAAGGTGGAAATCACGAGGAAGGTCATCAAGACTGTGGACAACCTCCCTATGAACCTGCAATGCCACCTTTGCTGTCTCCGTGTCTCCATTTGCGTGGTCTTTGCTCTCTTTAATGCCAAAAAACCTGAAATCATCATGTATTAGCCACATATATATAATGCCTGCCCTTCTTCCTACAAATAACACGAATATACTAAGAAATGAATGCATAAGTGTTAAAATATGAAGGGTTGAGCAAGGTAAGTAGGCCAAATGAGCCCAAATTGTTACCAAAAATTGGGGCTCATCAGGCGGTCCGATAAGTTTAAGTGGTTTTGCTGAAGCGATTTCGGGGTTGTAAGTGCTTGCTGAGTCGGCTGCCATTGCTGTCCATGCTGCGTGCACGGTGTGTGCAGTTGGAATTAATATTCCAACAAAACAGTGCTAAATCTAACTACCATTGTTTCATCTTTCTAAAGATGCTTCTTTCAGCTATTTTATCACAAAGAAAAGGTACAATAATGTTTCCATATGCCTATCCAATGGGTGGAAGGAGATAGGTTGGGATAGTGATTATCCTTATCACCACTTTTTATGTGGATTAAGTTAGTCAGAATCTTTATATTTCCTCATAGAAAGCCATGATTTATGTTTCAATTGGGGGATGGAAGAAGGTATGTCAGTCTGGATGTTTCTTAGGACATTTTTTACGGTTAAAACAATAGTGCATGCATATTAAAGGAGGAAGGGAATCACAACTATTGCTTCCCTTCTAAATGATTCCTGAACAAACTTGTGACCAATAGAATAAATGGATAAGGATTATCCACTAGCCCATGAAAAAAAAACTAGAAACTAAGAATGGGCAGGATATATCTATTCAACGTTATCCACGGCTTGGGAACAAACAACAAGAGAAAATACCTATCGGTCAATTGGAAGCATGGGATAATGATTATCCTTGTGGGCGGATAGAGATATCATTAGATTCCATGGTGCTCGGCTGTATAAAAACCGAAAAGAGGAATGTGATATTCAAATGAGTATTCTAGCTGTCGATACTGAGAAACTACAAGCTTGGTCTCGGTAGATCTCGTCATTCTCTGCAGAAAACATGGGAAAGTCTATTTCCCCGAGTCGTTTGGGGTTGTGTTTGAATAAGTTGAAAGTTGTTAAACAACTGTTCTCAAAATCATTCTTTTGGTTGCATACATAGTTGGCGTGGAATATATATTGTTTGGATTGACCTCCTTTTGTAATGTGTGGTAAGAAGTAGAAGATTTGACGGTGGCGAATAGAAAACTTGGACACGTCAATGCCCATAATGAGGCTATCAGGTGTTATCACTTGTCTAATGTGCCCACTAGAACTCACTGTATATCCTTATGGTCCCTTTCTTCTCACAGTAAGAATAGCACTCAAATTTTAAGTCATGAAACTCAGGAATCGCTAGAGTACAATGGCTCGCATTATTTATCTAGTGTCAATTATGCTCTAGTTTTTATTGTTTCTATAATGTCAACGACTATTCTCTTTAGAATCACCAAAGCACTCCCTTTGAGGATTCACAAAACCTCTATCGCTGGAAAAGAGATCCATAGGTAAAGGGTTATCCTAACCTCCACGAACCAGCGTATGTTTTTCTTAACTTTCTGCACAGATATGGCGATTGGTAAATCGTGTTAAATACTTCAAGCAGAGTGCAAGTTGACTTTTGAATAATAGGACACGACTTATACATATGTCAACGAACATATTCCATCCTAATCACCTATTGGAAGTATGATAAATTGTCATAGAGGGTAAGTGAAAAATGTAATTAAATTGAGGAGGTGGGTTTCCTATGTGCATCGATTTCTTTTAAAATTGTATGTTGTTGTTCCCATGAGGCTTGAAACTTAAACATTTATTGTTTTACTTAAAAAAAAAAAAAAAAACTCAAAGACAATGTTTAATCTTTATATCCTCTGTCAGGATTATAAAAGAATCACTAATTTGTGGAGTCCCCATATTTAGATATTCTGAAGACCTTTCTTAAGGATGTTGTAATTTCTTGGTCAAGAATACATTCATCTAAAGCACTTGAACACTTTCAGAAATTCAATTTCCTATTATATTCTTAGGATGGTTGGCATTGAATCAAAATGGCTGGGTTATGTAGAGATGAAACTTTTAATATTCCTAGAGAGTACTCATTCCTTCGTAGCGTTCATTTTAAGTGAAATTCCACAAATAAGGGAGACAATATATTTAAGAAATTTTCCTCTTCTTCATAAATAAATATGAGTTTATGAAAATGATATTATTCTAAACGGTTGCAAATAAATTACTATTTCCAATTTTTTCCCATGTGAGACTCATTGTGGAGTTACGATGAGTTGTATAAATATGCGTGCATAATTCAAGATGTCACAAACTAAATTAGGCTTAAAAAAATGAAAATCTATAGATAGAGGCAGGGTAGAACTAAGCAAGTTATAAATAACTAACTTGCAAGGGGAAAGAGCGAAGCCTTGAAAATCCATGTTGGAATGAAAGGTAAAATTATTAATAATATGATGGTCATTACAATAAAAGTAAGAATAGTTGAAAGGAAATGGTAAATATTCCCATGAATAATGTTAAAGATTATCAAGATCATGAAATGGCATAATTATTTTTTATCAAGATCATGAAATGGCATAATTATTTTTCAATATATACAATGCATTTTGGAGTGTAATTTCTCCTTTAAAAAATTGATTGAGGGGAAATCTATTTTAACATGTTATTGTATAGCATGATCTATGCATACCCGTACCTATAAGTATTTTTGTGTACCACAAATAAACTAGGGAAATTAATAAGAAGGAGGTCCTGATGCTCTTGATTGATGAAAGAGAGATCGTGTTAATCTCATAAATATCTTCTTAACAGTATGAAACTTTGCAACTTAAGGGCATACTTTAATGTATAGTTATGATATAGATAAGGTTATCAGTGTAATGTTTAGCCAATATGAACCCTTCCAATTTGGGTAAGATTCTAATTGACAAGCAACAATGAGTATCATCTAGTATTATTCACATGTTAGTACTTGTAGATAAATAAAAGTGGGTATTTATGTATATCTTGAACTGTGGAAGAAATTATCTTTTCCATGGAATGTCATGCAAGTATGCAGAAATTGACTTTTAAATCCTTGTATAAGACATTCAATTGCTTGAATTATATATGAGGTAATATTTAGCATAAATAATCATGTGAAAATGATAAGCAGGAAAGGTGTACCGCCCATGAGTATGATATGACTACACCAAGAGAGCTTCTGAGTATTGTGTTGGTTTTTATCAACATTGACGTAATTGGCAAGTGCGGCCTGCATTTAGGAGGTGGATATTGCTTGGTTTATTTTATAATAAATCTGCCCTCGTAGTTAAGTAGTGAAACCTGTTTAATATACATGAATTATTAAGTGCTTATGATAAGCAACAAGGAGATGTAAACTATAAGAAATTATCATATTTTAAACAATGGATTAATCACACATTCAAATAATTATGGTCCAATTGGAGGATTAATTAAGTAGTTATTAATTCCTATTGCTATATGAACATTCTTATCACCAAATCATTAAGGCCTACATAACTATCTTCCCTAAACAAGTGGCAAGAAAGGAAGATGATAGATTGAGAAAATCAATGCCATATGATATTATACTTATGGTGAGAAATGTGTGATGATGGTATGATGATCATCCACTCTCAAATGTTATAACATAAGAAACTATGAATACAAAGAAATTAACAATGTATAATGGTTAATAATTACTCGTGTGACACGTTATATACAAATTGTAGTTTGCTATTATGGTTATGGTAGAGGGATTACCCTCTTAGGTAATGACCATGAGCCTCTATGATAAATATGGCCTATTGGTAGGATATGGTTAGTGGATGATTTTTGAATGTGTTATGAGAATGTTCACTAAGAAAGCTTGTGAGAATTTTTAAACATTGATGTAATTGACATATGTCATCATGATATTATCATTATAGTTGGCTTCAATATAGGAAGTCCATATTTGCATCATTGTTTTATTGTTGTATGATGCATATACTCATGCATTGTCATGGATTTTTGGTATATTGTTATCATAACCATGGTTAAGGGGCCAAAAAGATAAACTTGTTGTGGAAATAATCATGCTAAAATCTACACATAATAATGAGGCATGTGAATTATCCATGTAAAAACATGGGTGTAAAATATGGTAGCATTATAAGAATATTGTAGTTATCATTTGATTGATGAAATATGTCAAGAATCGATGACATGAAAGAGTCTTTAGTTTAATGGATTGTTCGAATTATCTTGCAATTCATGATGAATTATGGTAGTGGTCTTGGTTCGTTAGGAAATTTATATAGAAATCATTGTAAAACAACCTTAAAGATGTGGCTACCCCAATGCCTAATAGGGGAGTAATATGCAGAAAAAAGAACATGATTGACATAATGATCATGTTGGTAAAGTATAGTGTAGAGTGTTTAAGTTGATGAAACATAAAAAGGGCAATAGTAAATCACTCCAGATAAATGAATTACGAATGAAGCATTGATCTAACGATTATTAAACTATGTCTCAATAGTGTGCTTAAAATGTAAATATGCATAAATATATACTGTATTACTGATATTGTGTTACGACCAGATGAAATCTGAAAATGATTTCCACTTGACAAAAATTTCTCTGATTATAGAAATGAACCATGCGCATACAAATTCCTTGTCAACTGAGTCCAATTGTTTATTTCCTAGAAAAAGATAAAAGAATGTTTAGCGTGATACTAATATGGTAGAAAAATATGTGGACAAAGCTTTTGTCATGCAGGTGATACCATGGGAATGGTATGATGGACTATAGCATAGATGGTACTATGTACAACAATACATACGGTACCTGTAGGACTACATGTTACATGTTTGAAATATGATATGTATATCAATGTGTATAATACACATTTTGTGCAGGTATGAATGAAGACATTAGGTAGATGTCTTGTAGGATAAGCGAATGGCTGGTTGCACAAAAGAAGAAAAGAAAGAAGTGGTTTAAGGATAAGTAACCATGGTTAAGTATAGCATACGTACGATTATGAAAAATATATATGATCAACATATATGATGAATATATATATTGTTATGACATTGCATGCATAGTGATGTGGAAAATATTCTAACAGATGTGTTGTATTCAAAGAAAATGCAAGTAGCAGGTGTTCAACAAAGAACACAAAGGCTTGGAAGAATTCTATAACGAACATGCATTCTCGAGATAAAATGAAAAATGAACAATAGTTACTTTTGTAATATTAAGTAATAGATTATGATATGTATCATAGTTAAAATTCTGCATCTATAAATTCTCACACAAGGTTTGAAAATCGTGTTATAGGTAGCTATGAAAGGAGGACCACTTTTTGTGGCCAATGTGGCTATGAAGATGGGTACTCCTTGTGACCGATGTACATCAAAAAAATTGCATCATATGGAAGAGTCATGAAAGTTGTTGATTCACAAACCAACTATGTGTGAACGAATACTTGATGTAGTGATACACTGAGGACAATGTAAAATTTAAGGGTGGGAGTACGTAACAACCCTCCCTTGTGTGCTAAATTATTTTATGCCTAATTTGAGTTAAATCTAGGTGTGGTATCCTCCCTTGTGTGTTAAATGATTGTAAAGCTAAGCTCACGAAAGCTAGGTGTGATACCGTCCTTTGTGGGTTAAACTATTCTGAACCTAAGCTCATGAAAGGTAGGTGATATGTAATATGAAAAGAAAATGTGTTATTAAATAAATTAATAAAGTAAATCACTTGGAGGGTGGAGCACCAAGAGAGAGGATATTCTTTCCAAATCCCGTGGGGAATGGGATAGAGATGAATCTTTCATGATAAAGCTTCTAGATGTGATTCTAGATAAGCTTGGATAGATTAGAGATCCATCAGATGGATGGGAAACAAAGATCCATCATAAGTAAAAGCTTTGTGGGAGATAAAGGAAATCTTTTATGAGGAAAAGCCTCATGTGAGATAAAGACGAGATTTTTCGAAAAAGAGCTAGGAAAATGGAAAAATCCATAAAAGCGGGATGCGAGTAATGGTAACTAAATCATGAAAGAGGGTATTAAATATCGAGTGCATTGATTTAATCCTTGTTAAGAACTTGAGCTAGGGAGGAATCAAAGGTGATTCATGGTTGGGTGGTGGTGCTCCTCCCTCCAAGTGATTGTTATAGATGGATTCACATGCGTGGAATGTGTTGAATGTAGGTCTCTTACCTTTTATATCCTTACTATTTGTTTGAGTTATATAAATGTTCCGTTATATATTGGTATGGAAATAATTGTAGTTTATGCATATCACGTTTATTGATTTTCAATGCATTTCATGTTAATATGAATAGAAGGATTAAGGCACATGATGAAATAGTTGTGGAATCTAAACTTGATCCTTAATTTAATGCGATGAATGAAAATAGTATTGCTTTAACTTATGTGATCATTGTATTGGAGGAAGATAACTATACTTGGTAAATGATTTTGGTTTTAAGTATTGTGAGAGCTTCATGTTATTTAATCTATGCATTAAATACTATAAGGTGAGTTGCATCCATTGAGGTGTTCCACTTCTCTACTTGTATTGCATAATATATCTATTGATGATTCAATCTATATTCATGTAATTAATTTAATTCTTATGCATGTTGATGAGTGTGATATCCAATGAATATAAAGGTGATCATCATTTTTTAAGTGAAGGATCGTATTATGTATTTAATAAACTTTCTAGTTTAACATGGAAGATAGTGGTGGCTACATGCGTATAAGATGGTATAATGCATCTAACGAAATAGTCTATAATGGTCATATTATCTATTGCATGAGGTTCAATTTTCATTGTGTGTGTCACTTAAGAGTCATCATTATTATGAAATGATGGATTCTTATTATGCATGTGCTCTTATTTTATCCTCATTTAGTAGTAGGGCATATTAAGTGGATGAAAACACTTATGAGCAATCTGATTAAAGAGTAGACGTGATGAAGATGGTTGCATGTTATGGCTCCTCCTTCCTTCCAAGGTGTAGTTATGTCTACAAAATTGTTTGAGGAAGGTGAGATAATGTATCTATGGTATAGGGTTCCACCCTCCATGTGATTTAGTAGTGAGACTAGGAGAAAGGAATATGGAATCTTAACTATATATAAAGGAATTTTCAAATCATTATGGGCTTAGGGACTATAATTCAGAGTAGGCCAAGGAGGCTTGTTATAGCTAAAGTAAGATGCTATGGTAGTCAAAAATTTGGACACTACAAAAAAGAATGTCCTAATGGCAAAGGGAATAAGACCACTCTACTAAGGAAGCAAAAGAACCCGAGACAAGGAGCGTAAGAAGGAAGAGGCTAAAAGATGACTAAGGTGATCTTCTTCATTAAAAGGTTTCTTTCACTTATAAGTTATAGGTAGGAATAAATGAAAAGAAAATAGGATGAATTAGAAGGAAGCATGACGATAAAACCATTAGAAGTAAGAGGTTACGACATAATTTAGAGTCCTACATAATTCCTTATGAATTTTCTACAATAACTAGTAAGATGAAGAAAATCACTTCACATTGTGAGAGTTTTAGTGTAATTCCATTCCTTCATTGTCTCAATTTTCTTCACATCAACATGCACACATTCATTACTAAGAAAAGGCATAAAACAAATTTTTTAATTTCTTTTGTAAGTGAATTTTGTTTTTAGGAATATCTAACTACATGCAAATTTTGTGATATCTTAAGGAGAGGCGAGGTTTTGTGAAGAATTAAGCACGATTTAGCTCACGCAGAAGGTGGAAAATGACTAAAATGAGAAGCTTAGCTTAGATTTTTAGTGTCTTGAGAGATCAAAGGTTATGACACATATATACCTTCTGCCTTGAGGGCCATGACAACTAGTGTAGAAGGTTAGTAATACGGAGAAGGATGGAAATGACTAGCAATTCTTGAGCCATGTTTTCTATTTCATTTTTCTTAGAAAAATATTGTGATGTAGATGTATATTATGTGAGAGGGTACATGGGTTGTGTGGAACAAACTAATGATAATCCCCTATATAGGGTGGTAGTAGTCAATGGCTAGTTTCAAATATGGATTATTGTTTGGTTAAAACTAGTTGCACGATAAGACGAAGAAACCATTGTTTGAATGACATGGGATTGAGCCATATTCAATATATTCCATTTTTAAAGAATATTTCCTTTTAGATTTTTGTTACATTTGGACTAAGTGTTCTAATCTATATTTTTGTCTAAGAGTTTAAGGAAAACAAGATCTGTATAAACCTAGAAAAGTTTTAGGGAGAAAAGGTATGGGGATCACTCAGCTACGTTAATTTATCAATAGTTGAAAATTTGCTTAGTGTAATGTAGGAAAATTTATGTATTAACATGAATTAATTAAAGAGATAAACTTATGCTCTATATATTTCCGAAAAGTTACATCCATCAAGTCTAATATCTTAGTCAGGGATCATAGTTAGATCTTGATGGTTGATGCTCTGAATAGAAATTGTAAGTACAAGTTTATGGGATGAAAATATACACAAGAGGTAGAGAAAGTTAGCTAAGGTGGATGTAGCTACCGAGTTGCATTGATTCAACAAGGAAACACTTAGAGAACTTCGAAGAGAGGGAGTTGCAAAAAAAATTGAGGAAGTGATTTCTAGAGGTTTTCTGGTATTTCTCCAATGTCAAATTAAGGAGGTCATATTATACTTAAAAGTTGCCACAAAAGCTAGTGTGAACAGAGTGCAAGTTTTAACATAGGGTTCATTTCAGATAATACTTTTTACTAGTGCAAGGAGGTTGGACGACTCACTTGGAGCCAATTTTGAGGTTGTGTGAGTTATTCAACTCCATCCACGTTTATTTTTGGCAGAGCTAGTATAAGGTCACTTTATTTGCACAAAGCCAAAAAATTATCTCCTAGATATTTTTCCAATGTATTTGTTGAAGAAATTTTATTCTCTGAATTTGTTGCATAGTAATTAAATAAACACTCATGTGTTCCCTTCACCTTTTTTTCACAACTTGTCAATCTAGAACAATTGTATTGATTTCTATGTGTGTGCATCTATTTATTAGCTCTTTATTTAATTTCCTAGATTTTAATTTTTTTTGTGAAGAATTGGAATGTGATTTATTCATTATTTGTTGTAAAACAAATAAACTACTAATCATTTAGAATAATAAATTCAAGTTGTTGAAATTTTAAGGAAATTTCACATTTTCTATATTGTGGGAACTACTTATGGTGTAGAGAAGATGATAATGTTTTCGAAAGTGTATTTAGGGAGTTCTTCTTGGAAACTCATGTATATCTTATGAAAAGCCATGGTGATAGGGACTTAAAGTACCTTATGATTCAACAATGAATTTAATATAACAAATACCCATTTTATTAACAAATATGCCCTGTTTTAAAGAATAACGCCCATTAGGAATTTCATATCTTCAAATAGATCACTAAGTTTCATAGAGGCTCCATTAATAATAGTGATTTGGAAGTTTTTGGCGACAAGGATGTAGTGGTGTGTTTCTTGGGCTACATAAAAATAAATGAAGCTAGGGATGCTATCACAATCAATTGAGACAAATAGTTTTTATTGATTGACTTAGTCAACACATTTAAGGAATTGGGAAGTATAAATACATGTCAAGACATTAACGGAGGTCTATGGCTCAACATCTTGTATATCATATGTTGGAACTTATTGAATGGACTAACAAGAGTCACTAAAACTATAACTACAAAAATAATATAAGATGTCCTTTGAAATGGCCATAAATTTTTTTTCCTCTTATGTATATGTCCAAGAAAATATATATCAACATGCTTATAATAATCACATTTAAGTTGACACTCAATTTTTCTATTGACTTACACTAATGGTTAAGAGCATTTGTTTCTTAATAAAATGTCATAGGTTTAAATCAAAGGAAGAATGGACTATTAAATATTTGAGGAGGTGAGTCCCTTGTCTCATATAGGAGGGGCTTGATACACCAATTTAGTTGCTTGTCCTTTATCCCACAAACTATAACTCTCATACATCAATTTAGTGTTTAGGTTGACCACTACCTTAAATCTAGAGTATTATTTTAATTAGTCTTATTAACTTGTTCCTCTTAAGGGGTGGTAACAGTAGAGTTGGAATCGTCGAAGGTAAAATAATGACACCAAACCTATTATAAATTTGACATTATTATTTTAAATTTCTAACTAAAGGTTAGGCTACTAATTTTTTTTTCGAAAATTATTGTTTAATATATAATATTTTTCTACTTATTAATAAGTAAAAAAAAAAAACACTTATAATTTAATAATTTAATGTTTTTTTGTATGAGAACATCAAACACAAGAGTATATAAGAGAAGTATGAAACACATATAGGTACATACTCACAATGTCTAGAATAAAATCATAAGGTACGTACTCACAATGTCTAGAATAAAATCATATTTCAAAAATGTAAAGGAAAGGCACATAAAAAAATATGAACTAAGAATTAAAAGTCATTTAATAGACATAATAGTACAAAAAATCACGTTCAACCTTAATCAAATATCATATTAATAAAAGTTTCGAGACATAATATATGCAATCTAAAATGTGAATTTGTATTCTCTAAGTAATCTAAGGTTAATTAATAATTTGAACCTAGTATCCTCTCAATGAAGAAAGACAAACAAAAGAGAAAAATATATAAATAATAGACATTCTAGATACTCTACCTATGAAAAGTATTTAAGATAAGGATAATTCTCAAAAAGAAAACCTAAAAATGATTCTTGCAAAATAAGCACATTTAATACCATTATAGGTGAATGATATATTGGTGTATTATAATTTATTTTATTAACTTGTAAATGTAACTATGGTAATATATAAGCTAGAACTCTTATAGAGGGATGTATTGTTAAATTCTTGGACCTATATGGCATGCTTGTTTTTTGTCAAGGGATGCATAGGCCAGACACATAATTTTATAACTTAGAAGATCATTTTATAGCATAAAATCAAGTCATTCCAAAAATACATTATTTCTTGCCAAAGTGTGTTGTTCTACCTACCCTATTCACTTAGGTTTTGATTTAAAGATGTAAACTATTGCACTTTACCTCACTTGGTTTTCTTACATTCTATTTACAAATGTAAGGAGATATCCCTTGTGGTACCTAATGTTTTTCAAACATACTACACTTATCCATTTCAATAAATGTTATACACTTATCGTACAACACTCAATTGTAAAATACAAAACTTGGATGGTCCACATTTTAGACTAGATACTGCTAAAACAAATTGGTGTGAAACATGAAAATAAAAATTTCCACAAATATGAATACTTTAATTATAGAACAAGTTGGTTTGCAATTTATTTTCAATTTAAATGACATCAATTTCCCTACCCATTGAAGGAAATCTCTAGATTGTTTTCAGTGTTTCTTCTAAACCTCCTCAACCAACTTAAAGTGCTAAGTAATTGGTAAATTAAGCTTCCTCACACACCCCTAGAAGAATGACATTGCTATATTAGGAAAACTATTAGAAAAAAAGAAACAAAATAGTGTTCAAACACCTCCTTCCATGGAGGTGCTTAAAGGAGATTGTACCAACATATAGTCATTTTTCTTGAAGTTGAAAGGAAAATGTCACATTCCAATTTTTCATGCAAAATCATACTTCACAAGTCAAAATTCCAATGCTAAAAACACAAAACTTAATTCAAGAAAGAGTGTCCAAAGATGACACATGGAGAACCTCCAATTTGTAGTCAATTTTCTCTTACGAATCTTAGAAAAAATACATTTCCTAGAAGTTATACTTTGCATTGGCCTTCAATACCTGCACAAACAATTTAATTTAGTACCCAAATATTTTCTTACACACTAACAAGTGAGTCAATTGAGGAAAATTGATTGACATGTATCCAACCTTTGAATGTGATAGAGAGTTGAAGCTCCCAAACTATGCCTAGAACTCAATATGGATTCTAGACTATATGATACAAATCTATTTTTTGTAATTTGTATTGTTAAATAATACACTTGTAAAAATATAATTTACCCTATTATAACTACAATTACAACTTCACACTAATAAAGAGGACACACAAAGGAATTTGAAATACATATATATTTAAAAAATGTACCTTTACATGTGTCACCCTTGTTGGTTCTTTTGAGCAAAGATTGGAGGAGGATAGGGGGTGAGAGGAGCAACATGGTTATTGTGAAGGAGAAAATTAGAATTACCAATTGATTGCCTCCTAACAATATGTCAGTCATTTAATTCTAATTGATTGCCTCCTAACAATATGTCAGTCATTTTTATTGTGAGATGTTGAGCCATGAAAGTGTGAATCACTTGAAGCAATGGGCATAGATACATTATTCACAACTTCTAAATGATGAATTATTGCATCCATTGGAGGGTGGTGTGAAAGGAAAGGAGAATTAAGGTTATTTTGAAAAAATAAATAATAAACTCATGGTAATGGTATATGGGTCAACTATATTGTGTGATATAGCTTGGTCATGAAGACCTCATATATGTGTATCATACATTGTTAACAACGTAGTGACTAATAAAAGTAACCATTGGTGAAGCATATGAAGGAAAAGGGTTAATATGGCTATTCTGAATTGGCAAGTCAAAACCATTAGTAATGGAGGATGACATACTAGAGGATGGGGGAGATAGCAAAAAAGCACTCGTAGGAATATATGGTGAAATTTCACTAGAATGCTAGGCACTTGAATAAATTTTAGATGCACTTTTTGTTTCTTATTAGGAAACTTCTTTCTTTGACCTTAATGGGTGTAGTTTAACTGGATCATAGTAAAAGTGCAGAACAACCAACCTTGTAAGCATCATATTTACTACCAAAGTATTGAAAGTAAATACACATTTCAAAAATAGGTATGGATCATGTTTAATCCTTGAATACTGAAATGTAATGAGCTAAATAGGCTTAAGCCTTGTAATCCTTACATTTAATTGGAAGGGAGTGAAAATATGAAATTCCTGAATCCTAGGAGGATTTTACATAGTGAATGATGTTCAATACATAACTTAATAATTTATTGATTGACAAGATTGAGCAGTAACTAATATATATAGATAATAGACTATTCATATAATAATATATATAAATAATATGGTTGTTAATATTTATATAGTTATTAATAATCTTAAATAGTTGGCGTTTAAAAAGATACCCATAATAATTATTAATGTGTTTGATATAAACCTATCTGTTTAAGTCAACCAAAGTGGAAAATGAGGTTGTATATATATTTCATATAAATTTATCAGAGTTTATCAACCACATTGATAAATGTGGTTGTTCTAATATTACTCTAAGTGGGCATGAGTACCTTATCATTGTGGCCTGCAATTAAAAAAAAATGGGCACTAGTACATTATTCTTAATAACAAATTACTCAAAACTAATAATACTAAAGTTAATATTACTAGGCCCGTGAACGAGGTAGAGGGCAGTGGGTTTTTGGAGTCGCAACAATTAGAAGGCCGAAAAGCTCCGGTAGAAAATCGAAGTTAAACGTTTTATTCTTCCACCCACATCATTTGCGTCTTATGTAATTAACACCCCCTTATAAATATTTCTCTATACGTAAAACAGGGCTTTAAATTCAATTACACTTTAATGATGAGTTTAGTGTTCGTCACGCAGCTTATTTCGTCAATTATGTGAATTTTTACGATTTCTATTATAACCCTTTATAATGGTCATGTAGTATGAACCGGAATTCCATTCACATTTGAAC
Organism: Pinus tabuliformis; assembly: GCA_031772625.1. NCBI lineage: Eukaryota > Viridiplantae > Streptophyta > Pinopsida > Pinales > Pinaceae > Pinus > Pinus tabuliformis. The sequence continues at coordinate 403,617,354 of CM062818.1, read as the reverse complement.
GCATATAAAATTGATATAATTATTAAAATTATTAATTATTAATATTATCATAATTCATATTTAATAAAATTATCCTAATTCATATATTATTTACAGATAATTATTAATATTATCATAATTCATATTTAAAAATTTATGTAATTTATTAATTTATTTTTTTGTTACTAGCATAATATATTTGATAAAATAGTCATCTAAGCAAATGATGTTATTAAATAAAATAAGTATTTGCTATTGAAACTAAAATGGAGTGTACATCTATCTTAATTCTTGATCCACTTATCAAATTTGCTTTCATTCTAAAAGGGGTTTGCATCTCAAAAGATTTGATCCTCTACCATTTTGGTTATTTTATTATTAATTATAATCATAACAACTATTTTTATATTTTACAATTTATTTTATTTTTAGTTTTAATTTTAATTTTATGTAATTTCAAGAAGTCAAAATGTTATATTAATAATAATAATTACTATTAATTTTCTTTTGATGAACAATTCAAAATATTTAGAGGACATTATAACATCACTACATACTCATTCACTGTCCAAGCAAATACTCTCAACTTATCATTATTTTTTTCAATTCACCCTACATGTAGAAGTTTACAAACATTTACACTATTACATCTCCCCACAACATTTTGCTTTTAGATTTAATTTAAAAAATCTTAAAAAATAAAATAAAAATAAAATATTTGTAAAATATTTTGGTTTTAAATGATTTATGGTTTGGGGCAAGTGGTATTGATAACTCATAATATTGGCCCATGGCACTGTAACAAATCCTAATTACAAGTTATTGACCCATGGTATTGTAAGAGAGCCTATTAATAATGTGGACATTTAAAATGGTAGTGGTTAATAATCTTGTTACACTCTAAATATTAAACTCTTATGTAATAATTAATAAAATTTAAATATTGCTACAAAATCATTATTTTTAGTTTTATGGTAAAATCATGTAGAATGTTTTAAAAAATGTTATAAAATAAAAGATTTGTAAAATATTTTGATTTTGAAATGATTTATGGTTTTTTGGGCTTGTGGTATTGATAACCCATAGTATTGGGCAAGGTATTGTAAAAGTCCCAAATTACAAGTTAATAATATCTATAACCCATAGTATTGGCCCATGGTATTGTAAAAATCCCCAATTACAAGTTAATAATATCTATAGTAAACTACCTTTAATATCCATGGTTAAAAATCTTGTTATTTTTTATGTTTATTATAAGTATTTAGTTTTAAGTATATTTTTTTTGTAAGCTTGGTGAGACTATATTTTCATATGTCCAATATATTATACAGATGGGGGCATGGAATTGAACGAGTGACTTTACATCATGGAGTGGGGCATGGAATTGAGTGTGACTTTACGTCATGGAGTGGGGCATGGAATTGATCTAGTGACTTGACATCATCGAGTGCCTTAGCAAAGCACCACATGACCGTCTATCTCTCAAAGACTCGGTGGACAAGTGTAATGAAACTCCTTAGCCTACCGAGGAAAATAGCCTCTAGACCCCAAAAATTTAAAATTTTTGTCTTAGTTACTGTTAAGATTTCACAGTCGTCACGATTCACCATTCGATCGAACCAAGGATCGTAACTACTCTGAAATATAAAGGTAGAGAATGATATACACTCATCATAATATCACATCCTCTCTTGACATGCAACCATTACAACAACTTTAATGTCTTCATGCAATATTCCATGCAACATTAATAGAAAATTTTCTTACATGTATTCCTCCTAGCATGGGCATGCATCATATTTCAGGCATAATCAAAGCTACTACTATCTTGTCTATTGTGCACATGCAAGAATACCTAGATTGTCCCCAACCGGTACCACAACAAGGGTATTTATATTGATTTGTGAGAGTTTATAATTCAAATCAACCATTTACATTTTTGAGGAAAAAGACAAATCATAGCATACAACCATAAACTCTTTGACAACCCCTTCACCAACACACAATAGGATATTTCTTTGGTTCTATTGCATCTAATATAGTTATGAAGAAAATTATTGATATAGCTCATGCAAGGCATAAATAATACTACCTCATTATACAACTAAGAACATTACTCAATAATTTCTCACATGCACCAAAGTCTTAATCTATAAATAATATCACATAAGTTAGAGGCAGACTATTTTCCTTGACACTCAAACCTTCATTAGGTGTACTTCATCACAATGCATAGATTAGATAATCGTACCTTGGCCTCTATAATTACAAACGTAGAATCAAAATCATTCATCATGCAAAGATATCATTCTTCTACACAATTAAAGAAATAAACTAAAAGCATTACGACCATTTGTAACATAGGGAGAAACATACAGTACAATCCACACATGTGATACTGACTAAATACTCACTTGGAGGGAGGAGCACCACCACCCAACCATGAATCACCTTTGATTCCCCCCAAGGCGAGGTTCTTGCCAAGGATGAACTGTCCTCAATTGGTCAATGTACTTGGTATTTAATACCCTCTTTTATGATTTAGTTTCTATTAGTGGCATCCTGTTTTTATGGATTTTTCTATTTGCCTAGGTCTTTTTTTGGAAAATCTCATCGTTATCTCCCACGAGGATTTTCCTCATAGAATATTGCCTTTATCTCTCGCAGAGATTTTATATCCGATGTATTTTTATCTCCCATGCAAGATTATCTAGAATCACATCTATGAGCTTTACCGTGAAAGATTCATCTCTTTCCGCATTTGGCAAGAATCTCCTCTCACTTGGTGCTCCACCCGCCAAGTAATTTATTTTATTAATTTATTTAATAAAACATTTTATTTTCATATTACATATCACCTAGCTTTCCTCAGCTTACAATTAGAATAGTTTAATCCACAAAGGAGGGTATCACACCTAGCTTTCCTCAACTTAGGTTTACAATCATTTATGATATCACACCTAGCTTTAACTCAGCTTAGGTTTACAATAATTTAGCACATAAGGGAGGGGTGTTACGTAGTCCCCCCCTTAAGTTTTACACTGTTCTCGGTGTATCACTGCATCATGTCCTTGTTCACATGTAGTTGGTTTCTCAATCAACAACTCTCATGGCTCTACCATGTGATGCTACTTTTCTGATGTACATCGGTCACAAGGACTGCTCCTCTTCCATAGCTATATTGGTCACCAAGAATGCTCCCCTTCCATAGCTACATTGGTCACAAAGAGTGCTCCTCTTCCATAGCTACATCGGTCTCAAGGAGTGTTCTTCTTTCATAGCTACCCATAACATTATTTTAAAACCATTTGTGAGAATTTATAGATGCAAAATTTTAACTATGATACATATGAGAATCTGTTACTTAATATTACTATAGCAAATATTGCTCATTTTTCATTTTATCTGAAGAATGAATGTTCACATCTCGTATTCTTCCAAGCCTTTGTGTTCTTTGTTGAACATGTGGTTCTTGCGGTTTCTGTGCATACAACACATATGTTAGCATATTTTCCTCATCAATATGCTTACAATGTCATAATAGATTAGTTCACATAACAATATATATATATATATATATATATATATATATATATATATATATATATATATATATATATATATATATATTCAACATATATATTCTTCGTTGCGTATGTATGCCAAACTACAATTAACCCTCGCTACTTATAAGAATCTTACTTTCCTTCTTCTATGTAACCTTGAGGTCAGTTGCCATGAGAGACATCTACCCAATGTATTTATGCATACGCGCACACAAGGTAGATTATACACAAGGTATATACATATCATATTTCAATCATGTAACACATGTAATCATATGAGTACCGTATGTACTTTTGTACATAGTACTATCTGTGCTAGAAACCATCATACCACCCTCATGGTATCACTTGTATGACATAAGTTTTAACTACATGTTTTCTACTATCTTAAAATCATGCCAAACATTCCTTTATCTTTTTCTAATAATTAGAACAATCTTGATTAGTTTATAAGGAATTCCCATGAACATGGTTCATTTCTTAATCTAAGAAAGTTTTATGTGAAGTGAAAATCATTTCCAGATTTCATTTGGTTACAATATTAGTAGCATAGTATTGTACTCATGCATATTTTCATCTTAATCATACCTTATGCTTAATTTTCTAAAGTAGACTATTAACTCAGAGATTGAGATTTTAATAATTATGAGATCATAATTCATCCCATATGATTTAATATTGCCCTTTTCATGCCTCAAAAACTTGTTCGCCATGCATAACTTAGTGTAGTTGTACTTGAAAGTCAAAGGAAGCTTCCAAGTCTATCTAACGGGTATTGTGCTATAGCCGAAGGCATTTTTCCTATTTGGTAGCTCCTGTAGGGTTTCTTAAGAACCATAATTTAAATATGGCATATTTTTTTCTTGAGGAGTTGTAATTATAATTAATATGGGTTCTCATAGCAACTATATTTAATACAAACTGGGTTTAACCTAACCCTCATGGGATAGCTCATCCTAAGTTGGCTACGGGGTAAGCAGTGTATTCTTGCAATGTGAGCCCATGCTTGTTTGTTTACTTTCTTGCCACCGGACTGTGGAGAAAGGTTTTCTGGTCTTGAACCTTATATATGTATTTATTTATGGTTTTAGACACACCATACTTGTCTTGTTTCAATGATTCAAATAAATCTCGTTCACGGTTTTCTTATTTACTACATAGCATTTGGTTAAGGATATCTCCACCTTAAACATTTTCACGGTTATTTGTCTCGAACTTGTTATCTTCTGTACAATAGTTGAATATGAAATTTCATTGAACATATATTAGTTGATGGCCATGTGCAGCAAGTGTTTTTTTTTATTAGAAGAGTAGCAACAATTTTCTTGTCCGTTTCTTACTGGAAGGTAACCCTTAATCGATTATTTCTTGTTTTTAGAATGTCATTCATTTTCTTTAACTCTTCTGGGTTGGAACTGTACCTAAATTATATATTGTTGTTGGAATCTGTTAAGATTTGTTCAATGACATATTTCTTATTCTAAGTTTGGCATATGTTTTCAAAACCTTGTTTTTCTGTTATAAAATTGTATCATTATTCTTAGGTTTAGCATTTGGATCAAAACCTTATTTTTTGTTATAAAATTCTCATGTTATTCTCGGTTTAACATTTGGAATAAAACCCTATTTTCTATTATAATAATATTATTGTAGTAAAATAACTAAGGCAATCCTATCCTTTCCTATAGAAGGAATTCAATGTTAAAGTAACTCTACCCATTATATACTATTATCTACCGATTACTTAAATGACTATCATATGTTTTAATTATGCAAATTACAAATTCCTCTCATAGAAAAAAATGAGTGAATTATTTTTTTAAAAGTTGTATGCTTTCCTTTTCTGAACAATCATTGTACCTATTCAATCTATGAGTTTACTTATCTGAATATTTCCAAATTCAAAACAAGGGTCTGCTACAAGAGTTTGGCCTTTGTTTCTCTTTTCCTCCCAACAGTGAGACTGCCTTGACAAGCCCTATCCCCCCAAGATGTTCCTTGCACACAAAAACTATTTATCAGAGACTATAAACTTTCCTAGAACAACTATCTAGTCCCAACCAGACTTAGCTCTGGAGAACTACGTGACCTCTCATCACAGAGTTCCTTTTTTTTTCTCTATTTTCTTTTTCTCCTTGACATCAGATACCATTATCCTCTTGATCTTTCTTGAATAAATCTTCAATATATTAGTTAGGGATAGGCAATTACCAATCCTAACTACTTAACATGTGAAACAATAATTACATATAGCTATTATTCCATTCATGCATACCTTAATTCCATAAGTAATTTTATAACATAATGATAATAGTCAGTTTGTTTAGTTCTGTAGTAAATTAAATATTTATATTTGTTGGGGATATCAAATCTTCCCCCCTTAATATTAAACATCATCCCGATGTTTCTTCTCTGAAAATAGGTTCCGAAAGGTCTCCTTCAGAACCTGTTCATCTTCCGATGTAGCTTGCTCCAGCCCATAGTGCTGCCAATACACTTTAACTTGGGTGATATCTAATTTTCGCATCGTTACTTCTCTTCAATCGAGCATACACAGGGGTTCAACCAAGAACTCACCTTTTCGAACAACCTATACACAAGAAGACAAAATTAGTGAGTCCTCTTGATTATGATTCAGCCTGTTATATTATGCCCTATTGTTAAGTATTTTTTCTAAATGACCTATATTTCTTTCCAATTGGTTATGTGGTTAGGATCATAAATGTATTTCTTAAGTATAGAATGTGAAATACATTATGCACATGAATATGGCTGGGTAGGGAAATCTGGTAAGCCATTGGCATGATTCGAGGCAAAATTTGGAAAGGACTTCAAAATTGAGGTGTTAATTTAGCACATCTGGTCCACTGCAATGGACTTTTCTTAGCTCATACCTGTTGGCTTGAAATATGTATCAGGGGGAAGATCCTAGGTTTGGGCACAGAAGGCCAACAATAGCCCATTGTAGTCTAGGAAAACACTGGCATTTTCACCTTACCCCAAAGGGCAAGGAGTCTTACCCAAGGAATGTCGCGACCAAAAGGGAGAAGGGTTCAACATGGAGTCGAGGAAGTATTAATCAGGTTTCATTTAATCACATGCACATAAACATTACATATAAAGTAGAGATAAAAACATACTCACGATAATTTAAGAACCACCAATTACATGTTATTGATAAGACATTCAAAAATTTTTAAGACTCATCATACATAGGGCCCATATACCTCACAAGTCGCAACCGGTCTTAGCCATTCTTTATATTAATCTGAATAGAAAACATTACAATATGACTCTGGGTTTTGTTGTAAACAACTATAGGAAATACCAAACTCAGTTCCACGGGTTTGCTTCAGCTTCAAGGACCACTTCTCCCAGACTCCTACAACCTTCCCCCGATCTGCCACAACTGGAGATCCTCTCGCTTACTCTCACAGCTCTATTGCTCCTCTCCTCAACTTAGCTAATCCAACCCCTCTTCCTTTCTAGTATTTTACTTGTATATCCTTCTCTATTACCTGGAATTCCAATTCTTGCTCGACTGTTCTTCCCCTGGGCTGCTTTTGCACCTTCTTGCCCCCTCGGTTACCTTTTCCTTCCACTACCACCTTGCCACAAATCTTCCACAATTGCTTGTTCTTTGAACTGACCATTGTTGCCACCTATTTCCTTCTCATCCTTCGGTCAACCAAAATTGGTAAAAACCTCTTCAAAATTAAACAAAGGCCCCAAGAGGACCTGACCACAATTCCTTGACTCGTCCCCGACTCAAGTCATTTCGACCTCTATCGGTCTTGCTGGTAGTTTCATGCAGGTGGTGGATGCGCTACTACCTGTGTTGATTCTCTTGTACTTGTACTTCTTCTGCCTCGATCATTTCTTGCGATGTGGGTACTTCTTCTGCCTCGATCACGTCTTATGGAGTGACATCTATTTTTGTTGCACCTTCTCACCCGTGAGGTTCCCCCATTCCAAACGAAGACTCTAACTCCGACGCAGAGGCTGTGGTCCACTTCCTGAAAACTGTATAATTTTGAATGGTTGTGTCCTATCGGGTGAAAATTACATCGACGGATTGAGTAAATGCCTCGGTCGAGTGCCACATTAGTTTGGTTGGTCATTGGCTTTGCAGGTCTCTCCATTGCTGACTAATTGAGTCACACACCTCCTCCAGAAGTAAAACTTGCATCTGAACTGGTGGCTGCAGATCTCTGATTACCTTTTTCATCTTGATTGACTCCTCCTCAATACTATCAACCTAATCATGAAGGGTGTCAATTTGATCATTGATCTGCTGCAGTTGGGTAGGGTTTGTACTGTCTTTCATGTTGGGAATAGAGTCTGTATTTTCTCTCCAAGTGGGTAAACCATGTGGTATTTTAGTGCCACATTGTTAGGCCAGTGATGGACCTTTCTCATCAAGGCATATCCATTGGTGAGGGCATCGGCTAAAGCTTGTTTCTTTTCTTCCAGTTCCATGACCTTTCCCTCGACCGTCCTCCCGTAAATTGCCACTGGAACTGGTATTGCAGATCTCACTGTCTCCAGTTTCCTCTTCATCTCAGCATTGGTAGCTTCCATGCATGAGTATGTTACATGGATGTGGTCATAGTAGTTTACCAGTGTCCAGGTAGCCATGTCTTACGGTGCTTCAGTATCGGCCTCGATGATGGTCGACCATAGTGATCTGAACCGTTGTGTGACTTGGTCAATATAGGCTTGCAATTTCGTGTTTTCATGCCACAGGTGATCGCAATGTTTTGTCACCATCTGCAACTGCCTTATTTGTTGTTCATGTTCCTTGGCCAGGTCCTCATGGATCCTTTCGACCCTATGTACTGCTTGTTGGATAAACGAAAACAATTATGCTGACGACGAGTGCTAGAGCGTATCAACCTGCACTGTACTAGGTTCTGGGAATTGTTGTTGTAGGGGTAGGCTGTTGGTGATGCATTTGTCAGAATGGGAGGCATGCGGAAGGGCTTGATGTGATGGCGGGTGAACTGTGGAGTGGGTGGAATGATGTTGGGGTTCAAGTGGTCTGTGAGCCTTATAGGGAAAGGTGGCAACTATGGTTCAACCCTTTCCTCCTGCAGATTTGCATCTAGTTTTCCACCTTTTGGTGGGTCCAACCCAAACATCGGTGATCTAAGTTCTGTTGGTTGCATCCCATTGGTAGGAGTGGTTCCCTCTGCCCACTTGACTGACTGAACTTCTGCTTCCATAGTCGTTCTTCACTAGCGAGGCAGAAGGGTCTTAGACAAGGTCGTGGAGGTGGAGGCAATATGCGGAGACGACTCCCAGGACTGATGTAATGCAGCGGAGGTGGTGGTGGGGATATCTTCAATTATCGTGGTTGCAGGGATTGATTGCTTGACCTCTATAGTACGGTCAACGATTGGAGCTGATGGAATAAATTTTGGCGTTTTGACAACTGGGGTGTGGATGACTTTCTTTTTCTTGGGCTTGGGGACCATGGGTTGGGAGGGAGTCTGAGCTACTCTCATTGGGAGTTTCATGGCCAACAACATCGTTATGATACGAGAAAATAGGATGGAGCCTTGAAATTGGGTAGGGTGATTTCCCTAACCTGACTCGAAGATAACAATTGTCTGTCTGAGTTTGAACATCTTTTCCTCCATATAGATCACCATTTGTTGGATTTCCTCCTCGATTGGCCACTTCCTACTCTCTGCCCCATCTACCCCTTGCCCCTGTAGCGTCAAGGCTCCAAAGAAGTACTTGTGCTTCCCTTCTATTATCTAACAGGCCACTCTCAGCCATGAACCTACTTCTCTGTGCAGTGCTTGCACCATTAGGACAAACCTGTTTGGCCTCATCTTAAACATGTTTGGGTGGACACATCATGGTCTCAGGTAAGTGTGCACATGGGAGGTGCCAAACTAGAGTTCTTCTGAGAATTCGTCCAATTGATCCTTGGATGTCCTCTTTGTTGACCTTATGGTGGCCATTATCTTCTCGTACTAGTCTTTGAAATCTATTTCATTGATATCTTTCGTGTTGGGATCCCCTATTGCCATTCATGGATCATACTAGAGTGTAATTGGTTGGCCTTTGATGATGGGTGCCATTTCCCTCTCCTTCAGTGGCCTCCATTTCCACATTACCAGCGACATCAAAAGAGATCCAAACACAAACCCAGCACCCCTTCTATACACATCCTCACATGCTTCAAGTAGCTTGTTGAGAACGAATGGTGACAAGTTGAGCACCTATCCTCGGCAACAATGTTCCACAACTGAGATTGCATCCAAGGTGAATTCATTCTTTTTGAAGTGCCTGTAGGTTTTAACCTCATACAGAAATTACCTGCATACGAATTCTAAAAAATAGGAAATAAATAATGCGAGAGTAGAACACATAAAACACATATACACATAGACTTTCCCCTAGATCCCAAAACCGGGACTACTAGCTTGATTTTTCATTATGTTCCTTTCAATGTTATAATACATATTTATACATGTCGAAGCATCCAATACCATGGAACAAAAACCATCGTGTCTAATACCATGGACCGACAACCATCACATCCAAAAAACATGTGCGAAAATCAAGCACAAAACCATAGGTGGGTCCGCCCAACCTAACATAGGGTCCCCCATAAAGTGGGCTTATGGGTACCCCTCAAACCCCCTGTTAACTACGTTGAAAGAATATAACACAACCCAACATTCTCCCACTTGTTGTTTTCTTTCCATAGGGTGCCACAAGAGAGCTTAGTCATTTTTCCAGCCCTGAAATGACCATTGTTTGTCTACACCAAGAGAACTTCTGAGAGCTCGTAGATTTTGTCAATGCATCTGCTGTATTCTTCAAAGTGTCCACCTTTACCATCAACACCTTTTTGTCTTCTATCATATCCCTCACAAAGTGATACTAAAAATCAATGTGCTTTGTCTTTGAATGATATGTGGGGTTCTTTGCCAATAAAATTGCACTTTGGCTGTCACAGTCTATCCTTATAGCTTCCTTTAATAACCCCATACTTGAACACAATCTCTGCAACCAAACTGCTTCCTTGCTTGCATGAGTGGCTGCCATGTATTCTGCATCTGTAGTTAACAGTGCCACTACAAATTGTTTCTTAGTCATCCAACTGACTGCACCTCCAAATAGGTTAAACACATACCCACTTGTAGATCTTCTCTGATCCAAATCTACAGCCCAGTCTGCATCAACAAAGCCATGAATATCCAACACTCTATCCAATCCTGGTCTTCCTTGGTAGCATAAACCATAATCACTAGTGCCACGCAAATACCAGAAAACCTGCTTCACTGTTATCGAGTGCTCCTTCCTTAGTTTTGACGTAAACCTGCTCAATACTCCCATTGCATGTGCAATGTTTGGTGTAGTACAAACCATTGCATACATCAGGCTACTGACTGCACTTGCATATGGAACATGGGACATGTCCTCTTCCTCTTCTTGTGTCTTGGGACACTGTTCAGTAGATAACCTCACACCTATAGGAATAGAAACCTTCACTGGTTTACTATCCTGCATATTAAAGCTCTGCAATATTGTCTCGACATACTTCCTCTAGTTTAACTAGAGCTTCCTCTTTTCCTGATCTCTTTTAATTTCCATGCCCAAAATATAGTTTGCAGCACCAAGATATTTCATGTCAAATTTGGAGGACAATTGGGTCTTCAAATCCTGGATAACTTCTTTGTCATTTCCAACCAACAACATATCATCCACATACAGGACGAGATAAAGAACACGGTCACCAATTAGTTTAAAATAAACACAGTGATCTGCTTTGCTTCTGGTGAAGCCAAGTCCCCGTATAAATGTATCAAATTTCTGATACCACATCCTTGGTGATTGTTTTAACCCATATAGAGAATTCTTTAACATACATACTAGTTATTTCTTACCCTTCACTGCAAAGCCTTCAGGTTGCTTCATGTAGATCTCCTCTTCCAGATCCTTGTGAAGAAATATTGTCTTCACATCCATCTGTTCTACCTCAAAATCAAAAGCAACAGCAACAGATAAAAGTAATCTAATAGAAGTTACCTTGGCAACACGAGAAAAAATACCACCAAAATCAATTCTCGGCAACTAGGAATAACCTTTTGCTACCGACCGAGCTTTGTATTTCTCCACTTTTCCTTCTACATTTGTCTTCTTTTTGAACACCCATTTGCTGCCAATGGGTTTCCTTCGATCTGATAACTCCACCAAATCCAAAGCCTCAATTTTGTACAAAGATGCCATTTCATCAACCATAGCCTTTTTCTAGAGTTTTCCATCCTCTGAATCCATTGCTTCCTTCACAGTTCTGGGATCATCGTTAGTAATAGACAAAGCAAAATTTTAACAGAAAGAAGATGGACTATACCTTTCTCGCTACCTTCTTTCTCGAACTCATCTTATCACAGTTGGAGTTTGTGGCTCTCATCTTCTGATTCCTCCTCTACTGTAGAGTCTGATTCTACCTCCTTTAGCTCAAACCCTATCTTCTCACGTTCCTTTGGTTTGACTTTATGTTTAATAACATCTTTCACCTCTTTGAACACCACATGTTGGCTGTACACAACCTTCCTTGTTACTGTGTTCCAAAGCTTATAACCCTTTAAACCATCCTTATACACAATAAAGATGCACTTTTCATATTTACTATCCAACTTGGTTCCTTTCTCCTTTGGAACATGTACATGTACATCACATCCAAATACCCTTAGATGTGAAAGAGAGGGTTTCTTACTAGTCCATACCTCTTGTGGAGTCTTATCCTCCAACGATGATGAAGGTGACCTGTTGACCAGGTAACATGCAATATCCACCACCTCTACCCAAAATTCCTATCCTAACCCAACACCACTGAGCATGCTTCTTACCATTTCCATCAATGTCTTGTTCATTCTTTCTGCAACTCAATTTTGCTGAGGTGTATATGGACTAGTCTTCTACCATGTTATACCACACTTCTTGCAGAATTCTTCAAATTCCTTACTGCAAAACTCTCCTCCATTATCTATCCTTGGCACCATTATCTTCTTCTCTATCTGGTTTTCCACTAGAGCCTTAAACTCTTTAAACTTGTCAAAGACTTCATATTTCTTCTTAAGGAAATATATCCATGTATTCCTTAAGAAGCCATCTATAAATGATACATAGTACATAGACTTACCCAGTGATGGAACCTTCACAGGTCTGAGCACATCACTGTGAACAAGCTCTAATATATGTTTTGCCTTCTTACCACCAGAGGGAAAACTCACCCGATTCTGCTTCCCGTATACACAATTTCCACAGAAATGAAAATCTAGAGAGCTATTACTGATACATTATACCATACCTTTACCATGAAGTATTCGAAGGCCCTTTTCTCCAATATGTCCAAGCCTTTGATGCCATAGCAAGGTCTTTTCTCCAGAGACCACTAGATTTTCTGGTCCACTTTTAGGAACCATGGAACTGTTGCACCCATCAACAATAGTGCTACCTTGTAGCTTGTATAGAGTTCCAATTTGAACTCTCCACGTCAATACTAGTGCTCCTTGAACCATCTTGCAAGTATCCTTCTCGAACATTGTTCTTACACCTGCATCATCTAGCTTACTAACAGAAATTAGATTTCTGGTTGATGTTGGAATATGTAGAACACCCGGAAGTGTTCTAACCCTTCCACCTTGCAGCTTCAAATTTACCTTTCCATGACTAATGATTCTAGCCTTCCTGTCATCCCCCAAGAAGACATTACCACCATCATATTTCTCATACTCATAGAACCACTCTCTATGGGGAGTGAAGTGAAAGGATGCACTTGAGTCAATCAACCATGCCACATGATCTACATGCGTACTTGAATAAGCCAAGTACACATCCCCACCTTCATCTGAGGTGGTTTTTGCCTCTGCAGAAGGAGCCTCATCAGATCTCTTTCATTTTTCAGGAGCTTTAGATTTATAGTCCCGTTTGAAGTGGCCTTCCTTTCTGCATTTCCAGCACACCACCTTTACAGGTTTTCCTAGAGATTTAGATCTCCCTCTAGATTTAGATCTCCCACTTGATGACTTGTTTTTGTTTCTGTTCTGGGACCGTCATCATATAAACAAGGCATCACTATTTTGGATGTCCATATTTTTCCCTCTCATCTCCTCCGTCAGCAAGGCTGAGACTATTTCCTCAAACTACAAGGCAGTTGCATTGCTACCTATAACCAGACTATCCCACAAATTTGGTAGAGAACACAACAAACTGATGCACTTATCTTCATCTAAAATTTCAATATCAATAGATGCTAACTAACTTACCATAGCATTAAATGCATTCAGATGCTCTATCACTGAGTCTCCATCTTTCATCCTCAGGTTATACAGCTTTTTTTGCAGGACCAATTTATTCACCAAAGAATTAGATTGGTATAAAGTCCCTAGCTTGTCCCACAAATACTTTGTTGTAGCTTCCATTGATACATTCAACAATAATGAATCTGAGACACAAAATCGTATTGTGCTCTTTGCCTTCCGATCCAACTTCTTCCATTCTTCATTGGACACTCCCATTGGTTTAGTATGCGGATTTATCGTGATCCACTTATCTTTTCCCACCAACAGATCCTCCATCTTGAGTTTCCAAAAATCAAAACTCGAACCATTAAATTTATTAATCTCTATCTTTCCACTGCTCACCATCTTCTTTCACCACCAGAATTGATCTCATAGATCTCCCACTGAACAAGGTCTACTAGAGGCCTGAGCGAAACCCCTGAGCAACAAAGGCGTCCCCTTGAAGCGAAATCTGCTCTAATACCAAATGTAAGTTTTAACCCTGTATAGAAATTACCTGCATATGAATTATAAAACACATAAAAAACATATACACAGGTATTTTCCCCTGGATCCCAAAACCAGGACTATCAACTTGATTTTTCATTATGTTCCTTTCAATGTTATAATACATATTTATACATGCCGAAGCATCCAATACCATGGACTGAAAACCATAGCGTCCAATACCATGGATCGACAACCATTGCGTCCAAAAAACATGTGTGAAAATCATGAACAAAACCATAGGTTGGTTCGCCCAACCTAACATAGGGTCCCCCATGAACTGGGGTTACGGGTACCCCTCAAAACCCCTGTTAACTACGTGGAAAGAATATAACACAACCCAACATTCTCTCACTTGTTGTTTTCTTTCAATTGGGGGCCACAAGCAAGCTTAGTCATTTTTCCAGACCTGAAACGCCTGCTGTTTCTCTACACCATAAAGTGGGGTTACAGGTACCCCTCAAACCCCTTGTCAACTACGTGGAAAGAATATAACACAACCCAACAGTGCCACAATGTTTTTCCTGCAATGAGGTAATAGGAAAACCTAATATCATCCTTATTAATCATATCTAGCTTTGCTCCACTCCCGCCCCACTCAGTCCCATATTTTGCATAAATATTGTCTTCAACCTACTTCTTGCCCTATGTAGCCCTTGTCTAGAATGCTACGATAACTACATTTCCACCCTTAACGAGTCATGTGAGTGGACTGATATCTTCCACATCAATGGGGTACTCCTTGTCCAACCACAATGACCCTCCATTCATCCTACTCACTAACATCTTGGTACACTGCATCGTGGCAAATTGAGTGCCAAACACAGGTAAACTCCTCAGATGGAGTAATGTTGATCTATGTATTCCATTAAAATCTTCCTTTACCCTGGAGGTCCTGGTGCCATCCTCCTTCTTGAATTCCTCAGCGGAATGTTCTCTTTTCATGGACGGGAAATGGAAAGAGTTTGTGAAGTCGTTGTCTATCAAATTCACCTTGTCATACTTGCCACATAGATTATCGACCATTTCAAGGTGTCCTGTGGGACTGATACTAGTCCTTTCACCATCTCCTTTCTCTTGTGATAAACTATTTGCACTCAAGGTTTCCTCCTTCTTTCTCTCTATACCTATTCTTCAGAGTGAACTTGTAACTCTTCTTTTTTCTGCAATTGGAATTCTGGAATTCCCTTCATTATCGTGTGAATTAACTAGCTGACACTAGTAGGATGTTTCGTGACTGATTGATTTGATAATCACCATATGAGTGATCTCAGTTAAGATTTATTATATGAAGGTATTATAGACTCATGTGCTGGTGTGTGTCTATGTTATTTAGGCAATGGATCGATTATATTGTGAATACATAGACCCTCGAAATGGAAAACAATAGAGAAATACAGTAAGAAAATATAAGAACAAAAGAATTTAATAAGGAGTTCACCCTATCCTCCAAGGCTACATCTTTGGTCCAGCTCTCATTGGTGGCCTTCTTTTATTGTGTCTTAAATTAAAGATTTACAACGAAGGAGCTGAATATGAGTCTCGTGAAACAGAATTTGCTTGGTAGGGTGGTCCTTGGATTCCTCAAGCCACTAGAGTTCACAAACACTTTTCCTCACCAGCTCTATGACCTCTGTGGTCTTTGATGGAAAGATCCCAATGTGGTGCTCAGTCCTGATAGATCCTCTCAGGGATGGCTTGAATCTCTCAAGCTCTTTGGTGCTCGATGCTGCCATTGGTCAGCTCGGCCCTCTGTCTTCTTTCTGCTTCCTTTGCTTCACTGTCTTTCTTTATTTTCCCTGTCTTCTTCCTTTTCCTCTCTCTATTTGTGTCCTGTGTGCTTCGTCCGTTCATGGCTTTAAAGCCATTCGTTCCCATGGTTGTTCAATTCCCCTTCCACTTCTGTTGGATTGCCCGTTGTAGCTTCGCTTGGAGCTCCCTTCTTTGGCGTCATCATTAGGCTCATAGGGAGTGGCCACTCATCCTCTTGCAAATGAGCCAGCTTGTTTCATCAGTTTGTTTTTTCCGTTACATCATGGAATGAGTCATTTGCCACCTTGGTGGCCAAATTGGACGTTAAATTCCTATAGATCATGGCTTAATCCCCTATCGATTCTGGCTTTCCCATAGGGCGCGATCTCAACCGTTAGATCTGGGGCCTCCAGATCCAACACCATTCGCACATTTCGCACGGATGAATTGCTCGACCCTCAATGTGCGAAGAGTGGTGGTTTTCTCTCTCCTCCACTTACCATGTGTCGACCGCTAAGTGGAATCGCTCCATTTTCGCTAAAACTGCTTACCACCCAAGGGTGCCCCCAATAAATACTGTCGATTTTTGGAGCACAGGTCTCGCCTTACCATTTAGCCTTTTCCCCATGGTTTTCCTGACTCCCATGCGACCGAGTGCTTGGGGCCTCTCCTTCTCGAGGGGTTTTGCCCAGCAATGCATGATTAGCGCTAAGTGTTAATAGCACATCAAAAACTGCCTCCTTTTCCTGATATAGGCTCTGCAAGGCCTAGTTTCACCTCATGCGCAGTGTCCATGGGCCTTGGTTAGTGCACTTTAACCGAGGTCCTTGTCGTTCCACACTGGCTGCTAACTGCCACTGTGTAGAGGTTTTTCTGATTGCCACTCTTAATTCTTTGAAGCATGTCCCGACCTAATACAGTCATGGTTTTCCGATAACTCTTCTCCATGGATCCAATTAGGATCTCGGCCTTCCCACTTAAAAGCTTTTGGAGCAACAAAAGTTGGTTTTCAAGCATTTACTAAGTGAGGGTACTGTTGTCTCACTTGTCCAATCTCAATCCACTTTTCACTACTTGGCTTTGAACCTTTGAGCCCAACTCTAAGGTACTCAACATCTCCTCTACGCGTCATCCTCACCTTCCTGTCTAGCACTATGTCTTCTAGAAATTCATTAAGATATTCAGGTAGCAGGTCATCAATAGAAAGAAATTGAATTTTATCTTCAACATCCTCAATCAGTTAGGGTTCAATCAATCTCAAGCAATTTGCATTTACAACTAAGTAGATGTGCATGTAAGCTCATAGATCAAGGCGAAAAGCATTCTCACCAATCTTCTCGAGTATTTTGAAAGGTCTATACTTGATAGGTTTTAGCTTATTACCTTCACCTTGCATCCTCTCCTTGCTGAAATACAGCCATACCTGGTCACCAACTTGAAAACTATGCTCCATCCGATGCTTCTCATCCCTAGCCTTATATTGGCTTGGCTCTTTTCTAGCTATTCCTATATTACCTAGTGGATCTCCTGGATTTGTTCAATAAACCTAGTTTCCTTGTCCACATCGTTGTGTCCATCAATTGTGGTATCTTTACCAAAGACAAAATCCAAAGGAGACCTTGGTGTGAAACCAAGACATGTCTCAAAAGCAGATCTCTGGGTAGAAGTATGTTTGGCTCTGTTGTAAACATGTTGCACATAACACAAATGTTCATCCTAAATCTTAGGATGTTTGCTACAATATCCTCTGAGTAATTGGATCACTGTCTTGTTAACTACTTCTCTTTGGCCATCAATTTGGGGATGGAAAGATGTGATTTTCTTAAATTTGGTGTCCATCAGTTCCCACAGACTTGACCAAAACTTCCCCACGATTCAGGTGTCTCGATCAGATACAATAGAAGTGGGTAGTCCAAAATGAACCCATACATGTTCAAAGAACAATTTTGCAGTTTGTTCAGTTGTAATCTATTTATTACAAGGTATCAAAATACACATTTTGTTGAACCTATCCACAACAACCTATAGATAATGATGACCTTTCTTAGATTTAGGCAATCCTCCAACAAAATCCATGGAAACACTTTCCCAAGGCTGAGAAGATACTAGTAATGGAGTGTACAAGCCTAGTTTTATATTGCTAGGCTTGCTTTTACCACACATAGTGCACCCTCTTACATATCTAGAAACTGTCTCATTCATTTTTGGCCAATAAAAAAATCCTTGTAGTTGTGCCATGGTCTTACTTACCCCAAAGTGACCTAATATCAGAGAAGTGTGTGCTTCCCTAATTATCTTTATTCTCTCAGTTTGTGGAATGCAGAGTTTCCCATAATGGTATAAGAGTCGATCCTTCACATGGTAGTCCAATTCTTCTACCCGTTTGCCTTGACTCAAAGTTGCATATACATCTTTGAAGTCTATATCTTGAGCATATTGTTCAGTGTAGCTTTCATGTAGCACAGAATTATGCTCAAGTATAGTAGATGCATTTATAATGGGTCTAGATAACATGTCTGCAACTTTGTTATGTATGCCCTTTTTATATCTGATGACTAAATGAAACTGTTGTCGAAAACCCATCCATCTGTAACGTTGATGAGCCCCAAATTTGGTAACATTTTGGGCTCATTTGGCCTAACTACCTTTGCTCAATCCTTCATTTTTCATAACTTATGCATCATTTTTTAGTATGTTTATGTCATTTGTACGAATAAGGGCAGTCACTATTCCTAGGTGGCTAACACGTGCTCATTTCAGGTTTTTTGACACATGATTGGAACAAAACCGAGCAGATAAGGACCAGGAGACAACCAAGATGGGGTTGAGGATTGGTAGGAGGGTTGTCCAGCATTAAAAGGCCTTCATCGGGATCTTCACCCCCAACTCCGAGCTCTAACAGCCACCACAACCAGATTAGAAGGCAACCAAACGGATTTTGAGGAAGCAACAGTTCACTCCTAGTTTGGTCAGCCGATTCCCACTAATTTAGGAGGCCAGCTTGGGGCCTCGTGATGTATAAATGCTAAGGCTTTAGCCTTCGAAAAGGACTTTTGGAAACATTGTTGCACATTCTGCACTACGAGCTGCTAGTTTGGTTTTGCTCTTTTGTAGCCAATTATTGGCATGCTATTTGACTTATGATTATTGTTTGTTAATGGAAAGAAGTCCTATTTGATCTCAGTCCTGAGTTTTTAAAAGGAGCCATAGATCTCGAGGTTGGGCCCAACCTGAGAGCCTAAGGCCTCCTTCCTTTGTATTGTTATCTTTTCCTTCAGCATTATGGTTTTCTTTACATGCATTTGAAACGCAGTTTGCTGAGTTAGATTTCTTGGTGTGGTTAAGTAGGTCATTCTCATAAGACAAAATTGCTTCAGTTGTTTAGAATAGAGTGAAGAGATTGGAGTTGATAAAAGTTCAAAAAAGGGGTTGCCTGCACACTCATTTTCACCTCTTTCTATGGGTTGGAATTGCAGACAGTGCTACCCACCAAAAACATTGGTTTACAAATTCATGCAATCTGTGGTGCAATATTTTCGTTTGTAGAAGTTGTCCATGCGTTTAGACCTCTTGGAATGTTCTTTGCTTCAGTACCATACATGGTTTTTCCTTAAGAATAACGTTGTTGTTCATTAGTTCCATTAAACAGTTAGGAATGTTTTGATTATATGCAAGACGTGGATGGTTTGATTCAGTTTGCACTGTGCAGTACTACTCCCTCACCCTCTCGTCCTTCTAAGCCTTGCCCAGGCTAGTTACTCATCTCCCAATTAGACCCCTTGTCTCTCGGCTACACTACTGCCCACATTATCCTCCCTTTTCGGCCTTCCATTCCATCTACTCTCCTCCAGACAAACTAGCTTAGCACACCCCCTCATCATCTCATCTCTCGGTCACTGAGGCATTACAAACCCCTCTCCTACCTCCCTGTCCACCCATGTAGCCTCTTCCACTCACCCATCACCCAAAGTCCGATTGTAGAACATCCTGTAGGAATTATTGAACATCCTGTAGAAATTCTGAAACATCCTGTAGAACCCCTGCAGACTTCCTGTAGAAGCTCATAAACACGGTTTCTTGGGAGCCAAACTTTGTGAGACTCTCTGGAAGGGTGTTAGGGACCCCTTAGACCCTATCTGAACTCTCCCAACCTTTTTCAAACCTTCCTCTTCCTTGATCCACCTCTGCACAAGTAAAAAAACTAGTTAAAGGCACATGCATGATAATTCTAATAATTGAAACAAAAATACAAAAAGTGTTTTCTTCAGATAGAGGTAGTCTAAACACATGCATTTCACCTTCATAGAAGTAATGGCATCTCTTTCAGTAGTTTGCATTCCCATCTCTGCATCAGTGAGACTAGCCGATAGAATTAGGGTTTGCTAGGGTTTGTGTTTCTTGTTGGCTTTCAGTTCCTTTCTACAAATAGATTAGCTTCTTTTGAGATTATCTTTCGTCCATCAGTTAAAAAGCTTCTTCTAAGAGCTCATAGAAGTTGGCTTGAGCCCCTAGCGGACTTGTGCCAGCTGACCAAGTGACAGCTGCGACAAGAGCTAGTACTTGTGCATACAGCACCGTCGCTTCCAAGTTTGTTACGAACTACCGGGTTGATAAAACTAAAGAAGGAAGCTCCAGGAGTTGTAGCATTATTGCTACAATACTAGATCCCACCATCTTTTTGGCGTCGTTTCCGAGGAAGCGTCAGAGTATTAGTGATTTTTTCTTTTCTTCTACTTTCCTACTCTCGCCTTCTGCTAAGTAGTATTTCATTTCCATTCTGCAATTTCCTTTCTACAAAAGTAGCATAGACATTTCCTGCTTTCATAGATTAACATTTCAATTCCGCAATTTCATTTCTGCAAGCGTAGATTAGCATTTCAATTCCGCAAGCGTAGCCTAGCATTTCATTCCTGCAATTTCATTTGAGCAAAATAGATTAGTTCTTTCATGCTTTCATTTCAATTCCGCATTTCCATTTCAGCAAGATAGTAGTTGCAGTTCAATCTATTTTAGTTTTGCAGGTACCAGAAAAAACAAAAGCAATCAGAAGTCTTTTCATTTCATGCCTCGTAGAAATCGAGATAAAACAGGCAAATTCTTACCCAACACCCCCACCACATCACTGAGTCACCCTTCTCTCTTCTTTGGTGACAGTGATCTAGAAGAACCTATAGGTGAACCTCCTAAGATATACGAAGATCCTATAGCAGAAGAAGAGTTAGAGAACACTCCATCTGAAGCTATGGCTGACAATAGGGGAGATGATGAGAGAATTGAAGGTGCCTTCCCCATCCGAGAGACCAATGGAGACATGAAAATGAAGAACATTAGCCCCTCCGCTTTACCTCACTTCCATGGACTGACTACTGAAGACCCTGATACCTTCCTGTTTGAGTTTGACGTCCTTTGTCGAACCTATGACTATACCGAGGATGAGCAAAAACGGAAACTCTTCCCCTCTACCCTTAAGGATGCAACACTACGCTGGTTCATGGGCTTACCTGGGAACAGTATCACCACTTGGGCCCAGATGCAGCAAGCTTTAAATACCAAATACCGGGACTACTGTAGGTCCAAGGAAACCAAGGGAGAAATCTTTTAGATGACCATGGGGAATGATGAGTCTTTAGAAGATTACGAGGAAAGGTTCCAACTCAGCTATAAACGGGCCAGGTGCACACTTGACCCTGAATCCCTCAAGTTGGTCCTGCTCCGAGGAGTCCCTGAAGACCTCTTAGATACCCTTCACATGCTAGCTGGAGGAGATATTTACCAACTACCTTATGAGGACATAAAGACTGTGTTTAGAAACCACTCTAGGGCAGCCCGGAAAAGAGGTAGAGGAAACCTCCTCTCAGTTGGTATTCCTTTCTCCAAACATGAGTTTGCAAATCAATTAGAGGACCTCAAGAGTGAGGTGAGACAGACAATCTCCATGCAACTTGATACATTCCGAATCCAGCAGAAGAAGGAGGAAGCTGAGAGGGCTTTGGCTATCTTCTGCCCTAGGTGTACAAGGAAACACCCTAAGAACGAGTGCCCATTACATTCAGTTGAGGTATGTTTTGTCTATGAGGAGGACCACCCCACAAACCAATGTCCAACCTTACCTGGGCTTAAAGCCATGTATCAAGGGACAGAAGCACCCACTGAACCTCTCTATTTCCTCAACCAAAGGAGGCCACATGGACCTAGACCTTACCAACAGGGGATGCAAGGGACATCCCAAGCTTATTACAGCCCCAACCAATCTACTCCTATGCCTTCCTGGGGACCCCCTGTTCATCCTTGCTGGTCTATATCTCCTCCATGGTCTTACCCGCCTCAGTACCATACTCAGCCCACTACTCCTTCATTTCATTCACATGCCCAGCCACAGCCTCAGTGGAATGCACCTCAATCAGGGTGGAGGCCCCAATACAATAATCCTCCCGCCATTTTTCCTCCACCACCAGCTCAACCACAACCATTACCTCCTGCTCCTCCAAGGCAACCCCAAATTCCTGCTCAACCGAACCCGAATCCCAACAATAGACAGGTCCAGCAGGTATATACTGGGGAAACATCATGCCCTACCTATGCTGTGGAGATCCAGGAGATCAATCTGCGATCTGGAAAGACTCTTCCGGATCGCCAACCTCCTCCCCCAGAGGACGAGGAAGAGAAATAGGAAAGTGAACCAAAGGCTATTCCACCCTTTCCTGAGAGACTAACGGCCACCACACAACCCCACCCAAAGGAGGATGAGCTTCTGGGAGAACTCAAACAGTTGTGTGTGAGGATACCACTTCTCCAAGCCATCAAAGATGTACCGATATACAACAAACTGGTGAAGGAAAAGTGTTTCAGACACCCAGGCAGGCGAAAAAGAGATGCTTCAACCATCAATGTCATGGGACAACTGTCTGATCTTATGTTGGGGCAGGCCATCTGCCCAAAGTATCTAGATCCTGGGAGTCCCGTAGTGGATTTCCACATCAATGGCACCATCATACCTCACACATTGATTGATCTGGGGGCTGCCATTAATGTGTTGACTAGAGATACCATGCTCAAACTCAACCTTCAGGGTTCCTTGAGAAAGACCTCGACAATCCTACAACTAGCAGATCGCTCCACCGTGACTCCTGAAGGGATTGTAGAGGATGTCTTGGTCTCTGTTAACTCTTGGGAGTACCTTGCGGACTTCTTGGTTCTGCAACCAAAGGCAAAGCCTACTGGATACCCCCTTATTTTGGGAAGGCCTTGGTTAGCCACTGCAGATGCTTACATAAGTTGCCGTGCAGGAAACATGACCATCAAAAATGGTCCTATGTCCAAGCATCTAGTCCTGTACCCTCCTGCCCAACCCTTATTAGAGCATGACTTACCACTTTAGTTGGAGGAAGGAGAAGAGGATGAGGTGTACTCAGCACCTTTGTGCACCCTAGACACCACTAGGGGAGGTCTCCCAACCGAGGATGATTTGATTGAGACCTTGATCCAGACTCCACCTCCCAGTGCATTGTCCTTAGAGGAATTGGTGGAGGATGCCCAAGCCAGCACCTTAGTGGACCTTTGTGTGACCAACCCTGTCACTCCCAGAGTCAAAAATGTGGAGTTCGGCCCTGAGAGAACGTTAAAGATCAGCTCCTCCTTATCTCCTTCCCAGGAAAAAGAGTTGTGTAGTCTGTTGGCCAGTCATCTAGATGCTTTTGCTTGGAGCTATAAGGAGATGAAAGGAGTCCATCCTTTGGTCTGTACCCATCACATCTGCATCAAAGAAGACTGTAAACCGGTTAGGCAACCCCAAAGGAGAATGAATCTAGCCCTTAAGGACATCGTCAAGGAGGAATTACAAAAACTGTTGGATGCCAGATTCATTTACCCCATCTCGGATAGCGAATGGGTGTCCCCTTTGGTGTTGGTTCCCAAGAAAAACGGGAAGTGGAGGATCTGTGTGGACTACCAAGAACTGAACAAGGCCACCAAGAAAGACCATTTTCCTCTACCCTTCATAGATCAAGTGTTGGATGGCCTGGCAGGGAAGAAGTTTTTCTCTTTCCTATATGGGTTTAGCGAGTATAACCAGATCCAAATCAGCCCGGAAGACCAAGATAAGACCACCTTCACTTGTCCTTGGGGTACCTTTGCTTACCGAGTTCTTCCCTGTGGACTATGAAATGCTCCTGCCACCTTCCAGAGAGCCGTCTTGAGCATCTTTTCTGAGCTGGTCCATGATTCGGTGGAAATCTATATGGATGACTTCAATCCTTATGGGTCCAACTTCCAGGAAGCATTGTCCAATCTGGGAAAAGTCCTAACCAAGTGCATTGAGATGAACATGTCCCTTAGTCCTGAAAAGTGTGAATTCTTGATGACTGAAGGGACCGTGCTAGGCCATACCATTTCTTGCCAAGGGTTACAGGTGGATCCTAACAAAATTGCTATCATCAAGAAGGTTCCACCTCCCCAGAAGGTAAGAGATGTTCGAAGTTTCTTAGGATTAGCAAGGTATTATAGGAGATTCATTAAAGACTTCAGCAAGCCAGCCTCGCCATTGTTTAGCCTCTTGGCAAAATATGTTGAGTTTAAATGGACTGACGATTGTCAGAAGGCTCTGAATGAATTAAAGGACAAGTTGGTGTCTGCCCCAATCTTGAGAGGTCCAAACTGGGCCCTACCTTTCCATATCCACACTAATGCCTCGAACAAAGCCATAGGGGCAGCCTTAGGACAAGTTGAACAAAAACTTCCAAACGCCATCTACTTTGTCAGCAAAAACTTATCCAAGGCAGAACTGAATTACACTGTAACTGAGAAAGAATTCTTGGCCGTGGTCCATGCACTGAACAAATTTCGACATTATATCACTGGATATCAAACATTTGTATGTACTGATCATGCTGCTATTAGATATTTAATGAATAAACCGGATGTGAATGCTCGTATTATTAGATGGTTACTTTTGTTGTAGTAGTTTGATTTGACTATTGTTGACAAGCCAGGTAAAGAAAATGTTGTTGCTGACTTTTTGTCTAGATTGGATTTACCTGCAGGAGAGGATGGAATAGTGGATGACCAGATGCCAGATGAACATCTGTTTGCTATTTCGATACTCTCTCCATGGTTTGCTGATATAGCAACTTCCCTTGTCTCAGCACAGTTTCCTCCGCACCTATCCTCCAGAGAAAAGAGCAGGATCATACGGAAGAGTGCCTCATTCACTTGGATCGGGGGCAACCTGTTCAAGCTTGGTCCAGATCAGATCTTAAGGCATTGTGTAAGGGAGGAGGAAGTCTTTGATATCCTCCTAACCTGTCATGACGGACCTTGTGGAGGACATTTTGCAGCCAAAAGGACTTCCTTCAAAATCCTACAAGCAAGCTACTATTGGCCCATGCTTCATCAAGATGTCAGAAGGTATATCAGCCAATGTGACCGATGCCAAAGAATGGGGAAACTGACTCCAAGGGATGAAATGCCTCTCCAACCTCAAGTGACTCTTGAGCCATTTGAGAAGTGGGGTATGGATTTTGTGGGTCCAATCAACCCTCCTTCGAGGCAAAGGTCTTACATCATTGTGTGCACAGACTACCTGACAAAGTGGGCAGAAACCAAGGCAATCAAAGCAGTGACAGAAGAAAAGGTGGCCGAGTTCTTAAGAGAGAACATCTTCTACAAATTTGGCTACCCAAGAGAGCTAGTCACCGATCAAGGAAGCCAGTTCACCTCTAACTTAATTGAAGACCTACTTGCTCATCACAAAATCAAGCATAGGACTTCCACCCCCTATCATCCTCAAGAAAATGGGCAGGTGGAAGTCACCAATAGAGCATTGGAAGGGATCTTGACTAAGGTGGTGAGCAGCAGCAGGAAAGATTGGGTAGATCGCCTGGTTGAGGCCACGTGGGCTTACAACACCACTTGGAAGACCACAACCGGCTTCACACCTTATGAGCTGGTCTATGGGAAGAGAGCTTTGCTGTCAATTGAGTTCAAAGACAACACCTTGAGGATGGCAGCTCAGCTGGACCTGGATCTCAGCCATGCCCAACAAGAAAGGTTATTGCAGCTGAATGGATTGGACGAGCACCGAATGCAGGCCCTTCTCCACTCAGAAGTGGTTCAACTTCAGAGGAAGGTGTGGCATGACCAACACCTCAATGACAAGCAATTTCAGCCGGGAGATTGGGCGCTGTTGTATGATTCCAGGCATAAGGATTTCAAGGGAAAGCTGAGAACCAGATGGCTGGGACCATATGTAGTGGAAAAATGTAATGACAATGGATCTGTTCTTATTCGGACCATTGATGAGGAGGCCATCCCTATGCTTTTCAATGGGCATCGACTAAAGATCTACAGGAAACCTCTTTCAAGGCAAGAATTCATCCAAACTGTGGGAAAATCAGTACTGGTCATAGAGAAGGGTTCTACCTCTATTTTGGGTGTACCCTAAAGATCTTAAGAAAAAAAAAAAGATAATAAAGATCCTTGGGTGAAAACCTTTCTGAGGCTCCCAAGGCAGATGGTAGGGGTGAAAACCTCATTGAGGCATCCCTGCTGTCTTTCTGGAAATGTTTGAAAAAGACCTTTGAGTGAAAACCTCTCTGAGGCACTCAAGGCAGATGGTAAGGGTGAAAACCTCATGGAGGCGCCCCTGCTATCTTTCAAAAAAAAAAAAAACAAAAAAAAAAAACAGGGAAAACAAGTTCAAGATGTGGCAATGCATGCAGGTTGCAGGTATTCCATGCAGGAAAAGAGGCCCCTCAACTCAAAGACAAGGGTCCCTACTATGCTACCAGGCGACCTCACTAGCGCTCCCTCTGGAAACACTCATCTCTTCCAAGGTCTGGGCATGATTTGATCACAGTTTAGCCTCCTACAGGAAGCTACGGGACTTTCTACAGGAAGTTCTGTATTTCTACAGGAAACTTACTGTAGAAGCTTTGGACGACCCAGAACCGACTGTGTGGGGAGATCTAATGCCCAAGGTCAGACATGGAGGCATGCAAGCTAATGTTTTCTCCATCACGTACTGTTGTCGCCTCCCTCTACCACCCCAGTTGCCATGCAGTGGAGATACCTGCACAGTCAAATCAGAACATCAAATTATCAGAAGAAGCAATTCTCAAATGGAAAAGAAGATGCAGGGATACCATGCACTACTTGTCAAAGCCGTCCAAGGGTCCTACAATCGTGACCGTGATGCCACCATCTCCACCGTTTCAGCATGCAACTGAGGAGGAGAAACTGCTACAAGACATCCTACAGGAATCTCGTAGCAGTTCATCCAGCTAGAGTGCACACCATCAAGGCGCCTGCAACACACAGAGCGGGCACATGCACCATCCGTAGCCAGGTAATAAGTGTTGCAACCAACAGCAGTCTGCGAGGAGGAACCCCCGTGCCTGTGCACGAAGCAGCAACAAGAAAATCTAATCACCCTCGTCCTGAAACCTGGAAATGACGTCGCGGCCGCACAGGTAAGTGCCTCACCTTTTTTCGTCCAAATTACATGAACTATGCTTTGAAATGTTTGCAAGTGTGGAAATGAATGGGTTGAGCAGTCGGGTAGCCATTCAACTGGCCACCACGACCAGTCAGATGGTCTAGTCAGATTTGGAAAGTGTTGGTCGTGGCAAGCAAAACGGGTAATGGACACGTGAGAAGCGTCCAGTCGGGGAGAAGCGGCGATATAACGGAAATGGAGGCGGCGGATCTGTAGGGAATGATGCGGCAGTAAGGGAGACTTGCAGTGAAATGAGTAGGTGACGTCGTCCAACGGTCCGGCAGGGATAGCTCACCCCCGCGCCACGAGTTCGGTCGGGATTCAAATCCACCAGCTAGATCGTCACTCCACTCATTTATCACCAGACGCTTTGCAGTCGAGTAAACGTCCGAATTTCTCTGAAGCTCGTTACTCCAAGTCCTCGGCTCATTCAGATGTCTGGTGGTGGCACAGAAGGCGCAGAACCACTGTCGTGCTCTCTGGAACCTGTGTGCGACTTCTACAGGAAGCTGCGCTACAATAAGCTAGCCGCTACGGAGGAAAATTGATCTATTCACGTCAAAGGTGGCGAATTGGAAAAGGTAAGCCTGAACCTGTTCCTCCCATGCAATTGGTTGAAGGGTGGCGAAGTCGACGTCCTCAAAAATGTAAAACTACAGTCTGAGCATAAAATTGCAAGCGTCGTCTTCCTTTTGCATGAAAAGTGTCGTCGTAGTATATGCGGGGTTTTCTACAGGATTCGGGTCGTAATTAAGGCTCTGTCAAGGCTCACCTGTAGATAGCCGAGAATTCACGAATTGTGTGCGTGACAGAGGCGTAGTTCTGCGCTCCATCCCAAAGAAATCCGAAAGGCCATCTTTTGATACGCACCCGCCACCTCCGGCTAACATAGCAGGCTTTCACCATGCCGGGTGGATTCATCAGAAAGGAACCGACAGACTCAAAGAAAATACAGGAAAACCCGGAGGTGGTAGAACTGTTCACCCGTGTGTGATGGATGTCATTCTGCGACAAACTTCAAGGTTATGATGATGAGGTGGCAGAGGAGTTCCTGCGAGCTTTGAAGCCAAAATCGAAAACACTGGCCATTGTCAATTTCAGGGGTTTGAATCTCAGACTCACCCCACAATTCATCAGCAGGGTCACTGACCTCCCAATGGGGTACCATGGGACAAGGAGGAAAGGAAATTAGGCCAGAAGGCTAAAAAAGAGTTCTTTCCACCGGAGGAGAAATTCTCAGAGGATAAGAATGGGGTTCGCGGAGCTAGCCTACAGCCGCTTTGGAGTGAGGTCAGCCTCCAAATCATGAAGTATATAACGTGCGAAGGACGATTCAGCATCGTATATGGGTACCATTTTCGGCTGCTCACAGAATTGAGGCACCAAATGGACCTACCTTCAGAAAACAAGCTAAGTATTCCTTACTTCCTTCTGCAGTCCATGACTAAATGTGCCACCAAATTATGAGAGGGCACGCCAGACCAGGTAGCCCATCATGGGCTCATTAAGCTCCTCGTGGAGGATGCACTCCACACCTACACAGTCCCTCTCTCATGGGAAGCCTTCCGAAATCTGACTAAGGATGGCGATATAAAAATGTTGACCGAGGAGCTCACCTCCTCCAGCAACGAGGAGAAGGAGTTAGCACACATAGAGAAGAAAGGGAAAGGCCAAGAACCCGCGGCCAAAGCACCGAAGAAAGAACAAAAAGGGAGGCAAGAGAAACCCCAGGTTGCCGAAAAGGAGGGTGACAAATCCACATTGACACCCAGAGAGAAAAGGCTACAGAGTAGGGTGGAAAGGACGGGACAAGTCCACGTCAGTAAATGCACCTCAAAGGCAACCTCAACCAAGTTAACAAGAAAAGCACCCTCAACCAAACAGGCTAAAATAGTGCCACCTGTTTCTACAGGAAAACCAAAAACGGCTTCTACAGGAAGCCAGAAATCAGCTGATACAGGGCCTTCTACAGGAAGCCCTAAGAAAGGAAAACCAAAAGAGAAGACAACGAAAATTCTTGCAAGGGAGGTAGCAGCCGTGCTGGCCACCCTTAGTACACCTCCTAAGCCAAAGGAAAAGTGGAAGAGGGAGACCCCTCTGTATTTCAAAGTCAGGAGAAGTGTGAGAATAAAAGCGGGCAAGCCCCAACCTCCATCCAGCAGCCCAATTACTATAGAAGATACCCCTACCTCGCCAAGGGAGAGGTCTCCCTCAAAAATATTGGTCACTTATGAGCGGGGAGCCCAAAGACAACTACTTGGAAGGAGAGGATGGACCGGTTGGCTTCAAAAGCCCGGCTATAGGATGCTGAGGCCGCTCTACAGGAAACACTAGCCCAGCTTAAGGAGACAGAGAGGATGGAGGGAGAGGCACCCTCATCACCACTTAGGGGAGACAAAGTAGAGCCACCAAGGGAAGAAGAGAAGGAGCATATTCTGGAACCAAGTCCCCAGCCAGGCTTAAGCTCGTATTATAACTTTTTGGAAGCTGGGAAAATTATTCCACAAAAATTCACCGTGCCGCTTTTCTTTGCGTTGGAGGAAGAAAGAGTGAGGACCCACACGTGGATGAAAATAACTAAATCAAAAGGAGTGGCAGATATAGGCCCCTTCGAGGAACAATTCAAGGAGGCGAGAAAAGAATTAGCTATGGCCAAACACATGGCAAACTGCCAGCAGGTATTCCTACAGGAAGAGAACGAGAAACTTAGACTGCAGCTACAGGAGCTGAAGAAGGAAAAGGGCACATCCTCAAAGGACACTACAGCAGAACCTCAAGGCAGAGAAGGACTGCAAGTTGGCCTTGGGGAGCCAACCTCGCATCTACAGGAAGGGGAACTGCAAGCACAAATCAAGATACAAGCTCTCAAACAGCAGTTGCAGCAAAAAGAGGCACAACTGGCTTTCATGGCCAGTTGGGCCATGGATGCTCTACAATGCAGACAGCCGGCCAAATCCTATGGCCTATACCTATGAGACCAGTGGCTGCAATTTTAGATTAATGCGTTGGCACAGAGGGGTATCTCCCAACTCCAAGACCCCCAGCAGTTCACAGCGTTATGTAATAGCAGTTCATCAGAGGATAAGGCCAAACTCTCGGAGTTCTATCTCCATAATTTGGCCCTTCCAAATGTGACTACGTGGGATCCCAACACAGTTGTAGGGGATATGCAGTTGATGGCATTTTCCTCATGGTTGAACCATGAAGAAAAGAGGGCAGCAGAGGTCAAAGAAGTCATGGAACGAGAATTACATGAGCCACTGCTGATTAGAGCAGGGCCAGGGGATCCCACTGCATTGATATCGGCCCACCAACACTTAGCCACCAACCCTCAAACTTTATTTAAATACATGGATCAGTAGGCACAGGCCATAGCACATTTCGAGGATATGGAGCGACTGTTAGGGGACAACTGTGTTCATGCTTGCACCCACCGATGGAACACATTGTCCCATAGCCTTAAAATCAGAGAATACCATACTCCAACTCGAATGAGGGAAGCTCTAGCACGGGTGCCCCTCTAAAAAGAGTCCATACAGAACCTTCAAGCCAGCTAGATTGGCCTCAAGCTAAGCCCACCTCTGCTGTTAGGATTGATGGAAGGCAGCACAGAAAAAGAAGAGCATAAGCAGTGGGAAGAGGTGGAAAGGAAGGCTGGGTTCCATGCCAGTGAGGAGGAGACCACTTCAGAAGCCTAGGATGTGAGGGTGGCGGTGAAAGAAATGAAGGACGAGGAGCTGGATTAGTTGCTCAGGGATGAGCAATCATTTTAGCTGGGGGGTGATGATGAGCCCCAAATTTGGTAACATTTTGGGCTCATTTGGCCTAACTACCTTTGCTCAATCCTTCATTTTTCATAACTTATGCATCATTTTTTAGTATGTTTATGTCATTTGTACGAATAAGGGCAGTCACTATTCCTAGGTGGCTAACACGTGCTCATTTCAGGTTTTTTGACACATGATTGGAACAAAACCGAGCAGATAAGGACCAGGAGACAACCAAGATGGGGTTGAGGATTGGTAGGAGGGTTGTCCAGCATTAAAAGGTCTTCATCGGGATCTTCACCCCCAACTCCGAGCTCTAACAGCCACCACAACCAGATTAGAAGGCAACCAAACGGATTTTGAGGAAGCAACAGTTCACTCCTAGTTTGGTCAGCCGATTCCCACTAATTTAGGAGGCCAGCTTGGGGCCTCGTGATGTATAAATGCTAAGGCTTTAGCCTTCGAAAAGGACTTTTGGAAACATTGTTGCACATTCTGCACTACGAGCTGCTAGTTTGGTTTTGCTCTTTTGTAGCCAATTATTGGCATGCTATTTGACTTATGATTATTGTTTGTTAATGGAAAGAAGTCCTATTTGATCTCAGTCCTGAGTTTTTAAAAGGAGCGATAGATCTCGAGGTTGGGCCCAACCTGAGAGCCTAAGGCCTCCTTCCTTTGTATTGTTATCTTTTCCTTCAGCATTATGGTTTTCTTTACATGCATTTGAAACGCAGTTTGCTGAGTTAGATTTCTTGGTGTGGTTAAGTAGGTCATTCTCATAAGACAGAATTTCTTCAGCTGTTTAGAATAGAGTGAAGAGATTGGAGTTGATAAAAATTCAAAAAAGGGGTTGCCTGCACACTCATTTTCACCTCTTTCTAGGGGTTGGAATTGCAGACAGTGCTACCCACCAAAAACATTGGTTTACAAATTCATGCAATCTATGGTGCAATATTTTCGTTTGTAGAAGTTGTCCATGCGTTCAGACCTCTTGGAATGTTCTTTGCTTCAGTACCATAGATGGTTTTTCCTTAAGAATAACGTTGTTGTTCATTAGTTCCATTAAACAGTTAGGAATGTTTTGATTATATGCAAGACGTGGATGGTTTGATTCAGTTTGCACTGTGCAGTACTACTCCCTCACCCTCTCATCCTTCTAAGCCTTGCCCAGTCCAGTTACTCATCTCCCAATTAGACCCCTTGTCTCTCGGCTACACTACTGCCCACATTATCCTCCCTTTTCGTCCTTCCATTCCATCTACTCTCCTCCAGACAAACTAGCTTAGCACACCCCCTCATCATCTCATCTCTCGGTCACTGAGGCATTACAAACCCCTCTCCTACCTCCCTATCCACCCATGCAACCTCTTCCACTCACCCATCACCCAAAGTCTGATTGTAGAACATCCTGTAGGAATTACTGAACATCCTATAGAAATTCTGAAACATCCTGTAGAACCCCTGCAGACTTCCTGTAGAAGCTCATAAACACGGTTTCTTGGGAGCCAAACTTTGTGAGACTCTCTGGAAGGGTGTTAGGGACCCCTTAGACCCTATCTGAACTCTCCCAACCTTTTTCAAACCTTCCTCTTCCTTGATCCACCTCTGCACAAATAAAAAAACTAGTTAAAACAAAAATACAAAAAGTGTTTTCTTCAGATAGAGGTAGTCTAAACACATGCATTTCACCTTCATAGAAGTAATGGCATCGTTTTCAGTAGTTTGCATTCCCATCTCTGCATCAGTGAGACTAGCCGGTAGAATTAGGGTTTGCTAGGGTTTGCGTTTCTTGTTGGCTTTCAGTTCCTTTCTGCAAATAGATTAGCTTCTTTTGAGATTAGCTTTCGTCCATCAGTTAAAAAGCTTCTTCTAAGAGCTCATAGAAGTTGGCTTGAGCCCCTAGCGGACTTGTTCCAGCTGACCAAGTGACAGCTGCAGCAAGAGCTAGTACTTGTGCATACAGCACCGTCGCTTCCAAGTTTGTTACGAACTACCGGGTTGATAAAACTAAAGAAGGAAGCTCCAGGAGTTGTAGCATTATTGCTACAATACTGGATCCCACCAAACGTCTTGATTGCCGCAACTTAGTTTGGGAGTGTAAATATTGAAGTGGCTGATGATCAGTATGTATTACTGTCTCTTTGCCCATTAAGTAATATTTCCACTTTTTCACACTCTAAACTAATGCATACAATTCTTTATCATATGTAGGATAGTTAACTACTACAGAATTAAAAGCCTCAAAATGATAACATATGGGTTTACCTTGCTGTGTCAATATTTCTCCCATGTCATAGTCACTGGCATCTGTTTGGATCTCAAATGGTCTTTGCAGATTAGGTAATGCTAGTACAAGTGATGTACTAATCTTTTCTTTCAAGGTGTCGAAGGCTTCCTAATGTTTGCCTCCCCACTAAAACACCTTCTTCAATCATGTTAAGGCATGTAAGGGAGCTGCAATTGAGGAAAAGTTAGAAATGAACTTCCTCCAATATTTTGTTGCTGCTAAGAAGCTTCTCACTTCTGTAGCAGACTTGGGTTTAGGCCAGTTTACAATGACTGCCACTTTAGAGGGATCTATCTTCAATTCACCACCCCCTACTATATGACCCAAGTAATTTAGAGATGTTTTGCCAAATTCACATTTTGATATTTTAACATAAAGTTTTTCTCTCTTCAAAACATCTAGTGTCTGCATAACATGCTTTAAATTTTCTTCCCACATTTTACTAAAAATCAGATTGTCATCCAGATACACAATAACAAAATCATCAAGAAAAGGTCTGAGTACATCATTCATTAATCTCATGAAAGTAGCAGGAGCATTAGTTAAGCCAAAAGGCATAACCAGCCACTCATACAATCCCTGCTTTGTTTTCTAAGCAGTCTTCCATGCATCTTGTTCTGCAACTCTTACCTGATGGTATCCACTGTGCAAGTCTAGCTTGGTGAAATAAACAGCTTCCTTCAATTGATCTAAAAGATCATCTATGCGAGGAAGGGGATAACGATTTTTCATTGTTATCTTATTCAGTGCTCGGTACTCAATGCACATTCTCCACGAGCCATCTTTCTTTCTCACCAAAATGATTAGTGACCAACATGGTGATGTGCTAGGCCTGATGAACCCCTTCTCAAGAAACTCTTACACCTAGTTCTTGATTTCAACATTCTCTAAAGTAGACAACCTATACATTCCAACGATAGGAAATGGAACATCTTGCTGCAAAATATTATAATGTAATATTTTGTTTTTGGGTGGCATACCTTTAGGTTCTTGAAACAAGATATCATACTATGAAACAACCTTTTATATATCAGCTTCCTGTTTATCATTACAACCCTCAAATACATTAGTTTTATAAGGTTTCTTTTCCTTTACAACCATTAGTAAGAATTGTTTGCATGACTTTATCATTCTTTTCATCTGCCCTGAGTTTATGAGAGTATAATTATTCTTGACCTTATGAGCTCTTACAAACTATTCGATTCCATATTTAACTGTTGAACTAGGTTGTCATTGATGTCAATATGGCAATATTATGGACACTAGAGGATGACATGAAGCCAAGGGGATGCAGAGCAGATTCATGAAGAGACAGGAGCAAAGGCCATCAGGATAGCCGAGCCATATATATATATATATATATATATATATATATATATATATATATATATATATCATATATATATGCGGAAACAGACATATATGCAAGGAGGTGGTCTTTGAAAGACATTGCCAAGCCAAGAGGAGTAGATGGAGACGAGAGGAGCAGACAGAGCCACCAAGCCATCAGAGAGCCATGTCAAAGCAAGAGGAACGCTACCTATAAAACAAGCATATCGAAGCAAATGGAGCAAATGGACCGAGAGGAGTAGATGGAGCAAGAGGAACCAAGAGGAGCAATATATATATATAGTCATTGGTATATGCCAAAGAGGAGGTGCACACAGAGCCATCGGAGGAGCTACACGAGCAAGAGGATCCATCGGAGGAGCTATCAGAGCCATACTTATAGACCATACATATATGCCAAAGAAGAGAAGCAATGGAGTAGACAGAGTTAGCGGAGCTATAGGAGCAAACAGAGCAAATGGAACAGAGCATATATATATGCCATATATATGCTCCATTAAACGAAACATTGGGCGGACGTGAATTCTTATTAAGATTGGTCCAGACCCATATCGGGTCCAAAACCAATATCGCATCGGAGGAGTGGAGCCTTTTGAAACCGCCGAAGTGTATGTTCCGAAATCCCGGAGCCAAAGTAATATGAAGTGCAGCGGATAAGGATTCGGGTCCGAAATCAATATCGCATCGGAGGAGTGGAGCCTTTCGCAACCACTGAAGTGTATGCTCCGACAGGCCAGAGCCAAACCATTATAAAGGGGAGCATAAAGTAATATCGGGTCCGCTAAGGCCTTTGGGACTGTTAAGTGTAAGCTCCGACTGTCCGGAGCCGAAATTATTATGAAGCCAAGTTGAAAGCATATCGGATCCGTGGAGGACTTGTATCATTTTGGAGGAAGCGATCAACGAAATCGCCGAAGGACCCGGAGCCAAAACTCTTATCAAGCAAAATAGAAAGCATATCGGGTCTGCGGAGGACTTGTATCATTTCGGAGGAAGCGATATGCGACTTAGCGCCGACCGTCTGATCTGAAGGAATAGTGGACGGCGGAGATCTAATCAGCAATCGGCATATCGAAGGAATCGCGTCGGAAGGATCGGAGGAAGCGATATGTGACATCGCCGATAATTGGAGGCAAAATATTATAAAACAGAGCCTAAGGGTGCGTCGGGTCCGCAGACCCTTTGTATTACAAAACTGCCGATGCGAACCTGCCGAAAAGCCGGACCCGAAATCATTAAGAAGCAGAGTATAGAGGGTCGTTGGGTCCGTAGAACTATCGCATCGCAAGAGGCCGCGATAACCCCGACATCCCAGACCCGAAGTCATTTTAGGAAGGGATGTAATCGGCATATCGGGTCCGCAAGGGCATCAGAGGTCGGAGTTAAGGGATTAATTGGGATTGCCAAAATCTGGACCCGCCGATAATTATAAAGGCGGGCGGATAAGATTTGAAATCCGCGAATGTTCATTTGAGCGGATTTACATGGGTTCTTGTGTAGTAATGTATATGTGACCATGGGGTTTTTATAGTGTTGGCCATATATTTGTATATGTGCATTTCCATGGGGCTTTAAAGCTTAGCCCGATAGTTAACAAGTGGTTGGGTGGTGGCTTCTGATGGGTGATTAAAAGCACCAATAAAAAGGTGGCTCTGATTCTAAGTAAGTCCAAGGTTTATAGAAGGCACATAGCCTAAGGAAAGCTTTCGATAGACATAAAAGCGGTGATAAAAGGGTAGCTCCGATTCTTAAGTGTGGAGGCGAAAATACTATGAGGAACAGTCTCGATAGTACGGGAGACCAAATCATGGCGATTATGATTATGATAAGGACGTGGTTGTCCGTTAAAAAATGCCATCCCTATGTATGCCCACAATCATTGGCAAAGCAGCGCTGTTACAAGTTTTTGAACTTGTGTTCTCTACGGATGACTTGATCCTTGCTCATTGATTCAACGTGTCCTATGAAAACGAATGGAAAGAGGAAGCTACAGCGACAAACAAGCCAACAAGTGAGGAAGCTGAAGCAGGCGAGAAGGAAGCCGAAGAGCCAGCAAGAAAGAGGAAACGAATGGACAAAGACAGGTATGCATAAAACATTAAACAGAGGACTACATGTTGTGATGGTTGTTGCAAACAAACCAGAATATGAGGTAGCAGAAGCAGCAGAGGTGGTGGAGCATTGTTTTAATTTGCTAGTGAACACTATTGTGGCTGTTGAACACTATTGGAGCTGATGTGGGGGTGAAGAACCAGAGTGTGAGGTAGTAAAAGCAACAGAGGCTATAGAGGCTGCAGAAGCAGCGGAGGTTATAAAGGCAGCAGCAGCAGAAAAGGCTATTGGAGACTATGCGTGGGCAGTGTGCAGAGCAGTGAAGACTCATCCATAAGAAGACATGGTTTTCATTGATACTGTAGTTTGGAGACTACAGTGAAGCTGTAAATAGACAGAACTCAGTAGAGAAGAGTTCTGGGAGCAGAAGGATTGGAGTCGTTGGGGTTGGAACCTTAAAAGTGAGAAGGATGGGGGTCCTTGAGGTTGGTGCCTCAGAAGTGAGATTGGATTGGAGTCCTTGGGGTGAGTGCCTCAAAAGTAGGAAGGATTGAAGTCCTTGGGAGTTGGTGCTCTTAAGTCCAAGATTGGTGTCTTGGGAAAATACAGTTGGTGCTCTGGAGGTTGGAGCCTCACCAAATTCCAAGTTGGAACTTGGCAACCGATTGTGACCATCTATATATTGTATTTATTCTAGTGCACAATTATATTAATAAAAGCATTTATTGTTGCTGTTCATATTGTGTTCTGAATATATATGTTTTAACTGGTAAAACAATAGTGGGAAAAAGAAATACTGATTCAACCCCCCTCTCAGTATTTCCAACAATTGGTATCAGAGCCGAGTTCCTTCATTCAAAGCTTAACAACTTGAAGGTTGACTCTCAGAACACAAATGGCGAGATCAAGGAAGAAAGTCTCCAATCCTCCTAAGGATGTGTCTCCCTCTACTACTAAAATAGAAGACAATGAATTTGACGAGGCTCCAAGGATCAATGGGAACTTTAATATATGGGAAGTAAGAATGAGGAATTTCTTACAGACTCAAGGCTTTGAAATCTGGAAATCTGTGATTGATGATAGCAGTATGGATGAAAAATCCAAGGAGTACAATGTAAAAACAGTAAAGGCAATCTTGAATGGGCTACCTAATTCAGTAAAGAACAATGTAGGGAAATGTTCATTAGCAAAGGGTATATGGGACAAACTTCATGACCTTCACTCAAAAGGAGCATTGACCATGAACATCAATCAAGAAGATAATGGAAATCTAGAAGGAAATATAGAACCCATCATAGAAGCTGAAAATAAGAATGATGACATCAAGACTGTAGCAGACCAAAAAGATGAAGAGAATGAAAAAGACTTCGTAGAATAACTCCTTGCTCGACTTATGACTGTCATGGAAGAGAATAATAATTTGAAAAAAGAAAATGAGGCACTTAAGAAGATAGCTCCAGTTGGTGACCAAGATCAAACAAGGAAGAAAGTTGATCTCATCAAGCTTCAAGTACAAGAAAGGGATGAAGAGCTTGCCAAGCTTAAGAAGGAATATCATAAAGCAAAGAAGCAGGAAGATATCTTGTCAAGTGAACTTGAACAAAGGCACAAGAGTGTGAACAAACTTGAAGAAGAGATTGGTCAGTACAAGGTAGAGGTCTCCTCCCTTAAGTCTCAATTACAAGAAGGCAGGAAACAGGCACAAGGAGCTGAGAAGAGAATGGAGAGCAGTCAAGCAAAGAATGAAGAAATCTTCAAAATGAAGTCAGATATCATCTCCCTTAAAATAGTAGCAGCTGAAGCTACTCGTAGCAAGGAAGAAACTAAGGAACAACTTGCAAAGAAGAATAATGAGTGTGAAATATTGGAAGAAGAGATTGCCCTCCTCAGGAAAAAGGTTGAAGGGATGAACAAAATCATGAAGAGCTCTCAGGCCTTGGATGAAATGCTCAGCTATCACAAATGTCCATCTGATAAATAAGGTCTCGAATATGTAGGTGAATCCTCAAACAAGAATGAAAATGCTTCAAACAAAAGAGATGTGAAGAAGCTAGAAAGAAATAGTGATGCTCCCAGTTCCAGCAAAGGCAAGGAGAAAAATCAAGGCTACAATAGAAGAAATCCTGCTCCAAGAAGAAAACCCGCTCCAAGAAGAAATATAGATGATGACAAAGATGCAAGAGGTAATGGTTATCATCAAAGGATCTCAAGGCAACAAGGCTTCAGAAGTACACCAAAGAAACCTCCATCTCCCAGGTACCAAAGTTCATTTTTTGGTTATTGTTATTCCTGTTCAAACTTTGGTCATATGGCGAAAGACTGTAAAGTATATCATAAAGATAGATGTTTTGGTCCCCAACCATCTCATAGAGATAGATGTTATAACCTCCGACAACCTCCAAGAAACAATTTTGCAAGAGGAAACCATGAATTCTTATTCATGTACAATGTAGAATGCCTCAAGTGTCAGAACATTGGTCATATGGCACAAGATTGTAACTTAACATGGTCTCTTACACAAGCTAGAACCATGCAAAAGAAGAAAGTTACACAAGTATGGAGAAGGAAGGAAATACAATCTGAAAGTCCCTTGAGTTCTTCAGCCAACAACATGTATCATTGGCCTAAATTCTGACAATCTAAGAATTTTATAAGAAGACTCTGCTAAGAGGATGATGCATACAGTTAGGGGGAGCCTATCATGTTTCAGAAGCACTCCATTGAAGCATATGATCCCGTAACCATTCTTTGGTATGTTGTTAAAGAAATAGGGCAAACATACATGGTGTTGTTATCACAGAGGTTTATGTCTTAACTCAGGAATTTAATGTGAGAACAGATAAATTATGGACACTAATAGAGGCAGTCTTCAAACAAACAGATACATCTGGAATGGAGGTTGAAGTAAGAGCAGCTAGTAGCATATAACAAATTGAAACATTATAAAAGGATGCAGATCAGCAATTGGATTTAAAAGGCAGTCACAGATTGGATATTTGAATCTGCAGAGATATGTACAAGAACGCAAGGAAAAGATGGCTCACACGAAGGAGAATGTTGTGCAGTAAAGCATAATTGAAGCTGATACAGATCACTTAAGGAATATAGCAACAACAAGGCACAACCCCTCACATTTTTTTTGTCCAAATGCAATGATGATTGAATACCAGATGGCAGTAACTTAAGGGGAAGCACAAAGACACAAATAAACTCAGATATGAAGAAAGACAATCTCAGGAGCAGTTTCTATCTTGATTCGAACTCAGAAAGTCTCTCAATTCTGCCTACGGAGACATCAATATGGATTGAGCATGAAAACCTGGACTTGGCCACCTGTGTATGGCCATTTGCAATCTGAATGAAAGCATTAAAGTAGAGCATCTTGAAGCATTGTTGAAGCCATGATAAAGCAGTTCTGATACATGAAGATGATAAAGCATCAATCCTTCTATCTTGAAGAAGAAGAGCACTATGACAAGGGGAGTCACAAACACATGAAGATCTACCATTCATGAAGAACATAAGCAGTTTGATAGGGGGAGTCCCAGAGCACTCCTTTTCCATTGATGTCAAAGGGGGAGAGAAGAAGAATATTGCCATCAATAACAAAGGGGGAGATTGTTGAACTAGGTTGTCATTGATGTCAATATGGAAATATTCTGGATACTAGAGGATGACATGAAGCCAAGGGGATGCAGAGCAGATTCATGAAGAGGCAGGAGCAAAGGCCATCAGGATAGCCGAGCCATATATATATATATATATATATATATATATATATATATATATCATATATCATATATATATGTGGAAACAGACATATATGCAAGGAGGTGGTCTTTGAAAAACACTGCCAAGCCAAGAGGAGTAGATGGAGACGAGAGGAGCAGACAGGGCCACCAAGCCATCGGAGAGCCATGTCAAAGCAAGAGGAACGCTGCCTATAAAACAGGCATATTGGAGCAAATGGAGCAAATGGACCGAGAGGAGCAGATGGAGCAAGAGGAACCAATAGGAGCAATATATATAGAGCCATCGGTATATGCCAAAGAGGAGGTTCACACAGAGCCATCGGAGGAGCTACAGGAGCAAACAAAGCAAATGGAACAGAGCATATATATATGCCATATATATGCTCCATTAAACGAAACATTGGGCGGACGTGAATTCTTATTAATATTGGTCCAGACCC
This sequence comes from Pinus tabuliformis, assembly GCA_031772625.1. Lineage (NCBI taxonomy): Eukaryota > Viridiplantae > Streptophyta > Pinopsida > Pinales > Pinaceae > Pinus > Pinus tabuliformis. The sequence goes on along the minus strand of CM062818.1, from coordinate 403,576,104 downwards.
ATATCGGGTCCGAAACCAATATCGCATCGGAGGAGTGGAGCCTTTCAGAACCGCCGAAGTGTATGTTCCGAAATCCCGGAGCCGAAGTATTATGAAGTGCAGCGGATAAGGATTTCGGGTCCGAAATCAATATCGCATCGGAGGAGTGGAGCCTTTCGCAACCACCGAAGTGTATGCTCTGACAGGCCGGAGCCGAACCATTATAAAGGGGAGCATAAAGTAATATCGGGTCCGCTAAGGCCTTTGGGACTGTTAAGTGTAAGCTCCGACTGTCCGGAGCCGAAATTATTATGAAGCCAAGTTGAAAGCATATCGGGTCCGCGGAGGACTTGTATCATTTCGGAGGAAGCGATCAGCGAAATCGCCGAAGGACCCGGAGCCGAAACTCTTATCAAGCAAAATAGAAAGCATATCGGGTCTGCGGAGGACTTGTATCATTTCGGAGGAAGCGTTATGCGACTTAGCGCTAACCATCCGATCTGAAGGAATAATGGATGGTGGAGATCTAATCGGCATATTGGAGGAATCGCGTCGGAAGGATCGGGGGAAGCGATATGTGACATCGCCGATAATTGTAGCCGAAATATTATAAAACAAAGCCTAAAGGTGTGTCGAGTCCACAGACCCTTTGTATTGCAAAACTGCAGATGCGAACCTGCCGAAAAGCCGAACCCAAAATCATTAAGAAGTAGAGTATAGAGGGTCGTCGGGTCCGCAGAACTATCGCATCGCAAGAGGCCGCGATAACCTCGACATCACGGATCCGAAGTCATTTGAGGAAGGGATGTAATTGGCATATCGGGTCTGCAAGGGCGTCGTAGGTCGGAGTTAAGGGATTAATTGGGATTGCCGAAATCCGGACCCGCCGATAATTATAAAGGCGGACGGATAAGATTTGAAATCCGCGTATGTTCATTTGAGCGGATTTACATGGGTTCCTGTGTAGTAATGTATATGTGACTGCAGGGTTTTTATAGTGTTGGCCATATATTTGTATATGTGCATTTCCATGGGGCTTTAAAGCTTAGCCCGATAGTTAACACGCAGTTGGGCGGTGGCTTCCGATGGGTGATTAAAAGCGCCGATAAAAAGGTGGCTCTGATTCTAAGTAAGTCCAAGGTTTATAGAAGGCACATAGCCTAAGGAAAGCTTTCGATAGACATAAAAGCGGTGATAAAAGGGTGGCTCCGATTTTTAAGTGTGGAGTCGAAAATACTGTGAGGAACAGTCCCGATAGTGCGGGAGACCAAATCATGGCGATTATGATTATGATAAGGACGTGGCTGTCCGTTAAAAAATGTCATCCATGTGTATGCCCACAATCATTGGCAAAGCAGCGCTGTTACAAGTTTTTGAACTTTTGTTCTCTACGGATGACTCGATCCTTGCTCATTGATTCAACGTGTCCTGTGAAAACGAATGGACAAAGGAAGCTATAATGACAAACAAGCCAACAAGTGAGGAAGTTGAAGCAGGTGAGAAGGAAGCTGAAGAGCCAGCAAGAAAGAGTAAACGAATGGAAAAAGATAGGTATGCATAAAACAGTAAACAGAGGACTACATGTTGTGATGGTTGTTGCAAACAAACCAGAATATGAGGTAGCAGAAGCAGCAGAGGTGGTGGAGCATTGTTTGAATTTGCTAGTGAACACTACTGCGGCTATTGAACACTGTTGGAGCTGCTGTGGGGGTGAAGAACCAGAGTGTGAGGTAATAAAAGTAGCAGAGGCTATAGAGGCTGCAGAAGCAGCGGAGGTTATAGAGGCAGCAGCAGCAGAAAAGGCTATTGGAGACTATGCGTGGGCAGTGTGCAGAGCAGTGAAGACTCATCCATAAGAAGTTATGGTTGTCATTGATACTGTAGTTTGGAGACTACAGTGAAGCTGTAAACAGACAAAACTCAGCAGAGAAGAGTTCTGAGAGTAGAAGGATTAGAGTCCTTGGGGTTGGAGCCTTAAAAGTGAGAAGGATGGGAGTCCTTGAGGATGGTGCCTCAGAAGTGAGATTGGATTGGAGTCCTTGGGGTTAGTGCCTCAAAAGCAGGAAGGATTGAAGTCCTTGGGAGTTGGTGCTCTTAAGTCCAAGATTGGTGTCTTGGGAAAATAGAGTTGGTGCTCTGGAGGTTGAAGCCTCACCAAAGTCCAAGTTGGAGCTTGGCAACCGATTGTGACCATCTATATATTGTATTTATTCTACTGCACAATTATATTAATAAAAGCATCTATTCTTGTTGTTCATATTGTGTTCTGAATATATATGTTTTAACTGGTAAAACAATAGTGGGAAAAAGAAATACTGATTCACCCCCCCCTAAGTATTTCCAACATTGGTATCAGAGCCAAGTTCCTTCATTCAAAGTTTAACAGCTTGAAGGTTGACTCTCAGAACACAAATGGCGAGATCAAGGAAGAAAGTCTCCAATCCTCCTAAGGATGTGTCTCCCTCTACTACTAAAATAGAAGACAATGAATTTGAGGAGGCTCCAAGGCTCAATGGGAAATTTAATATATGGGAAGTAAGAATGAGGAATTTCTTACAGACTCAAGGCTTTAAAATCTGGAAATCTGTGATTGATGATAGCAGTATGGATGAAAAATCCAAGGAGTACAATGTAAAAGCAATAAAGGCAATCTTGAATGGGCTACCTGATTCTGTAAAGAACAATCTAGGAAAATGTTCATTAGCAAAGGGTATATGGGACAAACTTCATGACCTTCACTCAAAAGGAGCATTGACCATGAACATCAATCAAGAAGATAATGGAAATCTAGAAGGAAATCCAGAACCCATAATAGAAGCTGAAAATAAGAATGATGACATCAAGACTGTAGGAGACCAAAAAGATGAAGAGAATGAAAAAGACTTCGTAGAAGAACTCCTTGCTCAACTTATGATTGTCATGGAAGAGAACAATAATTTGAAAAAAGAAAATGAGGCACTTAAGAAGATAGCTCCAGTTGGTGACCAAGATCAAACAAGGAAGAAAGTTGATCTCATCAAGCTTCAAGTACAAGAAAGGGATGAAGAGCATGCCAAGCTTAATAAGGAATATCATAAAGCAAAGAAGCAGGAAGATATCTTGTCAAGTGAACTTGAACAAAGGCACAAGAGTGTGAACAAACTTGAAAAGAGATTGGTCAGTACGAGGTAGAGGTCTCCTCCCTTAAGTCTCAATTACAAGAAGGCAGGAAACAGGCACAAGGAGCTGAGAAGAGAATGGAGAGCAGTCAAGCAAAGAATGAAGAAATCTTCAAAATGAAGTCAGATATCATCTCCCTTAAAATAGTAGCAGCTTAAGCTACTCATAGCAAGGAAGAAACTGAGGGACAACTTGCAAAGAAGAATAATGAGTGTGAAAGATTGGAAGAAGAGATTGCCCTCCTCAGGAAAAAGGTTGAAGGGATGAACAAAATCAAGAAGAGCTCTCAGGCCTTGGATGACATGCTTAGCTATCACAGATGTCCATCTGATAAATCAGGTCTCGGATATGTAGGTGAATCCTCAAACAAGAATGAAAATGCTTCAAACAAAAGAGATGTGAAGAAGCTAGAAAGAAATAGTGATACTCCCAGTTCCAGCAAAGGCAAGGAGAAAAATCAAGGCTACAATAGAAGAAATCCTTCTCCAAGAAGAAAACCCGCTCCAAGAAGAAATATAGATGATGACAAAGATGTGAGAGGCAATGGTTATCATCAAAGGATCTCAAGGCAGCAAGGCTTCAGAAGTACACCAAAGAAACCTCCATCTCCCATGTACCAAAGTTCATTTTTTGGTTATTGTTATTCCTATTCTAACTTTGGTCATATGGAAAAAGACTGTAAAGTATATCATAAAGATAGATGTTGTGGTCCCCAACCATCTCATAGAGATAGATGTTATAGCCTCCGACAACCTCCAAGAAACAATTTTGCAAGAGGAAACCATGAATTCTTATTCATGTACAATGTCGAATGCCTCAAGTGTCATAACATTGGTCATATGGCACGAGATTGTAACTTAACATGGGCTCTTACACAAGCTGGAACCATGCAAAAGAAGAAAGTTACACAAGTATGGAGAAGGAAGGAAATACAATCCGAAAGTCCCTTGAGTTCTTCAGCCAACAGCATGTATCATTGGCCTAAATTCTGACAATCTAAGCATTTTATAAGAAGACTCTGCCAAGAGGAGATGATGCATACAGTTAGGGGGAGCCTATCATGTTTCAAAAGCACTCCATTGAAGCATATGATCCTGTAACCATTCTTTGGACTGTTTTTAAAGAAATAGGGCAAACATACATGGTGCTATTATCACAGAGGTTTATGTCTTAACTCAGGAATTTAATGTGAGAACAGATAAATTCTGGACACTAATAGAGGCAGTCTCCAAACAAATAGATACATCTGGAATGGAGGTTGAAGTAAGAGTAGCTAGCAGCATATACCAAATTGAAGCATTGTAAAAGGATGCAGATCAGCAATTGGATTTAAAAGGCAGTCACAGATTGGATATTTGAATCTGCAGAGATATGTACAAGAACGCAAGGAAAAGATGGCTCACAGGAAGGAGAATGTTGTGCAGTCAAGCATAACTGAAGCTGATACAGATCACTTAAGGAATATAGCAACAACAAGGCACAACCCCTCACATTTTTTTGTCCAAATGCAATGATGATTGAATACTAGATGGCAGTAACTTAAGGGGAAGCACAAAGACACAAATAAACTCAGATCTGAAGAAAGACAATCTCAGGAGCAGTTTCTATCTTGATTCGAACTCTGAAGGTCTCTCAATTCTGCCTATGGAGACATCAATATGGATTGAGCATGAAAGCCTGGACTTGGACACCTGTGTATGGCCATTTGCAATCTGAATGAAAGCATTAAAGTAGAGCATCCTGAAGCATTGTTGAAGCCATGATAAAGCAGTTCTGAGACATGAAGATGATAAAGCATCAATCCTTCTATCTTGAAGAAGAAGAGCACTATGACAGGGGGAGTCACAGACCCATGAAGATCTACCATTCATGAAGAACAGAAGCAGTTTGATAGGGGGAGTCCCAGAGCACTCCTTTGCCATTGATGTCAAAGGGGGAGAGAAGAAGAATATTGCCATCAATAACAAAGGGGGAGATTGTTGAACTAGGTTGTCATTGATGTCAATATGGCAATATTCTGGATACTAGAGGATGACAAGAAGCCAAGGGGATGCAGAGCAGATTCATGAAGAGATAGAAGCAAAGGCCATCAGGATAGCCGAGCCATACATATATATATATATATATATATATATATATATCATATATATATGCGGAAACAGACATATATGCAAGGAGGTGGTCTTTGAAAGACACTGCCAAGCCAAGAGGAGTAGATGGAGACGAGAGGAGCAGACAGAGCCACCAAGCCATCGGAGAGCCATGTCAAAGCAAGAGGAACACTGCCTATAAAACAGGCATATTGGAGCAAATGGAGCAAATGGACCGAGAGGAGCAGATGGAGCAAGAGGAACCAAGAGGAGCAATATATATAGAGCCATCGATATATGCCAAAGAGGAGGTGCACACAGAGCCATCGGAGGAGCTACAAGAGCAAGAGGAGCCATAAGAGGAGCTATCAGAGCCATACTTATAGACGATACATATATGCCAAAGAAGAGAAGCAATGGAGCAAACAGAGTTAGCGGAGCTATAGGAGCAAACAGAGCAAATGGAACAGAGCATATATATATGCCATATATATGCTCCATTAAATGAAACATTGGGCGGACGTGAATTCTTATTAAGATTGGTCCAGACCCATATTGGGTCCGAAACCAATATCACATCGGAGGAGTGGAGCCTTTCGGAACCGCCGAAGTGTATGTTCTGAAATCCCGGAGCCGAAGTATTATGAAGTGCAGCGGATAAGGATTTCGGGTCTGAAATCAATATCACATCGGAGGAGTGGAGCCTTTCGCAACCACCGAAGTGTATGCTCTGACAGGCCGGAGCCGAACCATTATAAAGGGGAGCATAAAGTAATATCGGGTCTGCTAAAGCCTTTGGGACTGTTAAGTGTAAGCTCCGACTGTCCGGAGCCAAAATTATTATGAAGCCAAGTTGAAAGCATATCGGGTCCGTGGAGGACTTGTATCATTTCGGAGGAAGAGATCAGTGAAATCGCCGAAGGACCTAGACCCGAAACTCTTATCAAGCAAAATAGAAAGCATATCGGGTCCGCGGAGGACTTGTATCATTTCGGAGGAAGCGATATGTGACTTAGCGCTGACCATCCGATCTTAAGGAATAATGGACGGCGAAGATCTAATCGGCAATCGGCATATCGGAGGAATCGCGTCAAAAGGATCGGGGGAAGCGATATGTGACATCGCCGATAATTGGAGCCGAAATATTATAAAACAGAGCCTAAAGGTGCGTCGGGTCTGCAAACCCTTTGTATTACAAAACTGCCGATGCGAACCTGCCGAAAAGCCGGACCCGAAATCATTAAGAAGCAGAGTATAGAGGGCCGTCGAGTCCGCATAACTATCGCATTGCAAGAGGCCGTGATAACCCCGACATCCCGGACCCGAAGTCATTTTAGGAAGGGATGTAATCGGCATATCGGTTCTGCAAGGGCGTCGGAGGTCGGAGTTAAGGGATTAATTGGGATTGCCGAAATCCGGACCCGCCGATAATTATAAAGGCGGGCGGATAAGATTTGAAATTTGCGAATGTTCATATGAGCAGATTTACATGGGTTCCTGTGTAGTAATGTATATGTGACCGCAGGGTTTTTATAGTGTTGGCCATATATTTGTATATGTGCATTTCCGTGGGGCTTTAAAGCTTAGCTCGATAGTTAACACGCGGTTGGGCGGTGGCTTCCGATGGGTGATTAAAAGCGTCGATAAAAAGGTGGCTCTGATTCTAAGTAAGTCCAAGGTTTATAGAAGGCACATAGCCTAAGGAAAGCTTTCAATAGACATAAAAGCGGTGATAAAAGGGTGGCTCCGATTCTTAAGTGTGGAGGCGAAAATACTGTTAGGAACAGTCCCGATAGTGCGGGAGACCAAATCATGGCGATTATGATTATGATAAGGACGTGGTTGTTCGTTAAACAATGCCATCCCTGTGTATGCCCACAATCATTGGCAAAGCAGCGTTGTTACAAGTTTTTGAACTTGTGTTCTCTACGGATGACTCGATCCTTGCTCATTGATTCAACATGTCCTGTGAAAACGAATGGACAGAGGAAGCTACAGGGACAAACAAGCCAACAATTGAGGAAGTTGAAGCAGGCGAGAAGGAAGCTGAAGAGGCAGCAAGAAAGAGGAAATGAATGGAAAAAGACAGGTATGCATAAAACAGTAAACAGAGGACTATATGTTGTTATGGTTGTTGCAAACAAACTAGAATATGAGGTAGCAGAAGCAGCAGAGGTGGTGGAGCATTGTTTGAATTTGCTAGTGAACGTTGTTGCGGCTGTTGAACACTCTTGGAGCTGCTGTGGGGGTGAAGAACTAGAGTGAGAGGTAGTAAAAGCAGTAGAGGCTGTAGAGGCTGCATAAGCAGTGGAGTTTATAGAGGCAGCAGCAGCAGAAAAGGCTATTGGAGACTATGCATGGGCAGTGTGCAGAGCTGTGAAGACTCATCCATAAGAAGACATGCTTGTCATTGATATTGTAGTTTGGAGACTACAGTGAAGCTGTAAATAGACAGAACTCAACAAAGAAGAGTTCTGAGAGCAGAAGGATTGGAGTCCTTGGGGTTGGAGTCTTAATAGTGAGAAGGATGGGAGTCCTTGAGGCTGGTGCCTCAGAAGTGAGATTGGATTGGAGTCCTTGGGGTTAGTGCCTCAAAAGCAGGAAGGATTGAAGTCCTTCGGATTTGGTGCTCTTAAGTCCAAGATTGGTGTCTTGGGAAAATAGAGTTGGTGCTCTGGAGGTTGGAGCCTCACCAAAGTCCAAGTTGGATCTTGGCAACCGATTGTGACCATCTATATATTATATTTATTCTACTACACAGTTATATTAATAAAAGCATTTATTCTTGTTGTTCATATTGTGTTCTTAATATATATGTTTTAACTGGTAAAACAATAGTGGGAAAAAGAAATATTGATTCACCCCCCCTCTCAGTATTTCCAACATTAACAACTAGGTACTTGTTCTCAGCTCTATAGAAAATAACTTTTCTATCATACAAGTAAGGACTTCGTAAATCAATTCCACTTATATCCAAAGGAATTATGTCTAACTCCATCTCATCTACAAATGTTGACCCAAAATAAAACTTGAGTTTGCACTTTCTAGTCACTTGTAGTTGTGCTTTATCACTCAACCATCCTAATGGGTATGGTCTCTTGTGAGGTGTAGCTGTTAATCCCAATTTCTTTACAATTTCTTCAAAAGTTAAATTTACTTGTGAGCCACTATCAAACAAAGTATCAATATTTTGATATTTGGAAACAACTCGAATATGGAAAAGCTCGTGCCTTTTTATCTCATTCTCTTCATCAATAACAGATTGAGCAGAATTACTAGTAGATTCTTCAGAATTCCTACGTTTTATAACTGTGGCTAAAATGGTTGTTTCATCTCCCAAGTTTGACCCCAAATCTTTCTGAATAGTTGTAGCAGTTTTCTTCTTCTTGCCCTCAAACTTCTTAGGTCTCAACTCTAGATGCAAAATCGAGCACTGCTTATCATCATACCCATCCTTTTTACAGTGAGTGCATGAAGCTTTGCTCTTCTATGCAGTGTTAACCTTCCTTTCTTTCCACTTCTGCTTTCTTTTCTCCTTGCTCTTGCCTGCAGTGGGTTGGAATGGTCCCCCAACTTCTGGATTTCCATTCTTTCCTCTAGCTTCTAGATGAGTAGCTTGTATAGATACCTCATTTATACTAGTGGGATTAAACATGAGGATGGTATGCCTCATGTAGCTGTGTAGACCACCAATGTACTTCAAGAGAGTTTCTGGTGAGACTAATGAAATTCCTAGAATCAATGCTCTCTTTCTAAATTCTTGAGTGTACCCTTGTACCCTTTGCCCTTCCAACTGCCGAAGAGTTTTCCAACTCATCATGGCTTGTTGCATGTAGGCCAATGGGTAGAACTACTTTTTGATTACAGAAACAAATTCATTCCAGATAGAGATAGTTTTACCATGTCTTTTAACATCAGCTTAGGTTCTGCCTTCCCACCAAACCAAGGCAGTACCTCCTGGGCATAGGCTTGCCAGCTAAATCTTGCTCTTTTCTGAGTCGATGTTCTGTACTCTGCAATAAACATCAATTTGTCTAATCCAATTGTCCAACTTTTCTGCATTTAGCTCTCCATCATATATAGGCAAATCAAATTTAACATATATTTTGGTTAAGGATGCCTTCTTGTTATGAACAAGGCTATTAGGAGGTGTGAGAAAGCTTTCCTCTTTCCCTTTTCCTTTGGAGTGGTCATGGAAGTGAGACACATCTTCTTCTTTGTCTTGTTTAGAGCCTGATGAGTCTTCATTCTTATGTTTTCTAAAGTCCCTATACATTTCTTCTATCATGGACTTTATTGCTAGGAAACTTTCTATGAATTGAGGGTCTCACCCCACAAAACCTTCCTCTAACGTTACCTTCTGAGGATAGACTCTCTCAATTTTAGGATTAGTTTCCACCAACTCTCCTTCTCCTAATTTGAGCTTTGATCTAGTGAGAATTCAATAGCTAAACCAACACAAGCTTGTCTAACCTTACAACCTAAAGCTCTGATATCACTTGATTTGATAATTGCCCTATGAGTGATCTTAGTTAAGATTTATTATATGAAGGTATTACAGACTCATGTGCTGGTGTGCGTCTATGTTATTTAGGCAATGGACCAATCAGATTGTGAATACACAGACACTCGAAATGGAAAATAGCAGAGAAATACAGTAAGCAAATATAAGAACACAACAATTTAATAAGGAGTTCACCCTATTCTCCAGGGCTACATCTCCAATCCAACTCTAAGTGGTGGCCTTCTTTTATTGTGTCTTAAAGTAGAGATTTACAATGAAGGACCTCAATATGAGCCTCCTGAAACAGAATTTGCTTGGCAGGGAGGTCCTTGGATTCCCCAGGCCACTAGAGTGCACAAACACTTTTCCTCACCAGCTCTTTGACCTCTCTGGTCTTTGGTGGAAAGAGCCTAGTGTGGTGCTTAGTCCTGACACATCCTCTCAGGGATGGCTTGAATCTCTCAAACTCTCTGGTGCTCAATGATGCCTTTGGTCATCTCGGCCCTTTGTCTTCTTTCCGCTTCCTTTGCTTCATTGTCTTTCTTCATTTTCCCTGTCTTATTCCTTTTCCTCTCCCTATCCGTGTCCCATGTGCTTCCTCTGTTCATGGCTTTAAAGCCTTTCGATCTGTTCGATTCCCCTTACACTTCCGTCGGATCGCCCGCTGCAGCTTTGCTTGGAGTACCCTGCTTCGGCGTCAACATCAAGCTCATAGGGAGTGGCCACTTGTCCTTCTGCAACTGTGCCAACTTGCTTCGTTAGTTCAATTTTTCCATTACGTCGTGGAATGAGTCATCTACCACCTTGACGGTCAAATCAGACATCAAATTCTTATAGATCGTGGCTTAATTCCCTCTCGATTCCAGCTTTCCCATCGAGTGTGATCTCAGCTGTTAGATCTAGGGCCTCCAGATCTGACGCCATTCGCACATTTCGCACGGTTAACTTGCTCAACCATTAGCGCACGATGAGTGGTGGTTTTCTCTCTCCTCCGCTTACCACGTGTCAGCCGCTGAGCGGAATTGCTCCGTTTTCATGAAAACTGCTTACCTCCCAAGGGTGCCTCAGATAAATACTATCTGTTTTTGGAGCGCGGGTCCCGCTTTAGCCTTTAGCCTTTTTCCCATGGTTTTCTCGGCTCCCATATGACTGAGCATTTTGGACCTGTCCCTCTTGAGGGGTTTTTCCCAAGGGCTAATCGCACATCAAAAACTGCCTCCTTTTCCCGGTCCGAGCTTTGTAGGGGCTAGTTTCACCTCTTGCGTAGTCTCCATGGGCCTCGATCAGCGTGCTTTGACCGAGGTGTTTGTCGTTCCAAGTTGGCTGCTAACTTCCACTATGTAGAGGTGTTTCTGATTGCTGCTCTTAATTCTTTGAAGCCTGTCCTGACCTGATACAGTCATGGTTTTCTGATAACTCTTCTTCATGGATCCAATTTGGATCATTGATGAGGCCTTAATAACTAATTACTCTAGCAACTTTTGCATGTGTTCTAGCTATACCTTGTTGCCACTGGACGACTTGGACATGACAACCATGACGTGGACTGGAAATTAAAGAGTGGGCTGCATGTTATATTTATTTTTCCATGATGGGTTTATTTATTAACTAAATTTATGCTTAATGGTAAAATATTTTGCGACTCTTAATTTCACAGTTGGATATTTAGTTACTTAATTTGGAAAAGACTACTGGTACGACGGATAGGACGGGTACTTGTGTGGTCATAAATGTTGGAAAAACTCCATGCCTACATGTACTCTGCTGATTAGGATTATGTGTGTGGCAACTCACTCTACTCCCTAGTACTACATGTGTATCCAATGACACTACGCCCCCACTGACTCTACTGACTGGGACTACATGTGTATCCACTGGTGCTACCCCACCCCCCTGACCACGAATGGGTTGTGGTATGTCAAGAGTTTGCCACAACCTTATTATTTCACCTCCTTTTTTTTATGGGTTGCAGAAGGGCTTCAGGCGTGTGCCATTCAAGCATCCATGAAGTATGACTCCATCCAGTTGTGCGAGCTTTACCGAGCCCGAATATCTGATTTCCGTGACTAGAAATGAAACCAACCAGTGCATCTGTAGTTTCCGTGGGAACTTCTGGAACTTACTTTCATAAAGGAGTACCTATTCCCCGATGTCAAACGACTTCCTCTTGATATGCCAAGATTTTTGCCTTCATTGCTCCACTGATTGATGGAACTCTGCTAAAAATCAGGTTCCATCAAGTTCCATTAGCTGGCGTAGTTTGTCTTGTAAGGAAATGATGTTCATCATTCCTGTTGCCGCTAAATGAAAATGTTGGGTAGTATAAATTCTGTTGCTACCACCGCTTCCCTTCCATATACGAGTTGAAATGGATTTTGCTTATGGAGTCTCCTTATTGTAGTCATATATGCGCATAGAGTTGTGGGTATTATTTCATCCCAGTGATCCTTATTGGCAGATATGACTTTCATTAGCCCTTTCTCCAATATCTTGTTAAATGATTTTGCTGCAACATTGGCTTGTGGACCTTATGGGTTGCTCTTGTTATGTTGAACCATGAAGGTCTTCAATAGAGACTCAATGGTCTCGTTCAGGAAATGTGTCCCTTGGTCACTTGTGAGGCTCCTCGGGCATCCAAACCATGAAATGATGTTCTCAAATATGAATCATGTTGTTTTTTATGTTGTACAGTCGTTTATGGGTGCCACTTTTGTCCACCTTCTAAGGTATTATGTTGTTGTTATGATGTATCTTGCTCGTGAATGCCTCGCCAATGGAAAATGGGTCCAATGAAGTCTATCACCCATTTATCAAAGATATGCACTATGTGGACTAGATGTGGAGGTAGCTCATTCCATTGCGACGACTTCTGAACCCTTTGACAGATGTTGCATGTCCTGGAAAATTATTTAGAATCTTTATGGATAGTTGGCCACCATAGTTCTACATGGAGTACCTTTCTTGCAGTGGCCCTACCTCCTACATGTCCTGTTACGACCCCTGTGTTGCACTCCCATAAGAGATCATTCCGTTCATGCTGAAGGACACAACGCCTCAGTATTTGATCTAGGCCCATATTGTAGAGGTGTCATGAGATCAACTGGTAATCTGCTGCCCTAACTACTAGGCATCATCTTTGTGTTGCCATGTATCCTGTTGGACGTACTCCCCAGGCGGGATACTTAACGCGTTAGCTACAGCACTGCGCGGGTCGATACGCACAGCACTTAGTATCCATCGTTTACGGCTAGGACTACTGGGGTATCTAATCCCATTTGCTCCCCTAGCTTTCGTCTCTCAGTGTTAGTGTCGGCCCAGCAGAGTGCTTTCGCCGTTGGTCAGTGACCGGTTGTTAAAAATGAGGTGATATGTTCTAGGTGGTTTGGGATTACCTCTATTCTGAATAAGTCGGCATCAGGCAATCAATCATCCAATGCTCCTTCATTCTTCCATGTGTCCAGCTGCGACAGGTGGTCTGGTCCCACATTTAGTCTGTCAAGCTTTACAACTACCTGAAATGTAAAGTCCTTGAACAGTAACAACCATCGCCATATTATCCTTTCTAGTACTGACTTGTTTACTAAATATTTGAGTGTAGAATGATCTATAAAGATTTTGAATGGCGTGCCTAGTAAATAGTGCCTGAACTTTTGCACAGAGCAAACCATTGCCAAGCCATCTCTTTCAGTTGTTGTATTGTTTCTTTTCATTGTAGACATCTTTCTGCTAGCTTAGTACACTAGATGGTCCATGTTTTTCTCCCCTGGTTGTGCTAAGACCACTCCTAGTGCTATCCCTGATGCATCGATGTGCACATGGAACATTTTGTTCCAATCAGGATACACTAATATAGGGGAACTTACCAGTATTTCCTTTAAATTATTCAGGGCTATCTAACAATCTGGAGTGCAAATGAACTCTTCCACTCTCTTTAGTATTTTTTCCATAGGAGCTATGATGGATGCAAAGTTCCTGGTGAATCGCCTGCAGTACCTCGTACGATCGAGAGTTTCTCTTAGTTGTTTTAGGTTGTGCTATAGTTCCGTGTGGATAATTTCTGCAACCTTTGCAGGTTCTACACATACTCCATCCTTGCAGATGATATGGTCTAGTAGATTTCCAAAGGGGGCTGTGAAGATACATTTCTTGAGATTTGAAGAAATATGCAATTGTCTGCACCTTTCGAACATTATTATTAATAAGTTGGTGTGTTTTTTCAAGAGAATGTATACCATCTAGTCATCCATGTAAACTTCTATAAATTATGAATATAATCTCGGAATGCATCTATGACAGTCCTTGAGAAGACCGTTGGTGTATTCTTTAGTCTCAATGGTATCACATTGTATGCATATGACCCCCACTCCATAGTGAATGTTTCTTTCCTTTTATCTTCTTCAAGTATTCAAACTTGGTGGTAACTTGAAAACCAATCTGTGAACGAATATGCTTTGTTCCCCACAACATTGTCTAGGACCTCATCACTGAAGGGTGTGGGGGACCATCATGCACGCATCCATTACTCTGGCTTCTGTAGTCAACACATACTCTTATTTCACTTTCATCCTTCTTGTTCTGAATAACTATCGAGCTTATCCACTCAGCTTCATCCACTGGAAAAATGATTCCTGCTTCCAAAATTTTGTTAATTTCCTTCTTAACTTTCTCCTTCACCCTTGGGTTCAATCTGTACGGCCTATGTTTTACCAGTTGGGTATTCGGTCTCAAAGCAATTTTCATTTCGCCAATGTTTCCATTTATTCCCCTCAATTCTACCACTGAGGCTGGGAATAGGTCCTGATATTCTTGTAATAGACCAAAAATTTCCTTTGTGGCTTGCTCGTACTAGTAGTCTCCCGCCAATGGTATCTTGGGCTTATCCTCTAACCCAACATTTTTCTTTGTCAGCTTCATTGGTAGAAGGTGGGCACCTTCCATGAAGGGGCTCTCCCGGATTTCCTTCTCCCCTTCTATTGCCAGAAAGGTTAGGTGTATTAGTCCCTCCAACCCATCGTCCTCTGATTATGCATCTATCCTATCGCAGGTTTCATATCCTGGCAACTCTATTTCATACAGGGACTCCAGAAAATTTTTGTCCGGCCCTCCCTCAACCAACAGCTTTGGTGTGAACAAAACCCCTTTTATTGCCTGGAGTTCCTCCGAATGAGAAGTTTCTAACAAATTGTACCTCCACGGTAACCCAATCTCATGTCTATTGATGGAGCTCCTCTTGGACATGCCACACTCGGGGGACAGTTACAAGGGTATGTATAAATGAATGTACCCATCGATCCCTCACCATTCCCTTGCTCTTCCAATTGGTTATGAAATCCTTGATCTACTTCTTGGGACTTGAATCCCCCCTGTATCTTCCCTTATCCCGTGGTCAATCTTCCTCCTAGGAAAATCTTTCCTTCATGGCTTGTTTGATGCTCATCCAGTCTCTTAGTGCATTACATTGCATTTTCCACCATCTTGCCAGAGTTGCCATGAGGCCAATATCGAGAAAGGATATTCTTTGATCCTCTGTCATCTCCTGGTCTACTATGTCTAAGAAGGTGTGTTACATATTAATTTGTCACCGACCTCACATTCCCTCATTTCAGACACTTTCGTTTCGTGTTATTGACATCTCCTTTGTGTTATGTTGCAAATTATGTGTCAATGTCTTCCTTATCATCTCAGGAAGAATATATCAGTTTACTTCTCCTGGAGAAGACCCTTTATGTGTTTTTGGGTCATCGCGGGGTAGTAGTTGTTCCACCCATGAAGATGGCCAAGATTGCACTAGCCCTAGCGAAGTCTTTGCTCTTTCTCTGTGTTACACCAACGACGAGCTACTTTTGGCAAGTTTTTTAAACAACTTGTCAAAGCTTCAAGTATAACAGCTTCATGGGTGGTCCTAGGGTTGGTTGCTGGATCAGATGAACTCGCATCTCTCCTTTGGATGGTTTTTTGACCTTTTGTGCAATCTCTCAAAGAGATAAGCTCTTTCTCCCATCTTTTATGGAAGCTCCTCCTCATAAAAATACTTCCTCCAAGACTGAGATTAGCTAGCTCCAGAGTCCAAGAATTCAATAGTAAGAGTAGAGAGTTTTTGCTAGAGTGTGGAAGTAGCCTGTCATGTAACTTAGCTTGGGATGGTTTTGAGTGGAGTTAAATTGATTATAAGAGTATTCTAGAATTAGCCTTTGGGAAGGAGAGAGAGTATTCGAGGATGAATGGTACGAGGATCGAGCCGTATCCAAACTATTTCGTATCTCCTCACCAACATTTTTTCAACTGCTATTTGAGGTTTTCAGGTATCACCTCGGCCCAAATGAACATAGTAGGGTTTAGGCAGTCAGCGACCAGCCATAGTTGCATTTTGGTGGCCTCATGTGGGGCCTGCGATACAGCTATCCTAGTGATAATGGAAAGAAGGACTCTCAGGGACAAGTCAACCAGTATGGCAATGTCCAGTTTACCTCCCTTGTCTGATTTTTGTGCCTTTGGACACATCCTCCCTATGAGCATATCCATCATTTCTCTTGTGATCCGGGTACCTATCATTCGGGGCCTTTCCCCCCTCCATGATAACCCTGTCAAGAAATAGATGTCATTGGCATCGATTTCTAGCTCTTGCCCCCAAATGTTGAATTTCCCCTCATTCGGATCCCATGCTCCAACTAGATATTGGAGTAGGTCTAGTTGTGCTCTCAGACAGGGCACCATAAAAAATTTCAGAAGCCCGCAATTTCGGAGCACGTCCAAGCAATTTGGATCCCCCATGGCCAATTCGTCATCATTGTTATGTTCCCGCTCTTTCCACTCAGTCACCATGATTTTATCCCTGCAAACACACACATTGTAATTATAACTACTCTATTTGTGTCTTGAATATCGTGAAATTGCTTAATTTTTTAGAAATTTTGGGTATCGGTTCTCAGCGCGCTTGTTTTTCAAACAGGTGCGCATAGCAAAAATCCACATTTTTGAAAATTAGAGCTCCTCACAACTATTTGGTGTACAGACATGAAGAGCACAATTTTTTTTTGTTGAAGATTCTGTCTTATTGCGGTCACAAGCTGGTGACCCACGACAACTGCTGCGAATATCCTCATTCCAAAATCTTCCTAAATGACGGCTAAAATTAACCAAAAACGAGCTACATTCTATCTAAAAACGAATGGAAACGTGGAGTGCCTACCTGGATGAGACAAATTTTCCAGCAAGCTTCTGAAACTCGTTCAGTCAATCATTGAAATCGTCAGCGCACAAGGGTAATTTTTTTTCTTCCAAGGTAAAAAAGTAAAAAATAAATTGATTTTTACCTCATGGCCCTTTTTATAAACTTTTTTGGAAAACTAGGGTTTTTTGGTGTTTTTTTGAGTATTTCATGCATATTTACTTCAAAAACAGATCTTACACTTGCTTTCGTGCAACATCAGGTTCCAAAGTACTCTGGAGATGATTCACAAGTTGTGTTTTATACTTTTTTCGAAATTTGTAAAAACACAAAAAGGTCCCTTTTACAGTCATCTTTAAGCTCTTTACTGACTCACTAAACATGAAAAGATCATCGAGCTCTTGTCGCTTTGAACTTGTTAAAGGCTGCAAAGCATCATCTATCTAGTATAAGTTTATCCCTTTTAAGTACTGGGATAGATTACCTACGAAAAATATATACATTGATCTATCAGGTCAATATGTTCCCTTGGGTATCTTTTTCTACCTTTTCGGATTCGAGGGACAAATTTATGAAAAGAGGCCTTTGGAGTTTTCTTTTTCGTCTCTTTTTCAAACTCTCTAAATATGAAAAGACTCTAAGTTTTACCTATGTCAGAATATTTAAACCTTGATGACATTGAAATTTTCATTATGACCAGACCGAGCTTCTCCTTCCTAAGGTTCGTTAAGGACTCACTAGGTCACATTTGTCTGAAGGAAAAAATTACATTACAAGCATATGCTATCCCCTTCAAGCTTGTTTTTCAAAAATAATTGGGGTACTCACTAGCAATAGTGTGGGAAAATTTGGAAGTAATCTATTGGTTGTATTAATTACGATAGCATGTCGCTTTTGAACATCGACAATGTTTTTGGTTCGTGTCGGGGTGGGATATCATCACTTTATGGCTGGCCTTCTGGGTTTTGGGTCATCAATTTTTCCTCATTCCATCTAATCCCTGTTTCATGGTCATGACCTTTGATCCCTTTGTACCAAAATGATGTCGCACTCCAGAGTTGTGTCACCGATATGTTAAAGAGCTTAAATCCTTCTACAATTTGTGCCCTTACAAATCTTCCTCTGAATCTCTGTTTCATCCACATTCATTTGGTTCTTTAGTCTCATGTCAATGATGTGGGAAACATTATGGCCCTCCTTCGACCAATCGCTTCTTGTCGACTTCAGCTCATTATCTAGGAAGTTGATTCTAGAGACTCCTTTCTAGTACCTTGGATCTTGCATGCCTTAGTGGCAACTTCTTCACATTCGACCATAGGCTTTCATCACTAGCCTTCGATCGGTTTATTTCATTGGTGTTCAACTTCAGATCATTCTTCACACTTCATGGATTGTACTAGCAGTACCTTGAGAACCGCTAACATTACTGGTGGTCCCTCTCGCGCTTGTTAATGGTTTTCATCATTGACTAGTAATCAAGAGCTTTTTCTAGTATGCTCGACTTCAGCACATCTATTCACATATTAGAGTTTGTACCTTGATTAGGTTGGGTTTCAAGACCCTCGGCTCAAATTACACAAGTCTAGGTTGCATGGATTGGTTAATGATTATATACATGAATCTTTTGATTGGATGGTTGCGTCCATACCATAGGTCCTTTATGTTTATCTTATGGATGCCTATGCCCATGCCTTATCCACATATATTTACTTTCATGATATACTCATGTATCAGAGATATCAGTTGTACTTGCATTTCATGTTCTCCATGATGGTGTTCTATTTGAGTTATGGCTTTGTAAAGCATCTCAACCTTCCCACTCTCTCAACCTTCATGCTATAGACGGCATCTGTTACACATTAATTTGTCACCAACCTTGTATTCCCTAATTTCGGACACTTCCAGCCTCTGTTATTGGCATCTGCTTTGTGTCATGTTGCAAATTATGTGTCAATGTCTTCCTTATCATCTGAGGAAGAATATCTTAGCTTACTTCTCCTACAGCAGACCATTTTTACTTTTGTTTTTGGGTCATCGCAGGGTAGTAGTTGTTCCACCCACGAAGATGGTCAAGATTGCAGTAACCCTAGCGAATTCTTCGCTCTGTCTCTATGTTGCACCAACAACGAGCTACTTTTGGCAAGTTTTTGGAACAACTCGTCGAAGCTTCGAGTATAACAACATCATGGGCGGTCCTAGAGTTGGTTATTGGATTAGAAGAGCTCGAATCTCTCCTTTGTGATGGTTGCTCCACCTTTTATGCAATCTCTCAAAGAGATAAGCTCTTTCTCCCATATTTTATGGAAGCTCCTCCTCCTATAAATACTTCCTCCAAGACTGAGATCAACTAGCTCCAGAGTCCAAGAATTCAATAGTAAGAGTAGAGAGTTTTTTTCTAGATTGTGGAAATAGCCTTTCATGTAACTTAGCTTGGGGTGGTTTTCAGTGGAGTTAAATTCATTGTAAGAGTATTCTAGCATTAGCCTTTGGGTAGGAGAGAGAGTATTTAAGGATGAATAGTACAAGGATCGAGTCGTATCCAAACTATTTGGTATCTCCTCGTTGGCATTTTGTCAACTTCTGTTTGAGGTTGTCTTCTACCGCCTCGACCCAATTGAACATAGTAGGGTTTAGGCAATCAGAGACCAGTCATATTTTTGTTTTGGTAGCCTCATGTAGGGTCTGTAAACTACCTACTCTAGTGATAGTGGAAAGAAGGACTATCACGGACAAGTCAGTCACTGTGGCAATCTTCAGTTTACCTCCCTTTTCTAATTTCTAGGCTTATGGACACATTATCCCTATGAGCATATCCATCGTTTCTCTTGTCATCTGGGTACCTGTTATTCGGGGCCTTTCCCCCCTCCGTGATAACCCTGTCAAGAAATAGATGTCATTGGCATCGATTTCTATCTCTTGCCACCGAATGTTGAATTTCCCCTCATTCATATCCCATACTCCAAATAGATATTGGAGTAGGTCTGGTTGTGATCTCAGACATGGAACCATGAAAAATTTCAAAAGCCTGCAATTTCAGAGCACGTCTAAGCAATTTGGATCCCCCATGGCCAATTTGTCATCAATGCGATGTTCCCGCTCTTTCCACTCAATCACCATGATTATATCCCTGTAAACACACACATTGTAATTATAAGCACTCTATTTGTGGTTTGAATCTCATGAAATTGCTTAATTTTTTAGCAATTTTGGTTATCTCCGCTCGTCGCGTCTATTTTTCAAACATGTGCGCCGAGCTGAAAACCATAATTTTGAAAATTAGGGCTCTTCCGGACTGTTTGGTGTACAGTCACGAAGAGGTCAAATTTTTTTCGTTGAATATTATCGCTCGTTGCGGTCCCGAGCTGGTAACTTGCAATGACCGTCTTGAACATCCTCATTCCAAAATATTCCTAAATGATGACTAAAATTACAAAAAAATGAGCTACATTCTATCTAAAAATGCAGGGAAAAGTGGAGTGCCTACCTAGACCGAATGAATTTTCTAGCAAGCTTCTGAAACTCCTCTAGTCAATTGTTGAAATCGTTAATGCACAAGGGTAAAAAAATTTCTTCCAAGGTAAAAAAGTAAAAAGTAAATTGATTTTTACCTCGTGGCCCTTTTTCTAATTATTTTTGTAAAATTAAGGTTTGGAAATTAGGGTTTTTTGGTCTTTTCTAGTATTTCATGCATATTTACATCAAAACCACATCTTACACTTGATTTTGTGTATCATCATGTTCCAAACTGCTCTGGAGATGATTCATGAGTTGTGTTTTATACCTTTTTCGAACTCGGTCAAAAAACAAAAAGTTCCCTTTTAGAGTCATCTTTAAGCTCTTTTCTGACTCACAAAACATGAAAAGATCACCATGCTATTGTCACTTTGAACTTGTTAAAGGCTGCGAAGCGTCATCTACCCAGTATAAGTTTACCCCTTTTATGGAATGGGACAGATTACCTACGAAAAAGGTATATATTGATCTCTCATGGTCAACAGGTTCCCTTCGGTATTGTTTTTTACCTTCTTGGATTTGAGGGACAAATTTACGAAAAGGGACCTTTCGAGGTTTCTTTTCCGTGTCTTTTTCAAACTTTCTAATTTGAAAAAGACTCTGAATTTTACCTATGTTAGACTCGTTAAACCCTAACGAAATTGGACTTGTCACTATGACGAGACCGAGCTTCTCCTTCCTAGGGCTCGTTAAACACTAACTAGGTCAGATTTGTCTGAAGAAAAAACTTACATTACAAGCATATGTTATCCCCTTCAAGCTTGTGTTTTAAAAATAATTGGGGTACTCGGCAGCAATGGTGGAGGAAAATTTGGAAGTAATTTGTTGGTTGTATTAATTATGGCAGCTTGTCGTTCTTAAACATCAACACTATTTCTTCTTTTTGTCAGGGTGGGATATACTCACTTTATTGTTGGCCTTATAGGTTTTGCGTCATCCATTTTGCCTCATTCCATCTGATCCCTATTGTATTGTCAGGATGTTTGGTCCCTCGGTACCAAAATGCTGCCATACTCTGAAGTTGTGTCGCCGATATGTTCAAGAGCTTAAATCCTTCTGTAGCTTGTGCCCTTACACATCTTCCTCTGAATCTCTGTTTCATCCACATTCATCTTGTTCTTTTGTCTCTCGTCGATGATGTGGGAAACATTAGGCCCTCCTTTGACCAATCTCTTCCTGTCGACTTCACCTCATTATCCGAGAAGTTGATTCTAGAAAATCCTTTTTGGTACCTTGGAGCTTGCATGCATTAATGTCAAGTTCTTTGCATTTGAAAACAAGCTTTCATCATTGGCCTTCGATCGGGTGATTTCACAAGTGTTCGACTTCAGATCATTCTTCACACTTCGTGGATTGTACTAGTAGTACCTTGAGAACCAATGACATTACTGGTGGTTCCTCTCACGCTTGTTAATGGTTTTCATCATTCACTAGTAATCAATTGAATATTCTCGTATGCTCGAATTCAACACATCTTTTTGCATATTAGAGTTTGTACCTTGATTGGGTTGGGTTTTAAGACCCTAAGCTCAGATTACACAAGTCCAGGTTGCGTGGATTGGTTCATGATTGTATACATGACTCTTTTGATTGGATGACTGTGACCATAACTGAGTCTTTCATATAGTCCTTTTGATTGGATGGATGTGTCTATACCACATGCCATTTATGTTTATCTTATGGATGGCTGCACCCATGCCTTATGCACATATATTTCCTTTCACTATGTACTCATGTATTAAAAATATCAGTTGTACTTGCGTTGCAGGTTCTCCATCATGGTGTTCTATTTTAGTTATGGCTTCGTAAAGCATTTCACCCCTCCCACTCTTTCAACCTTCATGCTTTAGGGGGAATCTGTTACATAGTAATTTGTCACTGACCCTGCATTCCCTGATTTTGGACACTTCCAATCTGTGTTCTTGACATCTGCTTTCTGTCATGTTGCAAATTATGTGTCAATGTCTTCCTTATCATCTCACGCAGAATATGTTAGTTTACTTCTCCTAGAGAAAACTATTTTTTACTTGTGTTTTTGGGTCGTCGTGGGGCAATAGTTTTTCCACCCATGAACATGGCCAATATTGCACTATCCCTACTGAAGTATTCGCTCTGTCTCTATGTTACACCAATGACGAGCTACTTTTGGTAAGTTTTTTAAACAAATCATCGAAGCTTTGAGTATAACAGCTTCATGGGCGGTTCTAGGGTTGGTTTGTGGATTAGATGAGCTCTCATATCTCCTTTGGGATGGTTGTTCCACCTTTTGAGCAATATATCAAAGAGATAAGCTCCTTCTCCCATATTTTATGGAAGCTCCTCCTCCTATAAATACTTCCTCCATAACTGAGATCAACTAGCTCTAGAGTCAAAGAATTTAATAGTAAGAGTAGAGAGTTTTTGGCTAGAGTGTGGAAGTAGCACCTCATGTAACTTAGCTTGGGATGGTTTTGAGTGGAGTTAACTAGATTATAAGAGTATTATAGCATTAGCCTTTGGGTAGGAGAGAGAGTTGTTCATGTTTTGGGAGACAATATATGAGTGAATGCTTGCGAGGACATGCTGAGAGGACCCGTAAAGGAGGCTTACGATGTGAGGGCTTGGTTGTAAGTTCTACTTTGATTTATATTAAAACAAATCAATAGCTTATTTCCTATATCATATGTCTAAATGCGTAATGATATCTTGAAGCTCCTTGACTCTTTAAGTATACAGTTTTTGTCATACTCTATTATGTTCGTAGCTGTGTTTTGTATGTTGATTTCAGGTACAAGTGATTAGAAGAATGAAAGCTGGAGAAACATGATAGGAACTCCATTAGAAAATGGATTGAAGGTAACCCTTCACGACATCAAGTTTCTAAGGAAATTTGCTTTGGTATTGTATTCGCTATACTAGACCCACTGTAGGGCACGAGGGTTTGCCTTTGTCTATAGAGGGAACTTGCCTGTGTCATAAGGTGTCCATCAGTCCAAGGAAATGGTACTTCGGATAGTCAGCTATCTCCATTTCTCACCAGTTTAGTCGACTTATCATTGGACATCGTCTAGTGGTCGGTTCGTATCCCCCCTGCTCCCATGCATCCCATGCAACTTCTGAAACAGTTTGCAAGCTTTGCATACTTCTCCAACAGACTGATCCTCCCACCATAGGGTTTATGTAGTCCTCCCTCTTCCCTCCTATGAGTGTCTATAGTTGGTCTAACCCTCCTGGCTCATCCTTATCATCTGCTTGTTCTATAAACCTAGGTCCTTAGTAGGGTTCCAACAATTGGATCACCCTTAGCCTGTCTACTTCTACAATCATCAGTTCCTTCTTTAGGTCTATGACAACATAGTCCTCATATGGCCAATCAATCGCTAGGAGTGGCGGTAGGTCCTTATCCCCAATGATGTCAATCACCTCAAATTTAGTGTGTGTCTTCACCCCTACCACATCAACCTCTACATTCTATAATCTCCAAATGGGCAGTATGTAGTACTGATTTTCCATTCTTAGTTGCATTGGTGAGTATTTTAGTTGAGGCTTCCCCATTGCCTCCCAAGCTTTCCTAGGTAGGATATTTACATCTCACCCTAAGTCTAACATGGTGTCCTTATTTGGAATCCTGCCACTTGCGCATTGATTCAGAACTCCTTGTCACTTCTTCTCTTGTTCCGTTTCACTCTCCTAGAAGCCCTCTCTTGAAAATATACACGTGGTTGTTCCACTTCCTCTTCTTCCATGGATACTGCAACCTTTAAACTTTCTTACAACTCCTTCAGTTATTTGAAATGGGGGCTTGATAACTTGTTATGCTTACAAGAACCTCCCACTCAATTAAGCAAATAAACGATTTATCTTATATATGACATTTGCAGAATTAAATACTTGAAACAAGTGTATGGTATTTTATTTTAATCTTTTAAGTGCTTTAAGCCCATTTGTTTCTTCTAATATTAAGCACATATAATGGGCATACAATGTAGAAAATAAACATCAACACATAACAACAAATTTAATCTAGGAGTTCACCCGAATATCATGGGCTACGTCTCCTTGAGATTTTGTCATCTTGACTTCGCTCTTTGGGATTATGGAAAAGTTTCTTTTACAAGTTCCACACTTAACTCCAAATGTTACTAAACTGAACCAATGGGATTAGAATACCATCTATATCCCTACCATGCCTGTCATCACTCTGCAAACAGATCTAAGCTCTCTTAGACTTGATTCCTTCATTCAGTGCTCTGAGCTACCCTAAGCTTCTTGATGGCACTAACTCCTTCAGAATTCTTTAACTATCATTAAAACCTTATCTCCATTCTCGAGACTATATTAGACACCAAAAATAGACTGAAAATTTTCTCAAAATGAGTATTGCATCCCCAAAGTAGGCCTTCCTCCACGGTTGGAACTGAGCTACCTGAAACATCCTTGTAGCATCTCAGCCTTTATAAGTCTTCAAATGCTTCTGCAAATACCTGCAATTGATTCATAAGGCTCATTACAGAAAGGAATGACTATTGTTTCCCTCCGAGTGAGTACTATTAGATCCTACAATTACCTCCAACCCTTAGTGGCCCTGAGCTCCAAAATCTCCCTCGATGGAAATCTCTATCAATATGACTTCTTCAGATTCTCTGGACTGTTCCATTGGCTTCAAAAGGCTCCAATTAGCCTCGCTAGCCTCTTTTTTCACTCTCTCTAGTCAAAAACTGCTCTTGGAGTGCATTTATTTAATATCCCCTAGGGATACTCCACCAAATTTTGTGAACTCCACCTAACTCTAGTTAAATATGGCATATCCGCCTAAGTTTAGCCACTTCACCAAGATGACCATTGGAGGTAAGCCATTACAATAACTATTTAGGCATGCATATGAGGCATTATAATCCTGATGGTTAGGTACAATCCTCCATAGAGCTGGCGGTCATGCAACCACATATCAACCATTTGCAACTAGTGGTTACATTGGCATTGGGACATGTGAACTATTTTATGAGGACCAATGGCGTTCCTAACCGCCAATCCTCGGATCGTTACAATTTAAATATGTCATTCATCCGTTATATGTTAAGGAACATGTCAAGCAAAGTTGGTAGAGCACTGTCGTGTCTTGCCTGAGGTCACGGGTTCAATTCTCTCGAACCCCAAAAAATTTTACATAGCCATTCCAAGGCCACATCGCAACCTCCGGGCTTGCCTTTTGTCGGCCCCTCATACCACTTTAATGCAACAAAGCTACATCTTTACACAATTTACGCGTCGACCTATGGGTTATGGGCCCACATATACATCAAAAGCATTTCAAATAGCAGAATCTCCACCGTTAATCTATCCTGATCGATCCAACAAATATCGTGTTATCTGCTCACCAACTAACCCAGACGATCTCTACCATCGATGTGACCCGTCCAATCGAATGGCTATCTTGCAATCTCATGCAGATTCTTGCACAACCATTATCATGTCGAGAGTGTTCAAGAAAAGTAGTTTTCTCATGCTACATGTCGACTCCTAAGGTTAATCGCGTGAAATCATAGAATACCATTTACAACTTTTTGTCCGCACGAGATACCATTTCCCACTTTCCGAATACTATACACATGCTCAATACGGAACTTAAGGAAAGATGTTTAAGGAAAGGTTTAGCACTTACCCCAAAAGGGAATATTCCTTGGAATATGCTTTTTTAAATATTTTCAAAAACAAAACTAATCTTGGTCGAATGTCCAAAAATTGCAGTTTATTGGACTTTTCAAATTGCGATAACTCCTTCATATGGTATCTGTTTTTCAAACCGTTCATAGCACAAGAATCAGGAAAAAGAGATCTATTCAGTCACATAGGTTCAATGCTCTTTTAAATATTTTGAAATTTGAGCTATCACTAAGGTCATTGATCAATATGTGATGACTCCTTCCCATTAGGAATCTTTTGGACCCCAAAAGAGTGATATACTGATCTCTACAGTAGATGAGAGCACAAAACCCTCTTCTTTAAGCCTCCATATACATGCCTTGCACGGCTAGTGCCTTTGAACCAAAACTCGAAGGTAATCAACACTTCCTTTACTGGATGCCCTTGTCCTCCTGTTAAGAATTGTCTTCCTTGAACTAATTCAAAATTTCTGTTGAGAATTTTACAAAAGGTAGCTAAACATCGCTTCCTTGATCATCGATCCAAGGTGGTTCAAAAAAACATGAGATTACATCATAAATATATGCATACTTAACTAAAATTTGCATATGTACCAATGAAAGTATGTTTTACTATTTCAAGAAGTCAAACCACTTCTTACCAAGCCACTTCTGTGGCGACTTTTGCTACTGCAAATATTCTTCTGACATCTTGTCAAAAACAACATAATGTAAGAAACAACTTGACGACATAAATTCACATCATGTGAATCATCATCATGTCTCTTACATCTTGTGTACAAATGATCGACTAAATCAGACACCGACAAAAACATACTTTTTTCAAACTACTGACTCTCCAAGTCAAGCATGTACAAAAAGAACTTGACGATTCTTTTTCAAAGTAGAAATAATTCCACCTCTTGTGAAAATACTTCATCATTATCTCCTTTTTCAATCTTGGAGACAAAATCAAATTTTCTTAGTCGATATGACATTGCATGCATGTTTAAACAAAGTAATTGACCATCAAGTCAATTACACATACATGTTCAAATACAATGAAATCATCAACATTCCTTTGTTCATACATACCATTCTCATGCATGTATTCCATTCTTCAACTTTCTCTCAAGCACAATCATAGGTACAAGATCCTCAATCATATGTAGATTTACTTACAAAGCTTAAATGAACATAATTTTGCCGCAGTAAAACTTGTCTCATACTCAACTTTTTCATTCACCTTTTTGGTAAAACCTTGCAACTTCATTCCATTGGCAAAGAAATGTATCAAATCAAAAGACATGCAACTCTAATTGGATAAGAACTCTGACCATTTCTTACCAATCCACATCAAAGGTGCTTCCCTTAACTACATATTGAAATCAACATGTCAATCATCCTGAAACATATCAATTATGGAAACTTCTTTTCCATTCTTGCCAATCTCTTTTTCCACCTTCTTCAAATTTCGTGGAAGCATTGTTGGATTCAAAATCCAACACTTTTCAGAGATATGTCCTTGCTTATGGCAATAATTGCAACACATGTTCATCCTCTTTACAACATAATTTGCCTTGTCTAGTGGACCTTTGGTTTCTTGCCTCCTTTTCTTCAAAAGTTTCCTGTATGTGGCCATTTTCGTCCAACATCTAGAAACACTATGGTTAACCAAACCATGAAAGGAACATAATTATTTTTTCTAATGCTTATGTGGAGATCTACCATGCTTAACACGATCAAAACAAATGTGATTGAAATCGGATTTATATAGTCTTCCTCTTTCACCTTTGTTGCCTTCATGAGAAGGTGAATCGAATGAAGAAGTGGCTCCCTTCAAAACACCATCAATCTCTTCAATGATTTTAGAGCTTTCACAACTCCCTTGGTTGAGGGCATGCTTATGAACACATTATTCTTGCAAAGTATGTTTCAAACAATTGCATTCCCCATGAATACAATCTTTGCAAACTTTAGGTAGAGAACCTAAAATGAATCTCCTTCCAAGAACTATTTCAATTGCCTTCATGGCTGCTTTGGAACTTTCTCCATAAGATTTTCCACAGCCAAGACCCAAATACTTAGGCCTTTCCTCAACCACTATTGGCTCAACTATGCCTTGTGCATGTTTTCCCAATCCTATTCCTTTATATCCCATTTTTGAGATCAACTTGGACCCTATGCCTCTTGTATGCTTTTCAAAAAAACCAACATAAACATTCTTTGATGAAATTGAAGAAAAACTAGGATTGTTTGCCTCTTCTTCAAAATAATGGTTGACTAAGGCTTCTTTGGCAACAAGGAGTTGTGTCTCCAACTCATGCATCCTTTCTAGGTTCATATTTTCAATATGAAATTGGCTCTTCATTTCTTGCAACTTGTCAAAAAGCAACTGCTTCTCTTCCTTCATGGAATTCAATTACTCTCGAAGTTTGGTGCTCTTCCTTTCATCTTCATACATTTCTTTTACCATATCCATCATGATGAACAAGTCTCTCTTCATGTCTTCATCAAATAATCTTATGAAGGAAGAGGATTTTGAAAACTCACTTTGAGAAAGTTGTCATTATAAAAATGAACAAAAGAACTTCAACAAAATTCCCAAAGCTTTCAAAGAACTAATGGTTGTAGAGTCAAACTCTTATTCAAGAATCCTTTTGCAAAAAGATCATGTTGTGCTTCAAGACTTACCTTGAGGTCTTTTGGGTAAGGGGAATGCCTTCAACCCTTCTTCCTTCATAAACTCAAGCAACAATCAGTTTATAAATAGTCAAATAGTCAAATTATTTATATTGTTTAAACACCTCTCAAGTCAAACAAGCAACCTATTGCTTTGTGAATAAAACAACTTGCTCTAATAGCACGTGATCTGAAATGGAGGTTTGATAACTTGTTATGCTAACAAGAACCTCCCACTCAGTTAAACAAATAAATGATCTAGCTTATATATGACATTTACGGAATTAAATACTTGAAACATGTGTATGTATTCTTATTTTAATTGTTTAAGTTCTTTAAGTCCATTTATTTCTGTTGATATTAAATACATATAACACACATATAATGCAACAAATAAACATCAACACATAACAACAAATTTAATCTAGGAGTTCACCTGAATATCGTGGTCTACGTCTCATTGTGCTTTTGTCACCTTGACTTGGCTCTTTGGGATTATGGAAAAGTTTCTTTTACAAGTTCCACACTTAACTCCAAAGGTTACGAAACTGAACCAATCAGCTTAGAATACCCTCTATATCCTGGGCATGGCTATCATCACTCTGCACACAGATCTAAGCTCTCTTAGACTTGATTCCTTCAATTAGTGCTATGAGTTACCCTGAGCTTCTTGATGGCACTAACTCCTTCAGAATTCTTTAACTATCACTAAAACCTCATCTTTTGTCTCCAACACATATCAAACATTGAAATTAGACTGAACATTTTCTCAAAATGAGCACTGCATCCCCAAACTAAGCCTTCCTCCACAGCTGGCACTAAGCTGTTTGAAACTTCCCTGTAGCATCTCGACCTTTAGAAGTATTCAAATTCTTCTGCAAATCCATACAGTGGATGCAGAAGGCCCATTACTATGAGGAATAACTATTGTTTTGCTCTGAAAGAGTATTGGTCACTCCTACAACTGCGTCCAACCTGTGGTGGCCCTGAGCTCCAAAATCTCCCTGGATGAAAATCTCTATGAAGATGACTTCTCCAGCTTCTCTGAACTGTTCCCTTAGCTTAAGAAGGCTCTAATTAGCCTAGTTACCCTCTTTTTTCACTCTCTCTGGTTGAAAACTACTCTTGGAGTGCATTTAGTCAATATCCCCTAAGGATACTCCACCAAATTTGTTGAATTTCTCCTGGAGTGCATTTAGTCAATATCCCCTACGGATACTCCACCAAATTTGGTGAACTGCACCAACTCTAGTTAAACCTAGCATATCCGCCTACATTTAGCCACTCTTCCAAGATGACCAACAGAGGTGAGATGTCACAATAACTGTTTGGGTGTGCATATGAGGTGGTATAATCCCGACGGTTAGGGATAATCCTCTGTAGAGTTGTTGGTCATGCAACCACGTGTCAACCATTTGCAACCAACAGTTACATTGGCACCAGGACATGTGAACTATTTTATGGGGACTGTTGGCAGTCCTAACCCCCAATCCTCCATCTGTTACAAGCTAAATATGCCATGCAACTGTTATATGTTAAGAAACACGTTGGGTGGAGTTGGTAGAGCACTGTATTGTCTTTTCGGATGTCATGGGTTCAATTCCGTCGGATGCCAAAAAGAATTTCATGAGTGTTCCAGGGCCACATGGCGGCCTTTGGGCTTGCGACATGTTGGTACCTCCTACTACTTTGATGCAGTAAAGTTGCATCTTTACACAATTCATGCATGGACCTGTGGGTTATAGGCCCACGTATACATCAGAAGCATTTCAAGTAGCGGAATCTCCAACATTGATCTATCCCACTCGATCTAAAAGATATCACGTCATCTGTTAACCAAATAACCTAGACGATATCCAACGTCGATGTGACCCATCTAATCGAACAGCTGTTGCACAATATCACGCAGATTCTAGTATGACTGATATGAGGTTGAGAGCACGCAAGAAAAGTAGTTTCCTGGTGCTACGTGTTGAACGCTAAGTTTAATCGCATGAAATTGTAGAATACCATTTACAACTTTTTGTCCATGAGAGATATCGTTTCCCACTTTCCGAATACTACCCACATGCTCAATACAAAACTTAAA
This sequence comes from Pinus tabuliformis, assembly GCA_031772625.1. Lineage (NCBI taxonomy): Eukaryota > Viridiplantae > Streptophyta > Pinopsida > Pinales > Pinaceae > Pinus > Pinus tabuliformis. Next base: position 403,545,299 of record CM062818.1, on the reverse strand, counting down.
GAAAGATGTTTAAGGAAAGGTTTAGCACTTACCCGAAAAGTGAATATTCTAGGGAATATTCTAAGGAATATTCCTTAGAATATACTTTTTTTAATATTTTAAAAAATGAAATTAATCTTGGTCAAATGTCGAAAGATTGCAGTTTAATAGACTTTTTAAATTGTGATAGCTCCTTCATACGGTATCTGTTTTTCGAACCATTCATGGTTCTAAAATTAGGAAGACAAGATCTATCCGGTCGCTCAGGTTCAACACTCTTTCAAACACTTTGAAATTTGAGCTATCACTAAGGTCACTGATTAATATCTAATCATTCAGCATGCCTTCATCCTAAAAAAATTTCAAGAAAAATTTAAACCACTCCCCAATCGGCTGGGTGTGATTGGGCATGTGATTCTGCAGTATTTTGTTACCTTTCTCCTCAGTCATCCCCTCAAATAGCTTAGCTGATTCCTGATAGTACTTCTTTTGGCATTCATGCTGATATAACTTCTTTGGTGATGCCGCTTTAAAGATTAAGGGGGGGTTCCTCTATGTAGAGGTCCTCCCCTATCTTCTTCCCTCCTCAGGTGACTATATTAATATTTTTTACGAGGAGGCTATAATCGGTCCATGGTTCAGTATTCACCAAGTTGGCCCCTCTCTATCTGGTCCTTTCTTCCCACTTTGCAATGAGTTCTGGATAGTCCTCTGTTGCAAGGGTATTAATTCTACATTGTGAGAACAATGGTCTCCTCAGAAGTGGACATTCTCTGGAAACATTCCCTTGCTAGTCATAGTTGTAACACCTTATGAGCCCTCTTCCTCCTGTTCTTTCTACTCACCCATTTACTCCTTTTCCTCCCCGATTTGACTTATTAATTATGAACATGGATTTGTCCAGCCTTTCTGCTAGAGTGTACAATGCTTGACATTGATCAGTGTCATGTGTTGTTGATGAACAAAACTCACAGTATTTGTTATTGGGGATGTTAGAGTACTTTTGTATAATGGGGCACATCCATGGCATGTGTCCATATGCGCTACAAATCTCACAAAAGTCTTGATTGTTCTTCCCTGGGAAGGCCCCTTGCGCTGCAACCACCCCAACTCTTGTGGTTGGTGGGGTCCCTGACGACCCCGCAACCCCACCTGGATGATCAATTCCCCACAACATCAATCATTTCATCACAACGTGCCCCTCCACCATGTAGTGGCTGCACCAAATGTTGGGTCTAGCTGGACACACTGTCTGATGATCTTTCATTTTCTCTGTCAAAGTCGTGATCTAGTTGTGTACGCCTAAAATCGATGGATGTTGTAGGTTCATCCCTCCCCTGTATTCATGCACGTATCTTTCCATAGATTCTATGCATGAATCTCATTCCAATGCATCTTGGAGTGTTCATATCTTTTGTTGCATTACTAGAATTCTCGTCAAAGGCAAGAGTGACTCAATGAACTAGTCTGAGTATTGGTTTGGGTCAACAGTGTAACTCAACTTGGAAATGGCATCCTTAAACCTTTGCATGAGCTCCCAAGCCATCTCCCCCTCCTTCTGCTTAATTTCCCACAGTGTCAATAGCCCTTTCTAATCTATTTGTTGTACCTTGAATTCCTACACAAATCCTCTCTTAATATCATCTATCGTGGGGTTCTGATTTTGCTCCGCCCATTTTATAGACTAGTGAAAAACCCTTTCTCTTAGCGTGCTATAGAATTCTACTACCCTGACATTATCTGGAGTCTGACAAGCCCTCCATATATCTTCACAGAGATACCACGGCTACTCCACATCCTCATTTCTTCTTCTCGCAAATTCAGTATATCTAGTAAAAGATCTTACCATATTGATTTGGGTAGCAGCTATTAGCACAAATCCTTTTCTCATCGGCTATTGGGATCCCTGTAGTCCTAAATTACTAATACTACTAGTTCATGTGTTGCTCCCAATGTTGAAACTAATTCTGTATTTCTCCTGCTCACTATTTACCCGCACTGCATTAGCTAAGATAATAACAAATTCCTCTAGATTGTGATAAAGTACCAAGGGAAGATTAGGGGAAGCACTACGTATGTCTCGGGGGTATTGCTGCTGACTCTTAATGAATGCTTCTCCTTCATTGAATAATCTCCCCATTGCATCACCCATATCCTCTTTGCTTCCTTCTTCATGCCCATGCAACCTTTGCCCTTGCCATGCCCACTCCACAACATGTACATGCGATCTGCCTTCCGCAACATGTAGAGAAGGTTAGTCTTCATTCCCCTTACTCCTACATCATCCTTCACCACTCTTGCTTTTCCCATCACCTTCTTCTCCTTCCTCCTTGACTCAAGGTTTTCCCTTCACTGCTCCTACTTGGTGGGGCCCCATCCTCTTCTTCCCCAGTGTCTGAATCACTCTCGCCTGCCACTTATCTACTATAAATGCCCCTCTTTGTGCGTTGACATCCATCGCTTTATTAAATTCTTCGACATCCATCCCTTCAGCAGCATCTCTATCCCTCAACCAGCAACATTCCCCCCTCTACGTTCTTCCCTTGGTACTGGGGTTTTGGGTGAAAGCACCCTAGGGCTTTGGGTTAGAACCCTAACAGAGCAAAATAAAACTACAATAAGAAATACACAAACAACTCAAGGAAGATGCTTATATTATCAAACTACGTAAGAGTGACTGTAACTCGATTTCCTTCATTCGAGTAGGTCCCGTAGTTCATACCCTCTGCAACTCCTGATGTCCTTCAAACCTGAAAATCATTCAATTCAAACATACATAACAGCATATAAGTAAAGCATATTTATGAAATTGACTTTATATCATATTAAAAAATGATTGATCATACATCAAAATGACATTCATATATGAATTAAAACGTAATTTGATGCATAGTCATAGTTAATTTCAGAAATAAGACAACATTTCTTTAATTGCAGTAAGCTATAAATAACATGGAAAGAATTCATGTGAGTCTTGCTCTGGCTCCAAGTGGAACAGTCCTTCAGTTTCATCCTATCCTAGCCTTCAACAATCTTCTTCCATCACCAACACCATGATACCTCAAGGAAAAGGGAGGATATCTATAATCAAGGAAACAAGGGTTTCCTAAAGCTTAGGGGAGTGCATAAGGTACAGGGATTCATCAAACTCAGTTAGGGATAATCTGAGTATAATAACTCTATCTCTTCTCCTCTCCTTAAGGCCTTCCCATGAAGGTCTATTTATACCACTCCCAATTAGTTTTTTAGTTGGGACACAGTTTGGAAAAGTTTGGGCCATGGGCAATAGGAGGTAATCAACAGGGAAAACCTGTAAACTCAGCCCAAAATTAAGGAAATTTATTTTTTAAGTGTTTTAATACATATACGCTGGTTGGGCAGTGACTAACCCGTGTGTACATGTTTTTAGCTCAGGGAAAAGTAGCATACATGGAATAAAACATTGTTTTTATATATTTGGACCAAGTCTGGAAGGAGGGGTTGCCCTAGTCCATAAACAAAGAATCATATATACCAAGAGTGGAAATGTTGCTATAAAAATTGGGGTTTTATGCTGCCATCCCCATGGCTAGTGAAGTCAACAATCCTTCTTCTACCATAAACATTGTAATCCACATCAGTACTTTCCTCAAAAACTTAACCCTCAGTCACAAGCCAAAGACAACTTCTGAATTTGAGAAATAATGGTAACTTTGAGTGGCAAACTCAACTATGTATCCTTCCACCATAGTATTTACCCAAAAATTGACTACTTTAGTCAAATCATTATCCAACTATTGCAGTAGGGCAATATTCAATGAATTCCAGCTATGGAAAATTGTCACCTATACACCTAGCTAAATATGTCCCTCCAGCCTTCTTAGCCAATTGTACAAGTCCTCTTATAACTTTGACTAGAAAATTTTGTATTGATCATTAGTGTCATCAACATATAAAATCCCCTCATTCACCTTTCAGATCGATTGATTTATACACATAGCTTACTTCGCCACAAACTGATCTACTTTATGATTCCACCAATCCCTGATCTCTCTCTTAAATATCCTTGACACCATAGTCTGAACCAATTCTTGTACCTTTGGGTCTCGGTAATGGAACCATTTGTTTTCTTGAAAGAGTCATCAGGGGGAAGACACTAGGTTCGGGCATAGAAGGCCAACAATAGTCCTCTGTAGTCTAGGATAATGCCGAAATTTTCACCTTACCAGAAAAGGGCAAGGAATCTCACCCGAAGTGTGTTGTGACCAAAAGGGAGAAGGGTTCAACATGGAGTTGAGGAAGTATTAATTAGGTTGCATTCGATCACATGAACGTAAACATTACATATAAAGTAGATATAACAACATACTCATGATAATATAAGAATTATCGATTACATGCAATTGATAAGACATTAAAAAATTTGAAGATTCATCATACACAGGGCCCAGATACATCACAAGTCGCAACCAGTCTTAGCCATTCTTTATATTAATATTAATAGAAAACATTACAATATGACTCTAGCTTTCGCCGCAAACAACTACAGGAAATACACGACTCAGTTCCATGGGTTTGGTTCATATTTAAGGACCAAGTCTCCTAGATTCCTGCAACCTATCCCCCATCTGCTACAACTAGAGATCCTCTCTCCTGCTCTCACAACTTTGTTGCTCCTCTCCTCAACTTAGCTAATCCAACCCCTCTTATTTTCTAGTATATTCCTTTTATATTCTTCTCTATTACCTAGACTGCTAGTTCCTTCTCGATTGTTCTTCCCCTCAACTGCTTCTATGCCTTCATGCCCCCTTGGCTAGCTTTTCCTTCTGCTACCACCTTGTCACAACTCTTCCAAAACTACTTGTTCTACCAATCGACCATTGCTGCCACCCATTTCCTTCTCATCCTTCGGTCAACCAAAATTGGTCAAAACATTTTCAAAATTAAACAAAGTCCTGAACAGTACCCATACATAGATGTGATCTCCCACTTGAAATTCCTCGAAACTTCTCTTCTCATCAACAAAATTCTTTTGTGAATTTTGGGCGACTTTTAAATTTTAACGAACCTTTTTCACCATATCCTCCATTTCTTTAACATGTCCAGCCCTAGAATCAATTTTTCCTCTAGGCCTCCACAAATCAAAGGTGTCATGGACTCACATCCGTAAAATAATTCAAATGGACTCATCTTTAAAGATATGTGGTAGTCGTTGTTGTAAGCAAACTCTACCAAATGTAGGTAGTCCTCCCATTTAGATGGCTATTGCATTACGTAAGTTCGCAACATATATTATACTACTTGATTTTCTCACTTGGTTTGGCCATCCATTTGAGGGTGGTATGCAGTGCTGAAGTGTAGCTGTGTGCCTAAACCTTCAAATAAAGCTTTCCAGAAAGCTGAGGAAAATTTCACATCACGATCGAAAATTATCATCTTGGGTATTCCATGCAATCTAAAAATGTTTTGCATGAGTATGTTAGCAATTTGCACAACCTTTTAGGTTGAATATACTAGTATGAAATGAGCATATTTGCTCAATTTTTCTACTACTACCATTATTGAGTTGTTATTTTTCTTTGGCTTGGGCAACCCTACAATAAAATCGATGGAAATGGTTTCCCATTTCCATTCTAGAATAGGCAATGGATAGAGTAATCCATTGGGTGACAGTGTTCCGCTTTCACTTTCTTGCATTCCAGATAACGGGCTAAATACTCCACTACCTCCTTCTTCATACCTGCCCAGAAAAATTACTTTCTAAGTGCAATAATTAACTTCTATTACCTGGGTAGGCCTGCATACAAAATCTTATGATATTCATCAAAGATTAAATTTTTAAGACCTTTCTGATTAGGCACATATATTCTTCCTCTGTAAATCAACAAATCTTGTAGATTTACCTCATATCCCAATTGTTGTTCATGTCTGTTCAAAATTTTATCTTGCTTCCATAAATATTTATATTTTGAGTCTTGCATTGTTGCCTCTCTAATTTTCTCATAAAAATGTAGTTCATGACTCACTGAAAGTGACATGATATAAACAATTTACCTTTCAACTTAAGGAATCATCGACTTAATTCTTGTTTCCTTTCAAGTGCTTGATTTGAAAATAAAATTCTCTTAGGAAGTCAACCCAGTGAGCTTGACTAGAATTCAAGGTGGGTTGTTTGAAATAATTAATTAAACTATGATGATTAGTCATTAAAAGAAATTTCTTAGCCATCAAGTAATGTTGCCACATATTTAAGGCATGAATGATTGTTGTTAGCTCTAAATCATAGGCTAAATATTTCTTCTTGTGCTCTATAAGCTTCCTATATTCATAGGCAACAACCCTCCCTTCCTGCATTAATACACCACCTACACTTTCCTTGCTGGCATCTGTACAAAGCACATAATCTTTATTTGGATTAAGAATGCTCAAAATGGGTGCGGTGGTAAGTAAATGTTTGAGCTGATCAAAACTTCTTTGAAAATCCATGGTGCACCAAAAGACTTTCCCTTTCTTTTGTAAAGAGGTAATGGGTTATGCCACCCTAGAAAAACCTTTAATAAATCTCCTATACTATCTGGCTAGACCCATGAATGATCTTATATCCGCTTCATCCTTTAGTACCAGCCATTCCATGATAGTTTTTATTTTCTCTTGGTCCACAATAATTTCGTCCTTGGTGATGACACGACCTAAGTACTGGAGTTTTTTTTTAAAGAAATCACACTTACTGTACTTAGCGTATAGTTGATGTTCTCTTTAAACTTGTAGAACAATCCAAAGATGCTCCTTGTGTTCTTATATTTTCCAAGAGTAAATTAGTATGTCATTGATAAAAATTTACAAAAATTTATCCAAATACTGATGAAATATATTGTTCAGGATGCACATGAAGGTTGTAGGACCATTAGTCAACCTAGAGGGCAGCACAACAAACTCATAATGTCCATAATGAGTTCTAAAAGCATTTTTTTCTATATCCTCTTACTTTATCCTAATATAATGGTAACATGAATGGAGGTCAATCTTTGAGGACATAGTCACTCCATTCACGTGGTCAAATAACTCATCTATATGAGATAGGGGGTATTTGTTTTTGATAGTCAGTTTATTTAACTAACAGTAATCCATGCACATTCACAAGGTTCTATCCTTCTTTTTAACAAAAATAACAGAGCTCCCCAAGGTGATACACTTGGACAGATATAATTCGTATCAAGCAACTCTTGTAGCTACATTTTTAATTCTATTAACTCCAATATGATCATTTGGTAAGGGGCTCAGGAGACTAGGGAGGCTTCGAGAATCAAATCAATGGTGAAATCTATATCTCTTTTTGGAGGGAGTCTCGAAATTTCTTTAGGAAATACATCTAGAAAGTTTTGCGCCACTGGTAGGTTTTCTAAAGAAAGAGATTTATACTTTGAATTGGTATATCCTACTTGTATTTCATAAACCTCACAACATTTTATCATACATTTTGCTAATTGGGAGGCTGTCACTAGCCTTAATTTCAGAGGTCTTAGTATGCCTTGAATTTCCTAGTCCCTTTCCCTCGTTATCCCTGTAGTTAATAGTTTTGGTTTTATAGTTAATGAGGGATGAGTGTGTTTCCAACCAGTCCATAATTGTAAGGATATCGTAGGATCATAGAGGTGACACATTAAGGTCTGCCATGATAGACTGACTTGCTAACTTAACGGGGCAACTGCTGACCTTGGCCAACACCATTCTTTTTACTCCTGTGGTTAGTTGTACTGACCAAGGATTTTTGAATTTAACAACTTGCAAACAACATTGGTCTACTATATTGAGCCTAATATAACTTAGAGTAGCTCTCAGTTTAATTAAAATAGATATAGTTTGGTCAAAGAATTTGCCATCAAATTCTATCATGGCTGGTTGGTATTCTGTCTGATGGTCCTAAAAAGCAGCATTAATCTTAGGTATAATCCTTGACACTTCTCCCACAGTAGATGCTTCTTGCATCTGTGAAATTTAATCACTTCCCTTGTGGTGTGGATAGTTTTTGAGATAATGTGGCCCTCCACATCCCCAAAACTATACATGAAGTCTAGCCATTAATTCCACTTCAGTTCTACCTAACTATTCATTTGTTTTAGTCTCCTCTAGGAGCTTGAATCTCGGTTGATTTCTATTCATATTCCTGCTTCTTTGACCTTTATAGTGTCCTTTTTTTACTATGGCCTTATTTCCCTTGTGGTTGGAGGTAAATTTAATCCCCTTTTTGGGATCCCATTTCTTTCCCGCATCTCCCTTTTGTTTGCTTTGCTGATAGCATATTTGAGCCTTCCGTATAACCTTTTCCATGTTTTTCGGGTTATCAAACTCAAGGCACTCTTCATGAAAAATGCCAGATTGCTAATAAACCACTACACTTTTTCATTTTATTCTCATATGTAAGGAACATACTGAAGCGAAGATGTAAACTTTGCTAGAAACTCATTGATAAACAACTAACCCAATCAAAGATCATGAAACTCATTTTCCTTTTTGTCATAAAATCTTATATTTAAATATTTTTCTTTAAAATACCTTTGAAATTTTTCCGAGGTTATGCTTCTCTCACTTATTCCATGTACTATTTTACTTCTTCCCACCACAGTGTGGCTTTCCCTTGCAGCTAAAAGATGGCCAGGCGAGCCTTTAAATTATGGTTGTATTCATATAGCTGAAAATACTTGTTCATATTGATGAGCCAGGCTTTAGCTGCCTCTTGTTATTCACCATAAAGGAGGGGAGGTTTTATCTTTCAAAACTCCCCTTGAAGTTATATTTTCAGTCTTTTCTCTGTCTTATGAACTGATACATTATGATATTATTTTTCATGATTCTCTTTTCCACCTTCCGTTTACATGTTCTCAGTTCAAATTATCATTCGCTAGTCGTATTTCTCTGCTCAAGACTGGGGATTGGTTTGTGATGATTCTGTCTATCACATAAACTCTTCATAATATTCTCTTGCTATTTTATCATCCTTTCGTTATCTGACCATAATCAAGCCACCTCATCCTTCAATTCTTGTATAGTTTCTAGGATTGCAGTGTTGGTATTGCATGACTCTTCCCCCAACTATACCCATACCTTAGGGTTGGTTTCTTGAAAGGATGTTGGCCCTGCTCCTATCACGGGTCTGTGTAGTGTAATTCTAGTCCTCCTCATGTTGGCTTCTTTCCTTTATTTCTCCCTTTGTGAACATTACAAATGGTGTTTATCACTTATATTCCAGAGGTCTCAGTTTTTCAAAATGGATGCTCTCATACAACATGTCACAAACCCGTGTAAGAAATATACATATAATGTATTTTTTTTATTGGGAAGTAAATAGCATACAAATATGTATTTAATAAACATTACAGTAATGACATGGTTTTGTACAATAGTTTTTAATCCCTTCCTCATTTATTTATATCTGCTGGTTAACTTAAAGAACCAGATTAAGAATTAATACAACTTTCTTGGCTTAATGATTTTAGTCTAAGGAACAGTCCTCATGGTATTACTATTTCGGTGACGCATTTTTTCTACAATTAATTTTGTTGGGCGACGTGACTTCCTAGGTCTAGCAGTGTGATGAATCTGGACTCTTCCGTTGGTGTCCAGCTCGTTCTCCTGGCCTCGATACTCATTCTCCATCTGCAGTTTCCATTACCACTTTCCATCAGAATAAGGAGATCACTTGCATTTCTTGATGTTCCTATTGTATTCTATCTCCTTGGCAATCTCTACTACAGTTATTGCTCCTCCATCGCGGTGAGAATGGTTTTTGCATCTCTTCTTTTTCCTCCGACATGGTTGTTGTGTGTTTTATCTCACTCGTTTTTCTCTTAGATTGGTGCTTTTGTTAATCATTGGGCCTGTCCCCTAGAGGTTTGTGGATTTCTACATGGTGCATAGCTACGGGGAGGCAACCCTAGACCCGATTTTCATCTTCGGTAAGGATTTCTCCTTAAGCTCAAGTTTGTAATTTTTTCTATTTACAGTTTTGCATTTATTGCTTGAACAACGATAATAATGTATTGTCCTTTGTTTTCGCGAGGCATAGAGAATGGGTCGTGAAGAGGGCATAGGCTAGAGTTCGAGTTCCAAAGTAGCTTTCACATCTGGGAGGAAATTTCCAAGCTTATTTACTAGGTAGTGTGCTATAGTTGAAGGTGTTTTTCCTATTTGGTAGCTCCTCTAGGGTTCCTTGACAACCATAATTTAAATATGGCGTTTTTTTTTTTCATTTTCTGAGGTGTTGTAATTGTAATTAATCTGGGTTCTCTTAGAAACTCTATTTAATACAAACTAAGTTTACCCTAACCCTCGTGGGATAGCTAGTCCTAAGCTGGCTATGGGGTAAGCGGTATATTATTGCAGTGCGAGACCATTCTTGCTTGTTTACGTACCTGTCACCGAATTGTGGAGATAGGTGTTTTTGTCTTGAATCATCTATATGTATTTATTTATGGTTTTAGACATGTCATACTTGTCTTGTTTCAATGATTCAAATAAAGTTGGTTCACAATTTGCTTATTTACTATGTACCGTTTGGTTAAGGATATCTCCACCTTAAATTTTTTCATAGTTATTTGTCCCGAAATTGTTTTCTTCTATATAACAGTTGAATATGAAATTTCATTTAACATATATTAGATGACGGCCATGTGCGTCAAGTGTTTTTTTTAACTAGAATAGTAGCAACAATTTTCTTGGTAGTTTCTTACTGGAAGGTAACCCTTAATCGACTGTCTCTTGTATTTAGAATGATTGTCATTTTCTTTAACTCTTCTTGGCTGGAACTGTATCTAAATTATATATTATTGTGAGAATTCGTTGAGAGTTGTTCAATGAATTGTTTTGTATTCTCGGTTCAGCATATGTTTTCAAAACCCTTTTTTTGTTATAAATTTCTCTCATTATTCTTGGGTTTAGAATTTCGAACAAAACCTTATTTTATGCTATAAAATTCTCTCCTTATTCTCGGTTTAGCATTTGGAATAAAACCCTATTTTTCTATTATAATAATATTATTGTAGTAAAATAACTAAGGGAATCCTGTCCTTTCCTATAGAAGGAATTCAACGGTTAAAGTAACTCTACCCATTATATACTATTATCTATCGATTACTTATATTACTATCATATCTTTTAATTATGCGATTTACAAATTCCTCTCATAACAAACATTGAGTGAATTATTGTTCTAACAGTCGTATGATTTCTTTTTCTAAGAAATCATTGTACCTATTCAATGTGTGAGTTTATTTATCTGAATATTTCCGAATTCCATGCAAGGGTGTGCTACGAGACTTTGGCTTGTGTTTCTCTTTTCCTACCAACCATGAGAGTGCCCCCGAGTTGTTCCTTGCACATAGGAAATGTTTATGAGAGACTATAATCTCTCCTAGAACAACTATCTGGTCCTAACCTCTGAGCGTAGAGTTCCTTTTTTTTCGTTGTTTTCTTTTTCTCCTTGATCTCAAATACCCTTATCCTATTGATCTTTCTTGAATAAATCTTCAAGAAATTAGTTAGGGACAAGTAACTGTCAATCCTAACTACTTAACGTGTGAAACAATATTTACATATAAATGTTATTCCATTCCTCCATAACTTAATTCAATAAGTATTGTTATAACATAATGATAATAATAAGTTTGTTTAGTTCTGTAGTAAATTAAATATTTACATTTGTTGGGGATATCACATATTCCCATGGTATTGAGCCGAGGTATTGTACCAAAGCCTATTTAGAAGTTAATAATGTGGACATTTAAAATGGGAAAAATATTAGTGGTTAATAATTTTGTTATATTGTAAATATTAAATTCTTATGTGTTTATTAATTATGTTTAAATATTGTCACAAAATCGTTTTTTAATTTTATGGTAAAATCAATGTAAATTTATAACTACTATTTATATGATATATATTTTAATGTGGTATGTATGTTATGATATTCTATTATCTATGAAATTGTTCATAATTGTATTAATGAAAACAACATTGCAATATAAGAAAAAATTAAATTTAAAAACATTTACATATAACATCTAAAGCCTACACATCTATCCTATATTATATTGGGCTTTAGAGCACCCAATTTTGTTGCTACAAAATTTTCATATAGATGAATGATACATATAAAGCATACTATCACAAAGAAAATCTTGTAATTTAGATAAGAAATAGTAACTTTGGTACTACTTGTTCAAATCAAGTTGGCATAACACTTAACATGATGCCACATCTTGCATAAGGAAGGAATAATAATGTGAAAATCGTGAGGCATTCTTTTTATGACATTCAACTATTCTCCATTTCATAACTTGTCCATGTTTTGAAAAAGAGATGACTAAACAATATTTATTAATGATTCTTTAGATATTCTAAAAATGCGCATACATTGTTTAACAATGAAAAATAATGGAAAAAGTAGGAATTCAAGTAGAGAGGAGAAGAATACTTTGTAACTATATGAAATGTTCATTATAAAATTGAATATTCAAGTAAATAATAAGATTAGAAGGATCAATGAAAATCAAGAGTAGAATAGAAATGAAATAAGAATGTATCCTCTATTTGACGTATAGACCTATAAATAAATTAGTTAGAAAAATGAATCATAAAAATAAAATTAGTATACATATATGAAGTTATGCTTAGTTATTGTTAATTTGCGTGAATGACATTATGTTATTGAAAAATAAAAACAAAGTACATAAATTATTTGCACTTGTATTCTAAAAAAGTAAAATAAATAATGACGAGAATATAAAACAAATACCCAAATATTTTCCCCTAGATCCCAAAACATGGACTACAGATTGATTTTTCATTATGTTCCTATCAATGTTACAATTAATATTATTTATAAACCCCAATCCATTAATCTTGGATTAGAACATGACTATAATTCCATTGACCATATCTACAAACGACTGTAATTCCGTTAACCATATATACAAAATACGGTAGCCATAAAACCATCATGCTCAAAAGTATGTGCAAATTTCATGCACAAACCCAAGGTAGGTCTACTGAGCTAATATAGAGCCCAATATAATGCACCCAACAACTTAAAATACTTAAATTTACACCTGAATTTTACATAACTTAGTATCTAGGGAAGAGATATTGTCACTTAATGTAATACTAATTTAAAGTAAGAAATTAAAAGTAGTAATAACAAAATAAATTAATGTGAGTATAAGGAAGAAATGTAATTTCTTTACTAAGTAATATGGAGATTACATGAATTGAGATCTGAGCTCTGCAGCTAGGGTTCTGACCACAACCTCAGACGACACAGACTGTACAGACGAGGCAACCATCATGGGCCTGACCTCTAGCTATCTTTCGACTGAGCAGTACCGGGTATATTCACAGGGTATATGGATTCCCCCCGGGGGCGTCAATGCCCTCCCCCAAAGCAAATACCACGCAGCCAGGGCCTGAAAGGACGATCGTGTTCGGTTCTGTTGATGAGGAGGCAATTAACAAGGAGATCCCGCAGCGCTACGGGCATAATGAGATAGGCAGTCAGACGGACAGGGCAGGCGTTACTCCCGGAAGAAAGGACAAACCAGAGGAAGTATCGAAGATCTCTTCCAATACCTGCAATCCAATAGCAACCGAAAGGCGTAGAATAGAGTTGCCAAGCCAGAAGATTGATGAACAGATCCAATAAATGAGGGATCATGCCCTCATCGGGAAATTTATAAGGTTTCGGCCTGTTAGCGCTTGAAATTTCACCTCAGGCTGAGAAAGGTAAACCTCAAGGCAACATCAAACCACTTCGCCTCGTAGCTAGCCCTACGGGGCGGGAGAGGGCTCTCTCCGGTCTATCTCAGTGAGATCTTCAATGGATGAGATGACCAATAGGGTAACACTGATTTTAGGCTAGTAAACTGATCAAAAAGGTTGATTTGGGTTTTTTAGGGTTTTCGGTGGCAAATTGAGGGGATGGCAATTTTGGGTGCGGGGATTGGACATAGTTTCTGCAGGGGGTTCTTTGGGGCGAGGTAGGAGACAGTATTGATGCCTTCGATTGAGGTGGATGGTCAGGAATGACAGGTGAGGAGCTAAGGAGAGCAAACAATAACTTTGAATTCTCCTTAAACAGTAGAAAACATTGAAATTAAACAAACTTAAAAGCAGAGCATGACAGTCATGAATTCTTACTTTAACACTTCGTTTGCTTAATGTGCAGAAGGAAAAGAAAGGAAATGATTCACATAACACACTTACAAGTACATAGAGAAACACACCGTCAATACATGTAACCACGAGAATCCCAAAAAGGACTGCAAAACCCTGGTCTTCCTTAGCCAAAAATTGCAGAGATACAATGAATAATACAATGATAGTTTCTCCCTCAAGAGTCCAACCATGAAAATGAGCAAGAAAGTACATAATATAGATCATCTAACCTCTTTCCCTGCCTCCATGGGTCGAGCTCACTATCCTAGGAGTTGTATCAACCACTTCTAAACTAAGCACTACAAACTAGGCAGTCAAAACAACTTGCCTCTATAAGCTAGGAAACCAATTCATTCATTTAATTTTCACCTTTTTCATGAATGAATCTTCTAGAAGAGGTACATAAGTGTAAAAGTGTCATAAAATTAAATTAATTACATCAAAGAGGATAATAATCCACCCCAAAAAGTCAAACAGGGTCAAACTGCGTTTTTCTGAGCTGTACACTGAAATTTGGAGAAATTTGCCTGACGGGTCGCGCGCCTCTGCCTGACGGGTCGCGCGCATTTGGGACCACTTTTGGGGAACTTCCAGGTGTCCAAATTGAGCAAGAGTAGGCTTGTTGGAAAGGTCTGTGAGTCTAATTTCCAACCCAACTAGAATTTCTGAATTTAGTGGTCATTGGCCCCTCCAAAATTGCAATCTCCCAAGACTACTTTCTGTGTCTCAAAAATGTGGCAGAAAGTCATTTTTTGCTTGTTTTTTGACTTTCTGGAGGCCCAATACCTCATAAAATCTCTTGGCCATGGATGAGGATATGTAACTTCTCATGACAAATATGGAAATGCTGAGTTTTTGTAAAATGGAGTTGCCAGGATGAAGGGTCGCGCGGGGGGTGAGACCCGTTAATGGAGAAAACCTGTAAATTGCCTGAAAAAACCAAAATTTACCCAAAATGCTCAAAATTTCTTGGTATTTGTGCTGTGGCTGAGCTATTTAGTGCCTTGGTCCTTTAGTGAAGCCTCAGCCAAGATATGGAGGGGATCAGGCCTCTTTCTCCTTTTTTGTGCCTTGGCCAACCGCCTTTGGAACATCTTCATCTTTGCCTTGCACACGTGCATTCTCGCCCAATAATGGTTCTTCATGTTTCTCAACAATTTTTTATCTTGGTTGGCCTTAGCCAACAGCCTCTCCAAGTGAGCATTTAGCCGGATAAGCATGGACTCTCGCTCAGTGGGCAATAGATCACCGGGTCTTCTTCTATTCAAGATGCGATCTCCACGAATCCTCCACAACTCATCAAGAGCTTGCTCATCCTCCAAATGCTTGTTGCGCTGCTCTATATATGAGATTGTCCATTGTGCCCCCTCTAATCTCCTCTGCAATGCATCATTTTCAGCTCTAAGGTGCTGAATGATCTCCTTTGACTCTCGGCTAGGAGAACTGACATCAAGATCAATAAGCTCTATATCTGGAACACCTGATGGTCCCTCATCAATATTGGGCTGCTTGCCCCTCTCTGATACCTGTGCTGCTGAAGAAAGCGAGGCCCCTTCCACCTGATGTGGAGATAACACTCGCTGAGCCGATGAAGAAGGCGAGACCCCTTCCACATACTGTGGAGAAAGTACTCGCCGAGCTGCTGCAAATAAGGTCCTCTGGCCTCTCTGATAAGTAACCAAAGGTGAGGAGCTAACATGTCTAGTGATGGGGATGTCATGCTGCTGTGATGGTCCTCCCTCCTCGTGAATAACCTCAGGATGTGGCGGTGGTGGTGCTGTGAAAAGCTCACGAGAGATGAACTCCTCCCATGAGATGCCCTGCTGAGCCAACTGATGTAATACCACAAGCTGAATCAAACCATAATGGTAAAGGCTCCTATACTGTTGTGCCGGGCTCTTCCTCTGCATCATGGACACCATCCTCTCAATGTTCTGATAGAAGAAAACAAGGATGTTCATCATCCGTACCCGTGTGAAGTGCATCAAGAGGCGAATATGGTACGAATATACCTGTGAAAATCTGCCTTCACAGGTAAAATAGAGCATGATGAGCCTCATCATGGGAGCATACTCACTCCTAAGAAATCTGAAAGGAAACACTCCCGTCAAGTGTCTCATGAGTGCTGGTCTAACGAAAGGCTCAAAATGAACACTGTCCAACACCTTGCGCTTATTCCATACCTCTCCGACATTAGGTATCCCTGTGGCCTGTGCAATCATCTCGGGTGTCAATGTAAAGTCCACCCCGGCAAGGTTGACATGTCAATCATGCAAATGTAAAACAAATAGGCGAGCCAACTCTATGTGATGCTGAATCCGAGAGATCCTCACACAAAACTCATAACAAGACATATACTGGAAACATGAAACTGCCATAGGACAAGCCTGTAAATCTGTCAAAGAAGTGGGCTCCTCTCTCTTATGATGACCGCCCTTTCCACCCTTATGAGGCCTCCTCTGTACCTCAATCTCTGAAGCTGATGCTTGGTCATCACTCTGCTCATAGGTTTCGGTTTCTGACATTGTTTAAGGAGCGGAGTGGCCAAAATGTACTGCTGTTTTTGCCTTGCAGAATGCTGATTTATATGTTGTTTCAAGGGGACAAGGAGCACGAGGGTAATGTTAGGGGAGGGACACTTTTAAAGGGAAAATGGGAATAAATATATAAAACAGGGATTTAAGGGAAAAAACATTGCAAAAATCATTGCATATGCATCATTATATACATTGTTTACATGGGTATAATGAGAGGTAGGGTTGGGGCTTGATTTTTCACTTTTTAGGGAAAAGGGGTAGGGTTTAGGTTTTCTTTACAAATTTAAAAGGGAAATTTATATAGAAAGACAAGGAAAATGACATGGGAAATGGGAAAAATGATTTACAAGGGAAAAACCTTAAAACAGCATAAAACCCTAGGCATATTTTACAATTTTAAACCACAGCCATATAGAGCTTTTTCTCTTGCACAATGAGATCTTTAAAACATGTATTCATGATGTCTTTAACCATAACAAGCAGCAATTTGTAAGTTGGAGGGCCTGCCTTAGGTAATTTAGCAATTTTGTTGGCTCCTTGGATGAATTTGCAGGTGATTTGGTAAGGAGGGCGCTGACGGGTCGCGCGCCTCACCCAATGGGTCGTGCGCCACTGACGGGTCGTGCCCATTAGAAAATAACACTGCTGGAAGGCGCTTGACGGGTCGCGCACCTCTGACGGGTCGCGCGCCCGGTCTAACGGGTCGCGTGCCTGGTCTGCTCACAATTTCGCTCAAACCCTCGCCCAATCTCTCTTGCAAGTGAGTTAGATGCACAATGATGGTAAATGGAGGGAGATTGGGCTTTTATAACTTTGATTTGAAATAATTTCATGCCCAAACCCACTTTATAATGTTTTTTCTTTGACACTTTATAAACTTGACTTTTCTTGGTTTCCTTTGTCCTGAAATTGACTGATTTGATGCTTTTCTTTGATGCTTTTTGCAGGGATAGCATCTAAGGGATCTTGGCAAGGGAGCCAGGGTTACATGCTATCTTTTGAAGCCTTTTGAAATTTTACCATTTTTTACAAAAATTTGAAAAATGACCTTAGCTTTAAAAACAGGGTTTTTAAATCCAAGGTGAAATTTAACTGTACAAGATAGAAATTTTTGAAGAAACACTTTGAAAATCATCCCTTTGGCTTGCTGAGCACTTATTGACCTTCAGAGACATGACCTTGAAGACAAACTTGACCAGAACCCTATACCTAGGAATTTGACCTCAAGACAAGACAAGACAAGCTTGAAAGAGATTAAGGACTGAAATGACTTTGATCCAGCAATGCCAAGAGGGGGACAAAGACACCAGCTCCTCCATCAGGGTTATGGCATGCCTAATGGGATGCAAAAATTAACACTGATGAGACACCTACTTATGCAAATGCAAAGAGCTTTGATCACTTATGGAGGGCTACAAGACCGACTCTAACATTGGCTCCAATGGGGATGGTAGCTCCTTGGAGGTACCAAGAACCTTAGACCTCTGGGAGAGCAGACCAGTGCTTTATCATCATTGGGCAATGGAGTCAATATTTACACATGTGACCCAAAGTTGGACAACTTTATTGACTTTGACAATTGACTGAAATTTGAACTAACTTTGACAAAAACCAACTCACTTTATGCAGAAAAAAGACTGACTAACACAACCTGAAAAACTCACACCAACTAATCACCATCTTCAGAAATATATCCTTCACCGCGGGCCCCAGACTAAAGATGGAAGATCAGTTCACACTTGCTGCAGAATGAAAGTAAAATGGTAATTACAATGAGAGTGATGAGAGAAGAAAATGCTCAAGCATGATACCTTTTCAGCAGCCGGCCATTTACCAACCCACCGAGACAATCATCACCGTTCATTTCTTTGAGAAGGAAGGCATTTGGACCACGGTGTGCTGCAATTTTGTAGGGACCTTTCCACAAGTTGTCGAATTTTCCATGTTTCCCTTTGTCTTCATTTTGGGCATCCCATCTCAAAACAACATCATCTATCTGAAAATCATCTGGTTTGGCCTTTTTGTCATAGATTTTCTTTATGCGCTCCTACAACTTAAGGGAATTTTGAAGAACCTCCTCTCGTGTCTGCTGTAAATGAATCATTTGACTAATCCGCCGTTGCATAGGATCCTCCTCGCCACCAGCTTCTTGAAGCAACTTTGCTACCGGAATACTAAGAGAAGTAGGAAACACTGCATCTATCCCGTAAACCAGTTCAAAGGGTGACATACCAATTGACTTCTTTTGACTTACCCGATCAGCCCATAATGCATTTACTAACTTTTTGTGCCAGCTCTTCTTATTGATTTCCAGCAATTTCTTTATGATGTTCACTAGAGATTTGTTCAAAGATTCGGCCAGCCCATTTCCTTGCGGATGGTAGGCGGTCGAATGCCCCAAGCTGATGTTATATTTGTAGCAAAAATCAACCATTTTCTTCGATTTAAAGGCTGCTGCATTATCTGTAATCAACTTATGTGGACAGTCGAAACGTGACAATATGTTATTCTCAAGAAAAGAAATAATTACCAAGTCCGTGGCCTGCCGAGTGGGAATGGCTTCAATCCACTTCGTGAAGTAATCTGTGGTGGTCAAGATCCATCGATGCTGCCCGGAAGATGCTGGGTGGATTTCACCAATAAAATCCAAGCCCCATTGCTGAAATGGTGCACTGATTTCAATGGGCTTGAGAGGCAACGACTATAATTTCTGCTTTCCTTGAAAAATTTGACATTCATGACAACTCTTAACTGCTTTATAGACATCAAAAAACAATGAAGGCCAATAGAAACCTACTCTTAGGATTTTATTAGCCGTGGTCTTCCAAAACAAGTGACCCCCACAGTCACCTTTATGAAAATCCTCTACTGCTGTCTTAGCTTCTTCTTCGACCAAACAATTCAGCAATATGCCACCGATATCTTTCCGATAAAGTGCAGATTTAATGATACAAAATTTGGCAGCCTTTAACTTCAATGTTCTAGCTTTGTTTCTAGGCATACCGGGGGGTGAAGACACCTTTTGAAGCCCATATACAATATCAGCATACCAAGGAGAAGAAACAAAGATATCTGATACCTGTAGAGCTGAATTTTTTTCGTCTTCATCGGATAAGGCAGCAATCAAATTGATGTCTAAGACATGAAGATTTGTTTCAGCCATCAACTTAGCAAGTCCCTGACCTTTAATCAACTTGGTAGGCTTAATTTCCACATCATACTCTAATAGTGCAGCAATCCACTTACCCCTTCTTCCTTCCGGTTCCGTTTGTACTAAAACATCCTTAACAGCTGCATTGGGAACATATGCCAAAATATGAGAATTCAGTATGTATACCCGGAAATCTTTCAAAGCTTTTACTAGCGCCAATGCTTGCTTTTCGATGATATTATAATTCAGCGCTCCGTCCCTTATGATGCGGCTGAAAAAAGCTATGGGCTTCTCAACTCCATCTCTCTTTTGCATCAACATGGCTGCCAACATATGCTCAGAAGCAAATGAAAATAAAATAAAATCTTGTGTATAATCCGGGCTTATCAAAGTTGGGGCTGAAGATAAAATTAACTTTACCAAGTTGAAAGACTTTACCGCCTCTTCGGTCCATTTGAGCTCGCTGTCCTTTTTGAGCATGTTGGTTATTTCTCTAAGATGTTCGGCAAGATTGGGAATAAAGTGACGCAGAAAATTCAATTTGCCATTGAAGGACTGAACCTCCTTCTTGCTTTGGGGCTGCTCTAATTGTTGAATTGCTTCCACCCGTGCAAGATCGATACGAATTCCATCTTTAGAAATAATATGGCCCAGCAGCTTGCCTTCGCTCATAGCAAAAAGGCTCTTCTTCGGATTCAACGAGATACCATACTTTCTGCACTTTTGAAACACCTTAGTCAAATGAAACAAATGCTCTTCATCAGATTTAGAAAACACGGTCAGATCATCAAGATAAACGACCAAAAAGACATCCTTCTCATTAGCAAAATCCATGTCCATTGCCCGCTGAAATGTGGCACCAGCGTTCTTCAATCCAAACGGCATCTTGGCATAATGGAATGTCCCCCACAAAGTAGTGAATGCTGTCTTGTCTCGGTCATCTTCATGTACCAAAATCTGATTATACCCAGAATAACCATCAAGCAATGACATCCTTGATGCCCCAACTACCCGTTGCAATATATGATCCATTTTGGGTAGCAGATAATTGTCCTTTAGCGATACCTTATTCAGATTTCTGAAGTCTTTACACAAGCGAATCTCACCGGTCTTCTTTCTCACGGGCACCAAGTTGGAAATCCAATCAGAAAATCGGATTGGCACTATGATTCCAGACTTATATAACCTGTTGACTTCCTTCTCGATCAATGGTAGCAACTTAGGATTAATTCTTCTCAACTTTTGTCGGAAAGGCTTTTGATTTGGCTTTATGGGAATGGTATGCTGAATGATACTTGTGTCATACATTTTCAAATCTGAATAGTCCCATGCAAAAACATTAGAAAACGAAGACAACAATCTGATATATTCTTTCTTTACCTTGGGCGACAATGCTTTTGATAGCTTCACCATCTTTGGATTTTCAGCTGTCCCGAGATTCACTTCTTCGACACCTTCTTCTGTTGGCCTCAAAGTTGGCTTGCGGGCCACATCATCTTGATCGAACAATTCTTCCAAAGGAATTAATCCTTTAGGAATGTAATTGTCCTTGAGCTGCAACACATCCATGTGATTTACTCCTTCAGCTTCCGTGTCTATTGAGATGTCTTCGAATTTACCCTCAATTTGCAAAAAATCTTTGATTTCTTCGTCATCTTGGAAAACTTGCCAACACCTTTGATTATCTGGAACTGTAGGACGATGCTTCACATATATCTCAAACTTATTGCTGGAATTCATGGGTATTTTTAGATTACTCGCTGCCTTTGCCAATGCATCCGCAACACCATTTTGAATCCGGGGCACACATGTCAAAGTATGTTCTGAAAACAGTTTTAACATATCTAGGACAGCATTCCGATATGCTCGCATACGAGGATGTTTGGCCTGAAATTCACCTTTCACTTGCTTGATAACCAACTCGGAGTCGCCATATACCGCTATCTTCTTTGCCTTCAACTTCCGAAGGATTTTCAGACCAGCAATAAGAGCCTCGTATTCCTTCTCATTATTTGAACAATCAAATGCCAATTTATATGAACATACCCTTACCTTACTTGGAACTTGGTTTTGGACTGAAAATGGGCTTCGAATCCACACACCTATACCAGCACCATCGCTGCCCACCACACCATCAAAATCCATGGTCCAAAGACCATCCTCATCGTCTTCTAAGTGCTGAAAATGTGATGTCGATACATTCTCTGTTTGCTGCCCATTTATTTCAGCTGTTGGCTTTATGACAGCAAACCTTTCTTCACTTTCCTTTCTCAAAACTTCTCTAAAATTCTCTGTAATAGCTGGTATATCTTCTACTTGAACTAACTGACTATCTATCTCATTAAAATTATCCGCAAACAAAACAAAAGATTCTAAATCTATTTGTACATAATTTACAGGATGATTGACGGGCTTTTCCTTACGAGTGATCATGTATTTCATCTTTTGTTCCCGATACAATTTCCTCATCTGACCAAAAACGGGAATTGTAGCATAGGAAAAATCGAGCTGAAGTGTACCTTTGATCTTGGCTCCCCATGACCTCGAAAGCAACATGCCAAATCGCGGAGGAATATCCGCCACCACCACGTCCATCAAAACATTCTTTGCTGGGATTTGATCTAGACTCACTACCAAGTCCTTGATCAAACCAATACATTTCACTCGGCTAGAATCAAATGAATAAAAATCATGATACTTCCTTGTGATGTCAAGCCCCAGCTTCTCCATAATCGCTTTGGGCATCAAATTATGTGAAGATCCCGAATCAAACATGGCATTGTGTAGCACATACTCATGTAATCGCAAACTGATATAGAACGGAGGAACATCACTCTCAGGAGACTCACTATTTAAAGTG
Organism: Pinus tabuliformis; assembly: GCA_031772625.1. NCBI lineage: Eukaryota > Viridiplantae > Streptophyta > Pinopsida > Pinales > Pinaceae > Pinus > Pinus tabuliformis. Next base: position 403,522,588 of record CM062818.1, on the reverse strand, counting down.
GGCCCAAAGATCAGCTCAGGCTGATCATCTTCTACATTCACCGTGTCTAGCATTGGATTGAAACTCAGCATCTTGGAGATTTGGCCTCGGTAAGTGTTGTTCTTCATGATTTCCATCAAGGGAATAGACACCTTCAACTTTGCAATCTCATTCTCCAAACTGAAAGCTGAAATCTTCTCACCTTCTTTGGCCGGTTTATCTCTTTTTTCACCTCTATTTCTTGGTGACTTTGATGGCTGGTCTATTTTGCCTGCTGATAATGATTGGCCTGCTGGAGGATCACTTATTTCTTTCCCTTTTTTCTGCGGGACAGCAGAACCATTCTTTGCCGAAGCTTCTGTTCTCTTCTGGATGGGATTTATGGGAATCACTTGGTTTCTCAATTGCCTTTGCTGACCTTGCTGCGCTGATAAAGCATGCAAATACCCTCTTTGATACTCTTCGGATTCTTCTTGAAGTGCTGCATAGTTTGACAAAATATAATGCTCATCTTGGGGAATGATGGAATTACTCACCAACTCTTCCTCTTCTGTAATATAAGTGGGCAGATCATCAGGAGTGAAGAAGTGATTTTCCTCTCCAACATTATCACCTTCATCCTCTGATTCTTGGCTAACAAAATTCTGCTGAAAAGGAGGTTTCATTTGCTGCTGAACTGCTGCCTCTTGTGCCTTTGTTTCACGCTGCTTAATTCTATATTGTTGCTGCTGTGCACCTCGGAAATTAGGATTACGAATCTGAGGCTCCGGCTTATCAATACGAACATTTTCAAATGCCCTCTTAAGCTTTTCAACTTCACGAAGAAGCTGATCTGATGTGGATGCTTCCTCTTTGATTGTGACTCGCTTTTCGGCCTTCATCCTTGCTCTTTTATCATTCAAATTCGCTTCAACACTAACAGCAATTTTCTGCATATCCTCCAAGGTAGGTGGATCTCTGTCTCTCAATGAGTAGGCCATCTCCGGATCAAAGCCATCCGGGAACTTAAGAAGTGCTGATTTTCTAGATGGCCTCAAATCATCTGGAATAGCATTATAAACTGTATTGAATCTGATTATGTAATCTTGAACGGACTCACCCGGATTACGCTTGAGGTTGTTGTATTCGGCATTAATTTGAAGCGGATCCTTTCTGATTTCCCACCGATCTAAAAACTGATTCTGAATTGCTTCCAAGGTGGCAATGCTTCTGGCTGTCAACCCTCTGAACCACTTTCTAACCTCCCCTCCAAATGTTTGGACGAACAACCGCATAGTAACATCTTCTTCATCTATCTCATATAGATCGAAGAAAGTTGTCATTTTGTCAATATGTTGCTAAGCAGAAATACTTTGTGGAGTACCATCAAACATGGGGATTTTACTTTGATAATCGGCTGGCATATCATGAAGATTTTGGGGAAGAGAAAGTGGGGCAAACCGGGCAGCCATTGCTTTAGGAGGGGGAGTAGGATGAGTATGAGGAGGAGGAGCTGTGATAGCAGGGATTATAATAAGAGGAGTTGTAGTTTGTGGAGTTGGGGGAGTCGAAGGGGTAGGAGAAGTAGGAGGGGTATGGGGTGTAGAAGGAGAACCGACTGTGGATTCGGGATAAGTGATTATAGGCGAAACTGAAACATAAGGAGGATAAGTTTCTTCGTGAGCCGTGATAGTGGATCCAATATGATCAGAGATATTCTCAACAAAATTAGCAAGGGTAGTAGCTTGAATATGTGTCTGGAGATGTCTCAAGATGAAATTTTCGACCAACTTGTTGTGTCTCTCAAATTCAATGACAGCTGCAAAATCAGGGTCAAGGACTAGAGAATCGAGCGCACTTTTAGACTTGGCTTTAAACAGGGACAACTCAAAGCTTTCGTCAAAATCTAGATCTTCAAAATACTTAATAATAGCTGGAGATGAATGGGATTTGAAAATGGGTCTAGGATCAGTAGCCAGCTTGTTTTTCTCAAAAAGACTAGGAAAGAAAAACCATTCAGCCTGTGAAAACTCTCAACCTATCATCCACAGCTCAGAGTTAACAATTATACTGGGATAAAGTGCCAATGAAGCGCTATGTTCACAAGCTCACGGAGATTGACTGAAGTAGCATTTATCTACTAATTCTGATGTAAAACAAGAGCGTTTTCGAAGGCTACCTGGCGTATCTTCAGGCTCCGTCTAAGACTTATGAAATAACACGTCAATGAGCAAACGATTAGTTTGTTCTTCCCCAGTATGGTCGCCAGTATGTTAGTGCTTGAAATTTCACCTCAGGCTCAGAAAGGTAAACCTCAAGGCAACATCAAACCACTTCGCCTCGTAGCTAGCCCTACGGGGCGGGAGAGGGCTCTCTCCGGTCTATCTCGGTGAGATCTTCAATGGATGAGATGACCAATAGGGTAACACTGATTTTAGGCTAGTAAACTGATCAAAAAGGTTGATTTGGGTTTTTTAGGGTTTTCGGTGTCAAATTGAGGGGATGGAAATTTTGGGTGCGGGGATTGGACACAGTTTCTACAGGGGGTTCTTTGGGGCGAGGTAGGAGACAGTATTGATGCCTTTGATTGAGGTGGATGGTCAAGAATGACAGGTGAGGAGCTAAGGAGAGCAAACAATAACTTTGAATTCTCCTTAAACAGTAGAAAACATTGAAATTAAACAAACTTAAAAGCAGAGCATGACAGTCATGAATTCTTACTTTAACACTTCGTTTGCTTAATGTGTAGAAGGAAAAGAAAGGAAATGATTCACATAACACACTTACAAGTACATAGAGAAACACACCGTCAATACATGTAACCACAAGAATCCCAAAAAGGACTGCAAAACCCTGGTCTTCCTTAGCCAAAAATTGCAGAGATACAGTGAATAATACAATGATAGTTTCTCCCTCAAGAGTCCAACCATGAAAATGAGCAAGAAAGTACATAATATAGATCATCTAACCTCTTTCCCTGCCTCCATGGGTCGAGCTCACTATCCTAGGAGTTGTTTCAACCACTTCTAAACTAAGCACTACAAACTAGGCGGTCAAAACAACTTGCCTCTATAAGCTAGGAAACCAATTCATTCATTTAATTTTCACCTTTTTCATGAATGAATCTTCTAGAAGAGGTACATAAGTGTAAAAGTGTCATAAAAGTACATTAATTACATCAAAGAGGATAATAATCCACCCCAAAAAGTCAAACAGGGTCAAACTGCGTTTTTCTGAGCTGTACACTGAAATTTGGAGAAATTTGCCTGACGGGTCGCGCGCCTCTGCCTGACGGGTCGCGCGCCTTTGGGACCACTTTTGGGGCACTTCTAGGTGTCCAAATTGAGCAAGAGTAGGCTTGTTGGAAAGGTCTATGAGTCTAATTTCCAACCCAACTAGAATTTCTGAATTTAGTGGTCATTTGCCCCTCCAAAATTGCAATCTCCCAAGACTGCTTTCTGTGTCTCAAAAATGTGGCAGAAAGTCATTTTTTGCTTGTTTTTTGACTTTCTGGTGGCCCAAAACCTCATAAAATCTCTTGGCCATGGATGAGCATATGTAACTTCTCATGACAAATCTGGAAATGCTGAGTTTTTGCAAAATGGAGTTGCCAGGATGAAGGGTCGCGTGGGGGGTGAGACCCGTTAATGGAGAAAACCTATAAATTGCTTGAAAAAACCAAAATTTACCCAAAATGCTCAAAATTTCTTGGTATTTGTGCTGTGGCTGAGCTATTTAGTGCCTTGGTCCTTCAGTGAAGCCTCAGCCAAGATATGGAGGGGATTGGGCCTCTTTCTCCTTTTTTGTGCCTTGGCCAACCGCCTTTGGAACATCTTCATCTTTGCCTTGCACACGTGCATTCTCGCCCAATAATGGTTCTTCATGTTTCTCAACAATTTTTTATCTTGGTTGGCCTTAGCCAACAGCCTCTCCAAGTGAGCATTTAGCAGGATAAGAATGGACTCTTGCTCAGCAGGCAATAGATCACCGGGTCTTCTTCTATTCAAGATGCGATCTCCACGAATCCTCCACAACTCATCAAGAGCTTGCTCATCCTCCAAATGCTTGTTGCGCTGCTCTATATATGAGATTGTCCATTGTGCCCCCTCTAATCTCCTCTGCAATGCATCATTTTCAGCTCTAAGGTGCTGAATGATCTCCTTTGACTCTCGGCTAGGAGAACTGACATCAAGATCAATAAGCTCTATATCTGGAACACCTGATGGTCCCTCATCAATCCTGGGCTGCTTGCCCCTCTCTGATACCTGTGCTGCTGAAGAAAGCAAGGCCCCTTCCACCTGATGTGGAGATAACACTCGCTGAGCCGATGAAGAAGGCGAGACCCCTTCCACATGCTGTGGAGAAAGTACTCGCCGAGCTGCTGCAAATAAGGCCCTCTGGCCTCTCTGATAAGTAACCAAAGATGAGGAGCTAACATGTCTAGTGATGGGGATGTCATGCTGCTGTGATGGTCCTCCCTCCTCGTGAATAACCTCAGGATGTGGCGGTGGTGGTGCTGTGAAAAGCTCACGAGAGATGAACTCCTCCCATGAGATGCCCTGCTGAGCCAACTGATGTAATACCACAAGCTGAATCAAACCATAATGGTAAAGGCTCCTATACTGTTGTGCCGGGCTCTTCCTCTACATCATGGACACCATCCTCTCAATGTTCTGATAGAAGAAAACAGGGATGTTCATCATTCGTACCCGTGTGAAGTGCATCAAGAGGTGAATATGGTACGAATATACCTGTGAAAATCTGCCTTCACAGGTAAAATAGAGCATGATGAGCCTCATCATGGGAGCATACTCACTCCTAAGAAATCTGAAAGGAAACACTCCCTTCAAGTGTCTCATGAGTGCTGGTCTAACGAAAGGCTCAAAATGAACACTGTCCAACACCTTGCGCTTATTCCATACCTCTCCGACATTAGGTATCCCTGTGGCCTATGCAATCATCTCGGGTGTCAATGTAAATTCCACCCCGGCAAGGTTGACATGTCAATCATGCAAATGTAAAACAAATAGGCGAGCCAACTCTCTGTGATGCTGAATTCGAGAGATGATTGCATAACACTTAACATCAATCTTGAATAAATCTTCAAGAAATTAGTTAGGGACAAGTAACTGTCAATCCTAACTACTTAACGTGTGAAACAATATTTACATATAAATGTTATTCCATTCCTCCATAACTTAATTCAATAAGTATTGTTATAACATAATGATAATAATAAGTTTGTTTAGTTCTGTAGTAAATTAAATATTTACATTTGTTGGGGATATCACATATTCCCATGGTATTGAGCCGAGGTATTGTACCAAAGCCTATTTAGAAGCTAATAATGTGGACATTTAAAATGGGAAAAATATTAGTGGTTAATAATTTTGTTATATTGTAAATATTAAATTCTTATGTGTTTATTAATTATGTTTAAATATTGTCACAAAATCGTTTTTTAATTTTATGGTAAAATCAATGTAAATTTATAACTACTATTTATATGTTATATATTTTAATGTGGTATGTATGTTATGATATTCTATTATCTATGAAATTGTTCATAATTGTATTAATGAAAACAACATTGCAATATAAGAAAAAATTAAATTTAAAAACATTTACATATAACATCTAAAGCCTACACATCTATCCTATATTATATTGGGCTTTAGAGCACCCAATTTTGTTGCTACAAAATTTTCATATAGTTGAATGATACATATAAAGCATACTATCACAAAGAAAATCTTGTAATTTAGATAAGAAATAGTAACTTTGGTACTACTTGTTCAAATCAAGTTGGCATAACACTTAACATGATGCCACATCTTGCATAAGGAAGGAATAATAATGTGAAAATCGTGAGGCATTCTTTTTATGACATTCAACTATTCTCCATTTCATAACTTGTCCATGTTTTGAAAAAGAGATGACTAAACAATATTTATTAATGATTCTTTAGATATTCTAAAAATGCGCATACATTGTTTAACAATGAAAAATAATGGAAAAAGTAGGAATTCAAGTAGAGAGGAGAAGAATACTTTGTAACTATATGAAATGTTCATTATAAAATTGAATATTCAAGTAAATAATAAGATTAGAAGGATCAATGAAAATCAAGAGTAGAATAGAAATGAAATAAGAATGTATCCTCTATTTGACGTATAGACCTATAAATAAATTAGTTAGAAAAATGAATCATAAAAATAAAATTAGTATACATATATGAAGTTATGCTTAGTTATTGTTAATTTGCGTGAATGACATTATGTTATTGAAAAATAAAAACAAAGTACATAAATTATTTGCACTTGAATTCTAAAAAAGTAAAATAAATAATGACGAGAATATAAAACAAATACCCAAATATTTTCCCCTAGATCCCAAAACATGGACTACAGATTGATTTTTCATTATGTTCCTATCAATGTTACAATTAATATTATTTATAAACCCCAATCCATTAATCTTGGATTAGAACATGACTATAATTCCATTGACCATATCTACAAACGACTGTAATTCCGTTAACCATATATACAAAATACGGTAGCCATAAAACCATCATGCTCAAAAGTATGTGCAAATTTCATGCACAAACCCAAGGTAGGTCTACTGAGCTAATATAGAGCCCAATATAATGCACCCAACAACTTAAAATACTTAAATTTACACCTGAATTTTACATAACTTAGTATCTAGGGAAGAGATATTGTCACTTAATGTAATACTAATTTAAAGTAAGAAATTAAAAGTAGTAATAACAAAATAAATTAATGTGAGTATAAGGAAGAAATGTAATTTCTTTACTAAGTAATATGGAGATTACATGAATTGAGATCTGAGCTCTGCAGCTAGGGTTCTGACCACAACCTCAGACGACACAGACTGTACAGATGAGGCAACCATCATGGGCCTGACCTCTAGCTATCTTTCGACTGAGCAGTACCGGGTATATTCACAGGGTATATGGATTCCCCCCGGGGGGCGTCAATGCCCTCCCCCAAAGCAAATACCACGCAGCCAGGGCCTGAAAGGACGATCGTGTTCGGTTCTGTTGATGAGGAGGCAATTAACAAGGAGATCCCGCAGCGCTACGGGCATAATGAGATAGGCAGTCAGACGGACAGGGCAGGCGTTACTCCCGGAAGAAAGGACAAACCAGAGGAAGTATCGAAGATCTCTTCCAATACCTGCAATCCAATAGCAGCCGAAAGGCGTAGAATAGAGTTGCCAGGCCAGAAGATTGATGAACAGATCCAATAAATGAGGGATCATGCCCTCATTGGGAAATTTATAAGGTTCCGGCCTGTTAGCGCTTGAAATTTCACCTCAGGCTGAGAAAGGTAAACCTCAAGGCAACATCAAACCACTTCGCCTCGTAGCTAGCCCTACGGGGCGGGAGAGGGCTCTCTCCGGTCTATCTCGGTGAGATCTTCAATGGATGAGATGACCAATAGGGTAACACTGATTTTAGGCTAGTAAACTGATCAAAAAGGTTGATTTGGGTTTTTTAGGGTTTTCGGTGGCAAATTGAGGGGATGGCAATTTTGGGTGCGGGGATTGGACATAGTTTCTGCAGGGGGTTCTTTGGGGCGAGGTAGGAGACAGTATTGATGCCTTCGATTGAGGTGGATGGTCAGGAATGACAGGTGAGGAGCTAAGGAGCAAACAATAACTTTGAATTCTCCTTAAACAGTAGAAAACATTGAAATTAAACAAACTTAAAAGCAGAGCATGACAGTCATGAATTCTTACTTTAACACTTCGTTTGCTTAATGTGCAGAAGGAAAAGAAAGGAAATGATTCACATAACACACTTACAAGTACATAGAGAAACACACCGTCAATACATGTAACCACAAGAATCCCAAAAAGGACTGCAAAACCCTAGTCTTCCTTAGCCAAAAATTGCAGAGATACAATGAATAATACAATGATAGTTTCTCCCTCAAGAGTCCAACCATGAAAATGAGCAAGAAAGTACATAATATAGATCATCTAACCTCTTTCCCTGCCTCCATGGGTCGAGCTCACTATCCTAGGAGTTGTTTCAACCACTTCTAAACTAAGCACTACAAACTAGGCAGTCAAAACAACTTGCCTCTATAAGCTAGGAAACCAATTCATTCATTTAATTTTCACCTTTTTCATGAATGAATCTTCTAGAAGAGGTACATAAGTGTAAAAGTGTCATAAAAGTACATTAATTACATCAAAGAGGATAATAATCCACCCCAAAAATTCAAACAGGGTCAAACTGCGTTTTTCTGAGCTGTACACTGAAATTTGGAGAAATTTGCGTGACGGGTCGCGCGCCTCTGCCTGACGGGTCGTGCGCATTTGGGACCACTTTTGGGGAACTTACAGGTGTCCAAATTGAGCAAGAGTAGGCTTGTTGGAAAGGTCTGTGAGTCTAATTTCCAACCCAACTGGAATTTCTGAATTTAGTGGTCATTTGCCTCTCCAAAATTGCAATCTCCCAAGACTACTTTCTGTGTCTCAAAAATGTGGCAGAAAGTCATTTTTTGCTTGTTTTTTGACTTTCTGGAGGCCCAATACCTCATAAAATCTCTTGGCCATGGATGAGGATATGTAACTTCTCATGACAAATATGGAAATGCTGAGTTTTTGTAAAATGGAGTTGCCAGGATGAAGGGTCGCGCGGGGGGTGAGACCCATTAATGGAGAAAACTTGTAAATTGCCTGAAAAAACCAAAATTTACCCAAAATGCTCAAAATTTCTTGGTATTTGTGTTGTGGCTGAGCTATTTAGTGCCTTGGTCCTTTAGTGAAGCCTCAGCCAAGATATGCAGGGGATCGGGCCTCTTTCTCCTTTTTTGTGCCTTGGCCTACCGCCTTTGGAACATCTTCATCTTTGCCTTGCACACGTGCATTCTCGCCCAATAATGGTTCTTCATGTTTCTCAACAATTTTTTATCTTGGTTGGCCTTAGCCAACAGCCTCTCCAAGTGAGCATTTAGCCGGATAAGCATGGACTCTCGCTCAGCGGGCAATAGATCACCGGGTCTTCTTCTATTCAAGATGTGATCTCCACGAATCCTCCACAACTCATCAAGAGCTTGCTCATCCTCCAACTGCTTGTTGTGCTGCTCTAGATATGAGATTTTCCATTGTGCCCCCTCTAATCTCCTCTGCAATGCATCATTTTCAGCTCTAAGGTGCTGAATGATCTCCTTTGACTCTCGGCTAGGAGAACTGACATCAAGATCAATAAGCTCTATATCTGGAACACCTGATGGTCCCTCATCAATATTGGGTTGCTTGACCCTCTCTGATACCTGTGCTGCTGAAGAAAGTGAGGCCCCTTCCACCTGATGTGGAGATAACACTTGCTGAGCCGATGAAGAAGGCGAGACCCCTTCCACATACTGTGGAGAAAGTACTCGCCGAGCTGCTGCAAATAAGGTCCTCTGGCCTCTCTGATAAGTAACCAAAGGTGAGGAGCTAACATGTCTAGTGATGGGGATGTCATGCTGCTGTGATGGTCCTCCCTCCTTGTGAATAACCTCAGGATGTGGCGGTGGTGGTGCTGTGAAAAGCTCACGAGAGATGAACTCCTCCCATGAGATGCCCTGCTGAGCCAACTGATGTAATACCACAAGCTGAATCAAACCATAATGGTAAAGGCTCCTATACTGTTGTGCCGGGCTCTTCCTCCTCATCATGGACACCATCCTCTCAATGTTCTGATAGAAGAAAACAGGGATGTTCATCATCCGTACCCGTGTGAAGTGCATCAAGAGGCGAATATGGTACGAATATACCTGTGAAAATCTGCCTTCACAGGTAAAATAGAGCATGATGAGCCTCATCATGGGAGCATACTCACTCCTAAGAAATCTGAAAGGAAACACTCCCGTCAAGTGTCTCATGAGTGCTGGTCTAACGAAAGGCTCAAAATGAACACTGTCCAACACCTTGCGCTTATTCCATACCTCTCCGACATTAGGTATCCCTGTGGCCTGTGCAATCATCTCGGGTGTCAATGTAAAGTCCACCCCGGCAAGGTTGACATGTCAATCATGCAAATGTAAAACAAATAGGCGAGCCAACTCTCTGTGATGCTGAATCCAAGAGATCCTCACACAAAACTCATAACAAGACATATACTGGAAACATGAAACTGCCATAGGACAAGCCTGTAAATCTGTCAAAGAAGTGGGCTCCTCTCTCTTATGATGACCGCCCTTTCCACCCTTATGAGGCCTCCTCTGTACCTCAATCTCTGAAGCTGATGCTTGGTCATCACTCTGCTCATAGGTTTCGGTTTCTGACATTGTTTAAGGAGCGGAGTGGCCAAAATGTACTGTTGTTTTTGCCTTGCAGAATGCTGATTTATATGTTGTTTCAAGGGGACAAGGAGCACGAGGGTAATGTTAGGGGAGGGACACTTTTAAAGGGAAAATGGGAATAAATATATAAAACATGGATTTAAGGGAAAAAACATTGCAAAAATCATTGCATATGCATCATTATATACATTGTTTACATGGGTATAATGAGAGGTAGGGTTGGGGCTTGATTTTTCATTTTTTAGGGAAAAGGGGTAGGGTTTAGGTTTTCTTTACAAATTTAAAAGGGAAATTTATATAGAAAGACAAGGAAAATGACATGGGAAATGGGAAAAATGATTTACAAGGGAAAAACCTTAAAACAGCATAAAACCCTAGGCATATTTTACAATTTTAAACCACAGCCATATAGAGCTTTTTCTCTTGCACAATGAGATCTTTAAAACATGTATTCATGATGTCTTTAACCATAACAAGCAGCAATTTGTAAGTTGGAGGGCCTACCTTAGGTAATTTAGCAATTTTGTTGGCTCCTTGGATGAATTTGCAGGTGATTTGGTAAGGAGGGCGCTGACGGGTCGCGCGCCTCACCCAATGGGTCGTGCGCCACTGACGGGTCGTGCCCATTAGAAAATAACACTGCTGGAAGGCGCTTGACGGGTCGCGCACCTCAGACGGGTCGCGCGCCCGGTCTAACGGGTCGCGCGCCTGGTCTGCTCACAATTTCGCTCAAACCCTCGCCCAATCTCTCTTGCAAGTGAGTTAGATGCACAATGAGGGTAAATGGAGGGAGATTGGGCTTTTATAACTTTGATTTGAAATAATTTCATGCCCAAACCCACTTTATAATGTTTTTTCTTTGACACTTTATAAACTTGACTTTTCTTGGTTTCCTTTGTCCTGAAATTGACTGATTTGATGCTTTTCTTTGATGCTTTTTGCAGGGATAGCATCTAAGGGATCTTGGCAAGGGAGCCAGGGTTACATGCTATCTTTTGAAGCCTTTTGAAATTTTACCATTTTTTACAAAAATTTGAAAAATGACCTTGGCTTTAAAAACAGGGTTTTTAAATCCAAGGTGAAATTTAACTGTACAAGATAGAAATTTTTGAAGAAACACTTTGAAAATCATCCCTCTGGCTTGTTGAGCACTTATTGACCTTCAGAGACATGACCTTGAAGACAAACTTGACCTGAACCCTATACCTAGGAATTTGACCTCAAGACAAGACAAGACAAGCTTGAAAGAGATTAAGGACTGAAATGACTTTGATCCAGCAATGCCAAGAGGGGGACAAAGACACCAGCTCCTCCATCAGGGTTATGGCATGCCTAATGGGATGCAAAAATTGACACTGATGAGACACCTACTTATGCAAATGCAAAGAGCTTTGATCACTGATGGAGGGCTACAAGACCGACTCTAACATTGGCTCCAATGGGGATGGTAGCTCCTTGGAGGTACCAAGAACCTTAGACCTCTGGGAGAGCAGACCAGTGCTTTATCATCATTGGGCAATGGAGTCAATATTTACACATGTGACCCAAAGTTGGACAACTTTATTGACTTTGACAATTGACTGAAATTTGAACTAACTTTGACAAAAACCAACTCACTTTATGCAGAAAAAAGACTGACTAACACAACCTGAAAAACTCACACCAACTAATCACCATCTTCAGAAATATATCCTTCACCGCGGGCCCCAGACTAAAGATGGAAGATCAGTTCACACTTGCTGCAGAATGAAAGTAAAATGGTAATTACAATGAGAGTGATGAGAGAAGAAAATGCTCAAGCATGATACCTTTTCAGCAGCCAGCCATTTACCAACCCACCGAGACAATCATCACCGTTCATTTCTTTGAGAAGGAAGGCATTTGGACCACGGTGTGCTGCAATTTTGTAGGGACCTTTCCACAAGTTGTCGAATTTTCCATGTTTCCCTTTGTCTTCATTTTGGGCATCCCATCTCAAAACAACATCATCTATCTGAAAATCATCTGGTTTGGCCTTTTTGTCATAGATTTTCTTTATGCGCTCCTGCAACTTAAGGGAATTTTGAAGAACCTCCTCTCGTGTCTGCTGTAAATGAATCATTTGACTAATCCGCCGTTGCATAGGATCCTCCTCGCCACCAGCTTCTTGAAGCAACTTTGCTACCGGAATACTAAGAGAAGTAGGAAACACTGCATCTATCCCGTAAACCAGTTCAAAGGGTGACATACCAATTGACTTCTTTTGACTTACCCGATCAGCCCATAATGCATTTACTAACTTTTTGTGCCAGCTCTTCTTATTGATTTCCAGCAATTTCTTTATGATGTTCACTAGAGATTTGTTCGAAGATTCGGCCAGCCCATTTCCTTGCGGATGGTAGGCAGTCGAATGCCCCAAGCTGATGTTATATTTGTAGCAAAAATCAACCATTTTCTTCGATTTAAAGGCTGCTGCATTATCTGTAATCAACTTATGTGGACAGCCGAAACGTGACAATATGTTATTCTCAAGAAAAGAAATAATTACCAAGTCCGTGGCCTACCGAGTGGGAATGGCTTCAATCCACTTCGTGAAGTAATCTGTGGTGGTCAAGATCCATCGATGCTGCCCAGAAGATGCTGGGTGGATTTCGCCAATAAAATCCAAGCCCCATTGCTGAAATGGTGCGCTGATTTCAATGGGCTTGAGAGGCAACGACTGTAATTTCTGCTTTCCTTGAAAAATTTGACATTCATGACAACTCTTAACTGCTTTATAGACATCAAAAAACAATGAAGGCCAATAGAAACCTACTCTTAGGATTTTATTAGCCGTGGTCTTCCAAAACAAGTGACCCCCACAGTCACCTTTATGAAAATCCTCTACTGCTGTCTTAGCTTCTTCTTCGACCAAACAATTCAGCAATATGCCACCGAGGTCTTTCCGATAAAGTGCAGATTTAATGATACAAAATTTGGCAGCCTTTAACTTCAATGTTCTAGCTTTGTTTCTAGGCATACCGGGGGGTGAAGACACATTTTGAAGCCCATATACAATATCAGCATACCAAGGAGAAGAAACAAAGATATCTGATACCTGTAGAGCTGAATTTTTTTCGTCTTCATCGGATAAGGCAGCAATCAAATTGATGTCTAAGACATGAAGATTTGTTTCAGCCATCAACTTAGCAAGTCCTTGACCTTTAATCAACTTGGTAGGCTTAATTTCCACATCATACTCTAATAGTGCAGCAATCCACTTACCCCTTCTTCCTTCCGGTTCCGTTTGTACTAAAACATCCTTAACAGTTGCATTGGGAACATATGCCAAAATATGAGAATTCAGTATGTATACCCGGAAATCTTTCAAAGCTTTTACTAGCACCAATGCTTGCTTTTCGATGATATTATAATTCAGCGCTCCGTCCCTTATGATGCGGCTGAAAAAAGCTATGGGCTTCTCAACTCCATCTCTCTTTTGCATCAACACGGCTGCCAACATATGCTCAGAAGCAAATGAAAATAAAATAAAATCTTGTGTATAATCCGGGCTGATCAAAGTTGGGGCTGAAGATAAAATTAACTTTACCAAGTTGAAAGACTTTACCGCCTCTTCAGTCCATTTGAGCTCGCTGTCCTTTTTGAGCATGTTGGTTATTTCTCTAAGATGTTCGGCAAGATTGGGAATAAAGCGACGCAGAAAATTCAATTTGCCATTGAAGGACTGAACCTCCTTCTTTCTTTGGGGCTGCTCTAATTGTTGAATTGATTCCACCCGTGCAAGATCGATACGAATGCCATCTTTAGAAATAATATGGCCCAGCAGCTTACCTTCGCTCATAGCAAAAAGGCTCTTCTTCGGATTCAACGAGATACCATACTTTCTGCACTTTTGAAACACCTTAGTCAAATGAAACAAATGCTCTTCATCATATTTAGAAAACACGGTCAGATCATCAAGATAAACGACCAAAAAGACATCCTTCTCATTAGCAAAATCCATGTCCATTGCCCGCTGAAATGTGGCACCAGCGTTCTTCAATCCAAACGGCATCTTGGCATAATGGAATGTCCCCCACAGAGTAGTGAATGCTGTCTTGTCTCGGTCATCTTCATGTACCAAAATTTGATTATACCCGGAATAACCATCAAGCAATGACATCCTTGATGCCCCAACTACCCGCTGCAATATATGATCCATTTTGGGTAGCAGATAATTGTCCTTTAGCGATACCTTATTCAGATTTCTGAAGTCTTTACACAAGCGAATCTCACCGGTCTTCTTTCTCACGGGCACCAAGTTGGAAATCCAATCAGAAAATTGGATTGGCACTATGATTCCAAACTTATATAACCTGTTGACTTCCTTCTCGATCAATGGTAGCAACTTAGGATTAATTCTTCTAAAATTTTGTCGGAAAGGCTTTTGATTTGGCTTTATGGGAATGGTATGCTGAATGATACTTGTGTCATACATTTTCAAATCTGAATAGTCCCATGCAAAAACATTAGAAAACGAATACAACAATCTGATATATTCTTTCTTTACCTTGGGTGACAATGCTTTTGATAGCTTCACCATCTTTGGATTTTCAGCTGTCCCGAGATTCACTTCTTCGACACCTTCTTCTGTTGGCCTCAAAGTTGGCTTGCGGGCCACATCATCTTGATCGAACAATTCTTCCAAAGGAATTAATCCTTTAGGAATGTAATTGTCCTTGAGCTGCAACACATCCATGTGATTTACTCCTTCAGCTTCCGTGTCTATTGAGATGTCTTCGAATTTACCCTCAATTTGCAAAAAATCTTTGATTTCTTCGTCATCTTGGAAAACTTGCCAACACCTTTGATTATCTGGAATTGTAGGACGATGCTTCACATATATCTCAAACTTATTGCTGGAATTCATGGGTATTTTCAGATTACTCGCTGCCTTTGCCAATGCATCCGCAACACCATTTTGAATCCGGGGCACACATGTCAAAGTATGTTCTGAAAACAGTTTTAACATATCTAGGACAGCATTCCGATATGCTCGCATACGAGGATGTTTGGCCTAAAATTCACCTTTCACTTGCTTGATAACCAACTCGGAGTCGCCATATACCGCTATCTTCTTTGCCTTCAACTTCCGAAGGATTTTCAGACTAGCAATAAGAGCCTCGTATTCCTTCTCATTATTTGAACAATCAAATGCCAATTTATATGAACATACCCTTACCTTACTTGGAACTTGGTTTTGGACTGAAAATGGGCTTCGAATCCACACACCTATACCAGCACCATCGCTGCCCACCGCACCATCAAAATCCATGGTCCAAAGACCATCCTCATCGTCTTCTAAGTGCTGAAAATGTGATGTCGATACATTCTCTGTTTGCTGCCCATTTATTTCAGCTGTTGGCTTTATAACAGCAAACCTTTCTTCACTTTCCTTTCTCAAAACTTCTCTAAAATTCTCTGTAATAGCTGGTATATCTTCTACTTGAACTAACTGACTATCTATCTCATTAAAATTATCCGCAAACAAAACAAAAGATTCTAAATCTGTTTGTACATAATTTATAGGATGATTGACGGGCTTTTCCTTACTAGTGATCATGTATTTCATCTTTTGTTCCCGATACAATTTCCTCATCTGACCAAAAACGGGAATTGTAGCATAGGAAAAATCGAGCTGAAGTGTACCTTTGATCTTGGCTCCCCATGACCTCGAAAGCAACATGCCAAATCGCGGAGGAATATCCGCCACCACCACGTCCATCAAAACATTCTTTGCTGGGATTTGATCTAGACTCACTACCAAGTCCTTGATCAAACCAATACATTTCACTCGGCTAGAATCAAATGAATAAAAATCATGATACTTCCTTGTGATGTCAAGCCCCAGCTTCTCCATAATCGCTTTGGGCATCAAATTATGTGAAGCTCCCGAATCAAACATGGCATTGTGTAGCACATACTCATGTAATCGCAAACTGATATAGAACGGAGGAACATCACTCTCAGGAGACTCACTATTTAAAGTGGGCCCAAAGATCAGCTCAGGCTGATCATCTTCTACATTCACCGTGTCTAGCATTGGATCGAAACTCAGCATCTTGGAGATTTGGCCTCGGTAAATGTTGTTCTTCATGATTTCCATCAAGGGAATAGACACCTTCAACTTTGCAATCTCATTCTCCAAACTGAAAGCTGAAATCTTCTCACCTTCTTTGGCCGGTTTATCTCTTTTTTCACCTCTATTTCTTGGTGCATTTGATGGCTGGTCTATTTTGCCTGCTGATAATGATTGGCCTGCTGGAGGATCGCTTATTTCTTTCCCTTTTTTCTGCGGGACAGCAGAACCATTCTTTGCCGAAGCTTCTGTTCTCTTCTGGATGGGATTTATGGGAATCACTTGGTTTCTCAATTGCCTTTGCTGACCTTGCTGCGCTGATAAAGCATGCAAATACCCTCTTTGATACTCTTTGGATTCTTCTTGAAGTGCTGCATAGTTTGACAAAATATAATGCTCATCTTGGGGAATGATGGAATTACTCACCAACTCTTCCTCTTCTGTAATATAAGTGGGCAGATCATCAGGAGTGAAGAAGTGATTTTCCTCTCCAACATTATCACCTTCATCCTCTGATTCTTGGCTAACAAAATTCTGCTGAAAAGGAGGTTTCATTTGCTGTTGAACTGCTGCCTCTTGTGCATTTGTTTCATGCTTCTTAATTCTATATTGTTGCTGCTGTGCACCTCGGAAATTAGGATTACGAATCTGAGGCTCCGGCTTATCAATACGAACATTTTCAAATGCCCTCTTAAGCTTTTCAACTTCACGAAGGATCTGATCTGATGTGGATGCTTCCTCTTTGATTGTGACTCGCTTTTCGGCCTTCATCCTTGCTCTTTTATCATTCAAATTCGCTTCAACACTAACAGCAATTTTCTGCATATCCTCCAAGGTAGGTGGATCTCTGTCTCTCAATGAGTAGGCCATCTCCGGATCAAAGCCATCCGGGAACTTAAGAAGTGCTGATTTTCTAGATGGCCTCAAATCATCTGGAATAGCATTATAAACTGTATTGAATCTGATTATGTAATCTTGAACGGACTCACCCGGATTACGCTTGAGGTTGTTGTATTCGGCATTAATTTGGAGCGGATCCTTTCTGATTTCCCACCGATCTAAAAACTGATTCTGAAGTGCTTCCAAGGTGGCAATGCTTCCGGCTGTCAACCCTCTGAACCACTTTCTAACCTCCCCTCCAAATGTTTGGACGAACAACCGCATAGTAACATCTTCTTCATCTATCTCATATAGATCGAAGAAAGTTGTCATTTTGTCAATATGTTGCTGAGCAGAAATACTTTGTGGAGTACCATCAAACATGGGGATTTTACTTTGATAATCGGCTGGCATATCATGAAGATTTTGGGGAAGAGCAAGTGGGGCAAACCGGGCAGCCATTGCTTTAGGAGGGGGAGTAGGATGAGTATGAGGAGGAGGAGCTGTGATAGCAGGGATTATAATAAGAGGAGTTGTAGTTTGTGGAGTTGGGGGAGTCGAAGGGGTAGGAGAAGTAGGAGGGGTATGGGGTGTAGAAGGAGAACCGACTGTGGATTCGGGATAAGTGATTATAGGCGAAACTGAAACATAAGGAGGATAAGTTTCTTCGTGAGCCGTGATAGTGGATCCAATATGATCAGAGATATTCTCAACAAAATTAGCAAGGGTAGTAGCTTGAATATGTGTCTGGAGATGTCTCAAGATGAAATTTTCGACCAACTTGTTGTGTCTCTCAAATTCAATGACAGCTGCAAAATCAGGGTCAAGGACTAGAGAATCGAGCGCACTTTTAGACTTGGCTTTAAACAGGGACAACTCAAAGCTTTCGTCAAAATCTAGATCTTCAAAATACTTAATAATAGCTGGAGATGAATGGGATTTGAAAATGGGTCTAGGATCAGTAGCCAGCTTGTTTTTCTCAAAAAGACTAGGAAAGAAAAACCATTCAGCCTGTGAAAACTCTCAACCTATCATCCACAGCTCAGAGTTAACAATTATACTGGGATAAAGTGCCAATGAAGCGCTATGTTCACAAGCTCACGGAGATTGACTGAAGTAGCGTTTATCTACTAATGCTGATGTAAAACAAGAGCGTTTTCGAAGGCTACCTGGCGTATCTTCAGGCTCCGTCTAAGACTTATGAAATAACACGTCAATGAGAAAACGATTAGTTTGTTCTTCCCCAGTATAGTCGCCAGTATGTTAGTGCTTGAAATTTCACTTCAGGCTCAGAAAGGTAAACCTCAAGGCAACATCAAACCACTTCGCCTCCTAGCTAGCCCTACGGGGCGGGAGAGGGCTCTCTCCGGTCTATCTCGGTGAGATCTTCAATGGATGAGATGACCAATAGGGTAACACTGATTTTAGGCTAGTAAACTGATAAAAAAGGTTGATTTGGGTTTTTTAGGGTTTTCGGTGTCAAATTGAGGGGATGGAAATTTTGGGTGCGGGGATTGGACACAGTTTCTACAGGGGGTTCTTTGGGGCGAGGTAGGAGACAGTATTGATGCCTTTGATTGAGGTGGATGGTCAAGAATGACAGGTGAGGAGCTAAGGAGAGCAAACAATAACTTTGAATTCTCCTTAAACAGTAGAAAACATTGAAATTAAACAAACTTAAAAGCAGAGCATGACAGTCATGAATTCTTACTTTAACACTTCGTTTGCTTAATGTGCAGAAGGAAAAGAAAGGAAATGATTCACATAAAACACTTACAAGTACATAGAGAAACACACCGTCAATACATGTAACCACAAGAATCCCAAAAAGGACTGCAAAACCCTGGTCTTCCTTAGCCAAAAATTGCAGAGATACAGTGAATAATACAATGATAGTTTCTCCCTCAAGAGTCCAACCATGAAAATGAGCAAGAAAGTACATAATATAGATCATCTAACCTCTTTCCTTGCCTCCATGGGTCGAGCTCACTATCCTAGGAGTTGTTTCAACCACTTCTAAACTAAGCACTACAAACTAGGCAGTCAAAACAACTTGCCTCTATAAGCTAGGAAACCAATTCATTCATTTAATTTTCACCTTTTTCATGAATGAATCTTCTAGAAGAGGTACATAAGTGTAAAAGTGTCATAAAAGTACATTAATTACATCAAAGAGGATAATAATCCACCCCAAAAAGTCAAACAGGGTCAAACTGCGTTTTTCTGAGCTGTACACTGAAATTTGGAGAAATTTGCCTGACGGGTCGCGCGCCTCTGCCTGACGGGTCGCGCGCCTTTGGGACCACTTTTGGGGCACTTCTATGTGTCCAAATTGAGAAAGAGTAGGCTTGTTGGAAAGGTCTATGAGTCTAATTTCCAACCCAACTGGAATTTCTGAATTTAGTGGTAATTTGCCCCTCCAAAATTGCAATCTCCCAAGACTGCTTTCTGTGTCTCAAAAATGTGGCAGAAAGTCATTTTTTGCTAGTTTTTTGACTTTCTGGAGGCCCAAAACCTCATGAAATCTCTTGGCCATGGATGAGCATATGTAACTTCTCATGACAAATCTGGAAATGCTGAGTTTTTGCAAAATGGAGTTGCCAGGATGAAGGATCGCGTGGGGGGTGAGACCCGTTAATGGAGAAAACCTATAAATTGCTTGAAAAAACCAAAATTTACCCAAAATGCTCAAAATTTCTTGGTATTTGTGCTGTGGCTGAGCTATTTAGTGCCTTGGTCCTTCAGTGAAGCCTCGGCCAAGATATGGAGGGGATTGGGCCTCTTTCTCCTTTTTTGTGCCTTGGCCAACCGCCTTTGGAACATCTTCATCTTTGCCTTGCACACGTGCATTCTCGCCCAATAATGGTTCTTCATGTTTCTCAACAATTTTTTATCTTGGTTGGCCTTAGCCAACAGCCTCTCCAAGTGAGCATTTAGCCGGATAAGCATGGACTCTTGCTCAGCAGGCAATAGATCACCGGGTCTTCTTCTATTCAAGATGCGATCTCCACGAATCCTCCACAACTCATCAAGAGCTTGCTCATCCTCCAACTGCTTGTTGCGCTGCTCTAGATATGAGATTGTCCATTGTGCCCCCTCTAATCTCCTCTGCAATGCATCATTTTCAGCTCTAAGGTGCTGAATGATCTCCTTTGACTCTCGGCTAGGAGAACTGACATCAAGATCAATAAGCTCTATATCTGGAACACCTGATGGTCCCTCATCAATCCTGGGCTGCTTGCCCCTCTCTGATACCTGTGCTGCTGAAGAAAGCGAGGCCCCTTCCACCTGATGTGGAGATAACACTCGCTGAGCCGATGAAGAAGGCGAGACCCCTTCCACATGTTGTGGAGAAAGTACTCGCCGAGCTGCTGCAAATAAGGCCCTCTGGCCTCTCTGATAAGTAACCAAAGATGAGGAGCTAACATGTCTAGTGACGGGGATGTCATGCTGCTGTGATGGTCCTCCCTCCTCGTGAATAACCTCAGGATGTGGCGGTGGTGGTGCTGTGAAAAGCTCACGAGAGATTAACTCCTCCCATGAGATGCCCTGCTGAGCCAACTGATGTAATACCACAAGCTGAATTAAGCCATAATGGTAAAGGCTCCTATACTGTTGTGTCGGGCTCTTCCTCTGCATCATGGACACCATCCTCTCAATGTTCTGATAGAAGAAAACAGGGATGTTCATCATCCGTACCCGTGTGAAGTGCATCAAGAGGCGAATATGGTACGAATATACCTGTGAAAATCTGCCTTCACAGGTAAAATAGAGCATGATGAGCCTCATCATGGGAGCATACTCACTCCTAAGAAATCTAAAAGGAAACACTCCCTTCAAGCATGATACCTTTTCAGCAGCCGGCCATTTACCAACCCACCGAGACAATCATCACCGTTCATTTCTTTGAGAAGGAAGGCATTTGGACCACGGTGTGCTGCAATTTTGTAGGGACCTTTCCACAAGTTGTCGAATTTTCCATGTTTCCCTTTGTCTTCATTTTGGGCATCCCATCTCAAAACAACATCATCTATCTGAAAATCATCTGGTTTGGCCTTTTTGTCATAGATTTTCTTTATGCGCTCCTGCAACTTAAGGGAATTTTGAAGAACCTCCTCTCGTGTCTGCTGTAAATGAATCATTTGACTAATCCGTCGTTGCATAGGATCCTCCTCGCCACCAGCTTCTTGAAGCAACTTTGCTACCGGAATACTAAGAGAAGTAGGAAACACTGCATCTATCCCGTAAACCAGTTCAAAGGGTGACATACCAATCGACTTCTTTTGACTTACCCGATCAGCCCATAATGCATTTACTAACTTTTTGTGCCAGCTCTTCTTATTGATTTCCAACAATTTCTTTATGATATTCACTAGAGATTTGTTCGAAGATTCGGCCAGCCCATTTCCTTGCGGATGGTAGGCGGTCGAATGCCCCAAGCTGATGTTATATTTGTAGCAAAAATCAACCATTTTCTTCGATTTAAAGGCTGCTGCATTATCTGTAATCAACTTATGTATACAGTCGAAATGTGACAATATGTTATTCTCAAGAAAAGAAATAATTACCGAGTCCGTGGCCTGCCGAGTGGGAATGGCTTCAATCCACTTCGTGAAGTAATCTGTGGCGGTCAAGATCCATCGATGCTGCCCAGAAGATGCTGGGTGGATTTCGCCAATAAAATCCAAGCCCCATTGCTAAAATGGTGCGCTGATTTCAATGGGCTTGAGAGGCAACGACTGTAATTTCTGCTTTCCTTGAAAAATTTGACATTCATGACAACTCTTAACTTCTTTATAGACATCAGAAAACAATTAAGGCCAATAGAAACCTACTCTTAGGATTTTATTAGCCATGGTCTTCCAAAACAAGTGACCCCCACAGTCACCTTTATGAAAATCCTCTACTGTTGTCTTAGCTTCTTCTTCGACCAAACAATTCAGCAATATGCCACCGGGGTCTTTCCGATAAAGTGCAGATTTAATGATACAAAATTTGGCAGCCTTTAACTTCAATGTTCTAGCTTTGTTTCTAGGCATCCCGGGGGGTGAAGACACATTTTGAAGCACATATACAATATCCGCATACCAAGGAGAAGAAACAAAGATATCTGATACCTGTAGAGCTGAATTTTCTTTGTCTTCATCGGATAAGGCAGCAATCAAATTGATGTCTAAGACATGAAGATTTGTTTTAGCCATCAACTTAGCAAGTCCCTGACCTTTAATCAACTTGGTAGGCTTAATTTCCACATCATACTCTAATAGTGCAGCAATCCACTTAACCCTTCTTCCTTCCGGTTCCGTTTGTACTAAAACATCCTTAACAGCTGCATTGGGAACATATGCCAAAATATGAGAATTCAGTATGTATACCCGGAAATCTTTCAAAGCTTTTACTAGTGCCAATGCTTGATTTTCGATGATATTATAATTCAGCGCTCCATCCCTTATGATGCGGCTGAAAAAAGCTATGGGCTTCTCAACTCCATCTCTCTTTTGCATCAACACAGCTGCCAACGTATGCTCAGAAGCAAATGAAAATAAAATAAAATCTTGTGTATAATTCGGGCTGATCAAAGTTGGGGCTGAAGATAAAATTAACTTTACCAAGTTGAAAGACTTTACCGCCTCTTCGGTCCATTTGAGCTCGCTGTCCTTTTTAAGCATGTTGGTTATTTCTCTAAGATGTTCGGCAAGATTGGGAATAAAGCGACGCAGAAAATTCAATTTGCCATTGAAGGATTGAACCTCCTTCTTGCTTCGGGGCTGCTCTAATTGCTGAATTGCTTCCACCCGTGCAGAATCGATACGAATGCCATCTTTAGAAATAATATGGCCCGGCAGCTTGCCTTCGCTCATAGCAAAAAGGCTCTTCTTCGGATTCAACGAGATACCATACTTTCTGCACTTTTGAAACACCTTAGTCAAATGAAACAAATGCTCTTCATCAGATTTAGAAAACACGGTCAGATCATCAAGATAAACGACCAAAAAGACATCCTTCTCATTAGCAAAATCCATGTCCATTGCCCGCTGAAATGTGGCACCAGCGTTCTTCAATCCAAACGGCATCTTGGCATAATGGAATGTCCCCCACAGAGTAGTGAATGATGTCTTGTCTCGGTCATCTTCATGTACCAAAATCTGATTATACCCGGAATAACCATCAAGCAATGACATCCTTGATGCCCCAACTACCCGCTACAATATATGATCCATTTTGGGTAGCGGATAATTGTCCTTTAGCGATACCTTATTCAAATTTCTGAAGTCTATACACAAGCGAATCTCACCGGTCTTCTTTCTCACGGGCACCAAGTTGGAAATCCAATCAGAAAATCGGATTGGCACTATGATTCCAGACTTATATAACCTGTTGACTTCCTTCTCGATCAATGGCAGCAACTTAGGATTAATTCTTCTCAACTTTTGTCGAAAAGGCTTTTGATTTGGCTTTATGGGAATGGTATGCTGAATGATACTTGTGTCATACGTTTTCAAATCTGAATAGTTCCATGCAAAATCATTAGAAAACGAATACAACAATCTAATATATTCTTTCTTTACCTTGGGTGACAATGCTTTTGATAGCTTCACCATCTTTGGATTCTCAGCTGTCCCGAGATTCACTTCTTCGACACCTTCTTCTGTTGGCCTCAAAGTTGGCTTGCGGGCCACATCATCTTGATCGAACAATTCTTCCAAAGGAATTAATCCTTTAGGAATGTAATTGTCCTTGAGTTGCAACACATCCATCTGATTTACTCCTTCAGCTTCCGTGTCTATTGAGATGTCTTCGAATTTACCCTCAATTTGCAAAAAATCTTTGATTTCTTCGTCATCTTGGAAAACTTGCCAACACCTTTGATTATCTGGAACTGTAGGATGATGCTTCACATATATCTCAAACTTATTGCTGGAATTCATGGGGACAAGGAGCACGAGGGGAACGTTAGGGGAGGGACACTTTTAAAGAGAAAATGGGAATAAATATATAAAACAGGGATTTAAGGGAAAAAACATTGCAAAAATCATTGCATATGCATCATTATATACATTGTTTACATGGGTATAATGAGAGGTAGGGTTGGGGCTTGATTTTTCATTTTTTAGGGAAAAGGGGTAGGGTTTAGGTTTTCTTTACAAATTTAAAAGGGAAATTTATATAGAAAGACAAGGAAAATGACATGGGAAATGGGAAAAATGATTTACAAGGGAAAAACCTTAAAACAGCATAAAACCCTAGGCATATTTTACAATTTTAAACCACAGCCATATAGAGCTTTTTCTCTTGCACAATGAGATCTTTAAAAAATGTATTCATGATGTCTTTAACCATAACAAGCAGCAATTTGTAAGTTGGAGGGCCTACCTTAGGCAATTTAGCAATTTTGTTGGCTCCTTGGATGAATTTGCAGGTGATTTGGTAAGGAGGGCGCTGACGGGTCGCGCGCCTCACCCAACGGGTCGCGCGCCACTGACAGGTCGCGCCCGTTAGAAAATAACACTGCTGGAAGGCGCTTGACGGGTCGCGCGCCTGGTCTGACGGGTCGCGCGCCTGGTCTGCTCACAATTTCGCTCAAACCCTCACCCAATCTCTCTTGCAAGTGAGTTAGATGCACAATGAGGGTAAATGGAGGGAGATTGGGCTTTTATAACTTTGATTTGAAATAATTTCATGCCCAAACCCACTTTATAATGTTTTTTCTTTGACACTTTATAAACTTGACTTTTCTTGGTTTCCTTTGTCCTGAAATTGACTAATTTGATGCTTTTTGCAGGGATAGCATCTGAGGGATCTTGGCAAGGGAGCCAGGGTTACATGCTGTCTTTTGAAGCCTTTTGAAATTTTACCATTTTTTACAAAAATTTGAAAAATGACCTTGGCTTTAAAAACATGGTTTTTAAATCCAAGGTGAAATTTAACTGTACAAGATAGAAATTTTTGAAGAAACACTTTGAAAATCATCCCTCTGGCTTACTGAGCACTTATTGACCTTCAGAGACATGACCTTGAAGACAAACTTGACCAGAACCCTATACCTAGGAATTTGACCTCAAGACAAGACAAGACAAGCTTGAAAGAGATTAAGGACTAAAATGACTTTGATCTAGCAATGCCAAGAGGGGGACAAAGACACCAGCTCCTCCATCAGGGTTATGGCATGCCTAATGGGATGCAAAAATTGACACTGATGAGACACCTACTTATGCAAATGCAAAGAGCTTTGATCGCTGATGGAGGGCTACAAGACCGACTCTAACACGGCCGACAGAAAAAGCCCTATATGGATGGATCGCAGCTAAATGGAAGACCAAAGGCGACGTAACACTGCAGCTAGGACTGAATGGGTTCTCTACTGCGATTTTATTTTGCCTAGAAGACAAATACAGAATCCTGGGCGAAGGGCATTATTTTTTCGACTCAGCTGGTCTGTATCTAAGGGAATGGGTAGCAAGATTTAACCTAGACAAGGAAGACCTCACCTGGGCTCCAGTCTGGATCAGAATGTATTCACTTCCAGATGAATACTGGGATGAAGATATTCTCAAAGATATAGGAAATGGATTAGGGGAATACATAAAAGCGGCGGAAGAAACAAAGCTACACAGATACACACCCTATGCCTGCATCTGTGTTTTCACGCACCTGGATAAAGCCCTCCCAGACTCGGCAAGTCTTTCTCACCACGATAATGAATGGATTCAACCCTTGGATTATGAACATGTTCCTTTTCATTATCGAAAACTCCATGCTCTCGGGCATTTATTTAGGGACTCTCCCCTAAATGCCAAAACCAATGCTCCTGAACCCTAAGAATCTTTGACCCATGATGGCTTCACCAAAGCACCCAGCCGCAAACGAGCGCACAAAAAGCCTTTGACCGGAAAAAATCCCCAACAAGACAATTCCTCTCGCCCTGTTATTAGGAACAACTTTGAAATTCTAGCTCAAACCTCATAAGAGCAAATCCCGTTCTCCAAGCCCAGCTCCACACCCACCTCCTCCTCCTCCCAGCCTCCTCTTTCAAGCTCCCCTTCTGAACATCAAACCCCCAAAGCTGCTCAGGCTAACCCCAAGGACAGACAAAAGGAACCTGCAGGAAAAGATAATGATATGGACGTGGATGGAACTCCTGATCCCCTCCAAAGCTTAGACATATCCACAGAAGGAATAAGCTAGGTGCAACAGATGGATGAAGAACCAGAAAGTATAGATCTGAATGGACTAGACATTTTAGAGCTAGAGTTAGCATGCAAAAAGAAGGATTACGACAGTATCCCAGAGCTTCAACTCAATAAACTGGAAGTGGTCATCTCAAGGGCTTATTAGCAGAAACAGCTAGGCATCCAGCTAGGAAGCCATTGGGATGGAGGCCTTCCCCAAAAGACTCGAAAAAGAGGGGAAGAAGAACTGATCTCCAGCGAACAATAGAAGTAGGGAAAATCTTGGTGGACTCAGGCTGGTATGCAAAATTGACGAAGTACTACAAACCCTCTATTAATAGTGAATCATGAAGCTCATTTTTTGGAACTTAATGGGGCTCAACAGCCCAGGGAAACTCAGAATGTTAAAAAATATGATAAAAATGGAAAAGCCGCAACTATGCTTTCTTCAGGAGACCAAGTGTAACAGCTCTACACTAGGCAACATCCTTTCTAAAGCATGGCCAGGTTGTCAATCAGTGGCAGTGGATGCATCTGGAGCATCAGGGGGGCTTGCCATTACATGGAACATGCAAGCGCTTACTCTCTCAGACTTCCACGCTTCTCATCACCTCATTCAGGCTGCCTTCCACATTTTAGGCACCAATATACATGGAAACCTGACAAATGTTTATTTCCTGAAGGAAGCAGGAAACAAAATAGCTCTTCTCAATACTATCGAAGCTCTGAATAACAACAGATTGCATCCTCTATGGATCATTGGAGGGGATTTTAACATTATCACCAAGTTGGAGGAAAAGGTTGGGGGAAGAACCAGATTGGAATAGGAAAACACCCACTTTAAAGACTTCATCCAGAATACCTCTCTAATAGACTTGCAATATTGTAATGGCACTTACACTTGGAGTAATCGGAGAGCAGGAAAACATCAAATCGCTTCCAAACTGGACCGATTTCTCATATCAGGTAATTCGGTTCACTTAGGAGGAGACATAACTGCCACTATTATACCCCACTCAGGCTCAGATCACTGACCAATCGCCCTCCAGTGGCAACGACTAAGCAACTCCACCAGAAGGCCCTTTCGCTTTGAAGAGTTCTGGCTCACCCACCCCACTTTCAAAGACATTTTCAGAACCACTTGGACAACATTCACTCCACCAGAAGGATCTAAGATGTTTTAGTTCTAGCAGAAACTCAAATATTTAAAATATGATTTGCGTTGGAACATTGAGACGTTTGGAAACATCTTTAAGGCGCAACATGACTTAAATAAGGAAATGTCAGATCTCGAGCAAAAAATAATCACAGAGGGTCACACGGAGGGGACCCCAGAGCAAGAGCAGCACATCCACAATCAGCTAGAGGAGAGGAGAAAGCAGGAGGAGATTTTATGGAAGGAAAATTCCAGGATCAGATGGCTGAAAGAGGGCGAACGGAACACCAAATTATTCCACTGAACCACTGTTCAACGAAGAATGCACAACAACATCCCCTTCATTCAAAGGCAAGGGGGGGCAAGAGCATAACAACATGAAGAAATTGAGGAGGAGTTTCTAAATCACTTCAAGCAAGTTCATTTAGAGCCCAATGCAGACAAGTGACCTGTGATAGAAAGAATAACACATAATGTGCAAAACTAATCACTAAGGAACACAATGAACTTCTCCTTCATCCTATACTAACTCAGGAGGTGGATACAGCCATGGCCTAGCTCAACGAGGGCAAAGCCCCTGGCCCGGATGGCTTCACCACAACTTTCTTTGACACTTTTTGGGAGCTAATAAAATTGGAGGTCTGGCAAGTAATGGAGGAATCGAGAGCTCTTCATTGGCAGCTTTCTTCTTTCAACTCAACTTTCATTGCCCTTATACTAAAAGAGGCGGAATCCATCACCCTGGACAAATTCCGTCTGATTGCTCCCTGTAACTTCATATACAAAGTTATCTCCAAAGTTATATCCAACAGGTTAAAGCCCCTCTTGCCACTGCTTATCTCTCTGGAGCAGTCTAGATATGTGGAAGGGAGACAGATCATGGATGGCATTATCCTCTCGCATGAGATCATAGACTCCCTCAAGCATTCCAATCAAGCAGGTATGCTTCTAAAGCTTGATCTTTCTAAGGCCTTCGATAAGCTCAGTTGGACTTACATTCAACAAATGCTAATTGCCTTTGGATTCTCTCCCATGTGGATCTGTTGGATCATGAGTCTTATCTCCTCCTCTTTCTTCTCCATTCTCATGAACAGGATCCCATCAAGACCCTTTAGTCCCTCTCGAGGAATCAGGCAAGATGGCCCTCTCTCCCCCTTCCTCTTTGTTTTAATGGCTGAAGGCCTGGGTCGTCACATCAAACAAGCCCTCCTCTCGCAACAGCTTAAAGGTCTCTTCATTCACCACTCCCCAGCTATATCTCATCAACAGTTTCTTGACGACACCATGCTCTTTGGCTACCCATCTGTCCAGGAAGCCTCCTGCTTCAAAGCCCTGGTCAATGACTTCTCTGAGGCCTCAAGAACTAGCATCAATAACTCCAAGTCACGGATCTTTTTCTTTCACACCCCTCCT
The DNA here is from genome assembly GCA_031772625.1 of Pinus tabuliformis. Lineage (NCBI taxonomy): Eukaryota > Viridiplantae > Streptophyta > Pinopsida > Pinales > Pinaceae > Pinus > Pinus tabuliformis. Next base: position 403,493,590 of record CM062818.1, on the reverse strand, counting down.
ATCGTTAAGACCACTGTTGCTCGAATTTTGGGATTCCCCATTGCCACTCTCCCTTCCAAATACCTTGGATCCCCCCTTACTGCCTCAACCATCAAGCATTCCTCCTTGCATACTCTCATTGAGAAGCTCGAATCCCACCTCAACCTTTGGACGCACAGAACATTAAACTTGTCCAATCGTGTAGTGCTCATAAAGTCAGTTCTTCAAGCAATGCCACTCTACTTATTCTCAATCCTAGCGGTGCCTAAATGGGTTCTTAAAATAATTCGGGATCTTCAGCGAGGATTCCTTTGGGGAAGTTCAGCTACAAACCGCAAATGGGCCCTGGTAAAATGGACCACTGTCTGCACGCCCAAAGAAAAAGGGGGCATTGGCCTGAGAGATCCCACACATAGCAATGCCTTCATGAGCACAAAAATTTGGTGGCAATGGCTCTCTAGCCCAAAAAAACCTTCGGCCACCATTTGGACGGCCAAATACGCCAATCACAGACCCTAGGAGGAGCTCATTAGGTTCACTCACAATGTCAAAGGCTCGCTAATTTGTAATGCGGCCAAACAACACTTCGAGTTGATACAACAGCATAGTTTTTGGGAAGTAAGAAATGGAAGGACAACACGATTCTGGACAGATGCCTGGAACTAAATTCCATAGCATAGCCACATTCTTAATCCACTTCCGAACTCCATTGGAGAGGAACAACAACAAGAAAAGATTTGGCAATATTGGACTCAGGAGACAGAGCAAGGCTTCAGGAAATGGAAACAAGGTAACCAACTCATCAGAAATGAGAATTACCAAATCATTAAGGATCTGGAAAGGGAGCTAAGAAAAAGGAGCATCAGACATGCCGAAGGAAGAGACATTCTACGATGGGGGTACCAGCCTAAAGGCGCTTTTACCACTTCTGAGGATTACAAACTTATGTGTAATAACCCTACTCCTCCTGACCCAATTTGGAGCAAAATCTGGGTGTTAGGTTCTTGGCCTAAAGTCTCCTACTTCCTTTGGTTGGTAGGACATCAGAGAATCCTCACATGAGATAAACTTAGATGCAGAAATTATCATGGCCCCTCTATTTGTGTTAATTGCAAATCCCAAGAGGAAACTCTCCAACACCTCCTGGACTCTTGCCCCTTAGCCAATAAGTTGTGGGAGAAGGCAAGCTTCAAATGTCAAAGAAGATGCAGACTTGAGGAAGGCATAACTAACTCATTGCGTCATTGGCAACAGAATCCATACAAAAGTGAAATTCTCAACCGTTTATGGAACATAATCCTCAGGCTCCTCTTATGGAGCATATGGAAGGATAGGAACAAACACATATTCAAAGATCAATACTCCCTGATAGATAGTATCTGGAGCACACTCTATGGGAATCTGAAAGAGACGCTGATGCTCCGCTCATGGACAAATGAGGACCTTCTGACTCTAGAAAATGAGAAAGCCATTTTGGATAACTGGCAAATGCAACTCCCTCAGGAATCTAACAATAAAGGCCCTCCTAAAAACAACAACCTAAAAAAGGTCTCCTGGACTACCCCTCCAAAGCATACCTTCAAGCTCAACTTTGATGGCGCCTCAAAGGGCAATCCTGGAAATGCAGGCTTTGGCAGAATTTTCAGAAATCATGAAGGCACACCCTTGCTGCTCTACTATGGAAACATTGGGTGGGACACCAATAACTCGGCTGAGTTAGAGGGACTAGGCAAGGTCTCCTTCTATCATGGAGACACAACTTCCAACCCGTGGAGGTGGAAGGAGACTCTCAAATCCTTATTAATATGGCCAAGAATCTCCTAAATGGATCTCATGCAAGGAAAATGACCACCAGTTGGAGGCTTGAAGCAAGACTGGAAGCCATAGAACAAACACTCCACAGTAATAGGGCCATCACCTTCAATCACATAAAGAGGGAGGGCAACAAGGTCGCTCACCTTCTAGCCAATTTAGGGGTGGAAAATGAGAATGCTCTACTCACAGGAACTCTGGACGTTATATCGAATCATGATCAGGCACAGGAATGCACTCGTCTAGTCCAAAACGATGATGCTCCCCCGGATGCGAGTGATTGAAGGGATGGGATGGGTGATTAATTGCGGCCACCTACCAGCCATGCGTAGTAGACTAGATCACACATGGGGGCAGGATCGTTATCAGCTATGCGGGAGTGGGTTTTACGGCATCCAGCAGGGGAGCATAAATGCTTCGTTCGCCTTAGCACATAAGCCAGGGTCCGTCTCCTCGGCTCACATGAAGGTTGTAGTAATGGCGGGAGGGCCTCAAGGCGTGGGTAGGTGTGATATATGCGGTTATGGGTTGGGCTTCACGGCGCAAATTCATGGTCTGTTCACTGTGCACATTCATGGTATGTTTATGCAGTCTCTGGAGCTGCGAGCAGCTCCAAGCGTTTGCCTCTCTGTTTGGGCTAATCCCTCGCCTATTTTTGGTCTCCCCGGGACAGTTCTGGAACTCAATTTCACATTGAGCTCTATTCATTTGGGCCCTGCAATCATGGTTCGGCCTCGACAGTGAATGCTCAGCCGTCAAGGCACCTCCCGTGGAGGATCTTCACACCCCCCTGTCGACGAAATTTCTCCCCATTGCTGCCAATGCCATTGCCATCGCACTCAAGAAGCAAACCCCCTTCGGTCCAGTCAATTCCTGGATTCCAGCGCTCCCGATTCCGCTTCCTCGCCCGCCTTTGGCTCTGCCATTTTCAACTTCAACAGTTCTTTGAACTATCCCCGGATCAGCGCCCATGTTTCGGTGCTCTTCATTGAGGAGTCCCCTGATGGAAGCGATTCGAGAGACAGTCGGGGGACGATGCCAGCTGAGGGCTCCGCGAAAGCCATGGAGACTCCCTCTGCAGACCCTGTGAATGCTTCTTTGAACTGTCCCTCGAGAGCTCAGGAGGTGATGATCAGCCAACAAGAAGATGTCAATATGGAGACCGTTCCAACTGCAGCGGAGGTGGCGGAATTCGGGTGGTGCAGGGTAGTGGAGGAGGATCCTGAAGACTAGATGCGCCTTCTTACCCAGTCTCTGCGGCCCATCTGTGAGGGCATTCGGCCACTCTTTTTGTTTTCGGATATGTTTTGGATATGTGTTACTGTCTCTGTGTCTCTGTGTCAATGCTGATGGCAATTTGTCTATGTTTGGGTTAGGGAATTTTTTCTCTCTAGATGGAAAGTGTGTGTCTCCCCTCTACGGGATTATTTTGCTATTCCACTGGCGCCCCTGCGTGGGTTGGTTTTTGTTTGGTCTGGTAAGTCCTCGGAGACTGCAATCTCAGCTGTTCCAGGCTGCCATTACTTCCAGGCAGCTGGTTCTTTCTATTTTGTAATGATGTAATTGTTCTCTATTTATGTATATAATAGAATAGTTTTAACGAGAAAAAAAAATATGGAGATTATATGAAATAATATTATTTATATTACATTATGCATAATTTATATTTAAAACAAGAATATATTAATAATAGAAAAATATGAAGTAAAATATTTCAAAGTACATATTAAATAATTTAATTTTATATCTGATGATGATGATGATGATGATTAACATCGAGTGAGACCAAACCTTGGTCTATCAGACCTAGAGAAATGAATTATTTATTTTGATTCAAGATTTTATTCTTATGCTCAAAAAGCTTGGAGAGAAACCTCCCGAGCTCACTTTATTGTTGACAACCTAAAAGCCTAGGAAGGTCACCATTGCAACAAAGATTTTGAAATTGAGATCTAATGTGGTTGTATATGGGGCACTCTAAGAGGAAGTGTTTTTCATCCTCGATGTTCGTATTCTCACATAAATTTTCATCCTAGATGTTCGTATTCTCACAAAGATGGCAGAACATTTCCATCCATGGTGTTTTAGGAACTACCCAACTACCCGTTTCACTATGGAGCTCATGAGAGTTTGTTCTAATGTTGGCTATATTAATTTTCTTCTTTGAGCTAGTTAAAAATGAGAGATACTTTTGATATTCTAGGGTGGGGATGATGACCTCCTTATAATATCTTAATTTTCTTTTAGTTTCTAAATCTTTATCTACTTTACATAGATAAAAATAAATATATGAGATACTTGACATATTTTTTATCTACTTTACATAGATAAAAATAAGGTAATTTAAATTAAAAATTCGTTATATTTTAATTTCCATAACTAGGGAGATGAGTAATTTATTTTATTTATAATATAGAGTTCATATATAAAATTTAAAAAATATCAATAGCAAGGAAAATTTATTTTATTTATAATATAGAGTTCATATATAAAATTTAAAAAATATCAATAGCAAGGAAAATTTTAAGGTAGGTTATCAATAAAATATTGCAATAAAACGGTTGATTAAAATGTTTTAACATGAAATATATATAGAGGGATTGAGATAATTCTCTTTCCATTAGTATTTTCTTTCTAATTCAAGTATGAGATATATTTGTAATTCTTTTAATGCTCAATGTTGATTTGATATGTAATATTTTAGAAAATATTAAAATAAAGAAAAAAAATCTATGTATATAAGAAAAAAAACCATGGGGCGTATTTTAACATTTTAATGTAAGAACATTAAATATCAGTAAAATATTTGAATTTCAACTGCATATATACTATACCATCCTAGATTATATTTAATCTTGATCTATCATGTTTGCATCTCAAAATATTTGGTGAGTGAGGATTTGTATATACAAAGTTAAGATAGATCAAGGTGATACAAATATAATCATTTCATGTAATATTGACATTTTATCCTTAAATAATGTCACTTTTATTATTAAAACACTTCTATAGAGAAATAGATAACCATGAGCATGAATCTCCTTTAATTTATACATAATAAATAAGAAACAAATAATAACCACAATTTATATAGTTGTTGTTTTAGCTATAAATTTACTTAAAGAATCATGGAGGCTCATATATTCTATAAATAGAAAATGAAAAAAATAGTAGCAAAAACATTTCTATATAGTTGTTGTATGGGTTATTGAGTTTGATAAAGAATAATAGAAGAAAGTTGAAAATATTAACAGATTGTGTTTAATAAAATAATTATGTATTAAAATACAAACTAATTAATCTAAGTTTAAACATACAAACATTAATTTATGATATATATATCTTATGAAATTTCATCATAAAGATATAAATAAATAGAAATAAAAATTAAACAAATATTATGTTTTTCACATAGAGTTTGAAAACCTATAAATAAGTATCATATATATATATATATATATATATATATATATAATTGATAACAAAGTACATGTGACGTTACATTATGTATTCACTAAAAATTAAAATGAAAATACTCAATGTGAATATAAGCATCGTTTTGTTCTCGATCAAGAGCACAGTCATTCTATATATCCATAGAGAACATAATGTTTTTCCTACTCCATAATATTATTTGTGAATGTATAGTGATTGTATATTGATAATGCTTTTTCATGAAAAGTCGAGATGGATTAAAATGTCCATGAGTTGTTGTGTTTTGAAGTGTAGATGTACTTTTTCTATGCAACTAAAGTACTCAAATTAAAACTCTTCTTAATCCTCATTCTTCTCATGACCATCACTAAAGTAGTCAAAGTCAACACTCTTCTTCATCCTCATTCTTTTCATGTCAATCCCTAAGTGAAATTCTTAGAAACAAGTGAAGATGATGCAATTGAAACAAGAAAAAAATGTTTGGAAACAACCAAGAAGATGTTCTTGGATAATCACCAATTCTTTTTTTTGTAAAATATTCTACCTTTACTATGCAATTTATCCAATTGGTTGAAGAAGAATAAAAGTTACAATATTAGTGAAATTGATATTAATTTATGTTTAACCTAATTAAAATTTTAAGATATTGGTTAACTGATATGAGATTTTTGACTTATATCTATTAAATTATATGATATAACTAATTAACATCTCATATATATATATATATATATATATATATATATTACTACATGATAAAAGTTAGAATTGTTCCAGAAACCATGCAAGTACATTCTCGCATAGTTACTAAGTTTGAATTAAAATTATAAAAGATTGGATAAAAAATTTCCATTGAAGAAAAATTGGATAATATATATGTGACAATGCGTGCAATAATAATATACATTTCTTACCTATTTTTTTATAGTTTCACTACATTGTCCTAACATGACCACCCTTGGCGAGTGACTAGTTAGTCAAATCTACTTCCCCATACTACCATACACCAAAGTTAGTGTTCTAGATTTTTCTTTATAAATACATAGATCTCACTTCCCATTCATAATTATTCATTGGTAGTGATAGAATTGTTTGGCGATTCTTATAAAATTTTCTTTGTATTCCTATTCAAGGTATAGACAACCAAATAAGAATTGAGTGGGTCAATTCAACTATATTTTGATTTGGTTTTTTTTTGTTTTCTCGCTATGTGATCTTTTGTATCATAGGGAAGCGATTTGTTCCATTGGGAAATATATCAATGTTTCTAACAAAACTAGACAAAATTTTATATTAAAGGAATTTTTTCTAAATTTCATAATTCACTTTCTCTTCTTTATTTCATTATCACAAAATAACATTTTTCCCATTCGTAACTTATTAATAATAAGATGTTTTTTTCACAAACATTATTTAATCATGTTATTTATCCTAGATAAGAAGTATATTATTCACTCAAGATATTGTTTTATGCAATACACGTACAAAACATGAGAAAAGATAGATGAGTGACTTAGAAATTATCATCTTCGAGATGGAAGCCACCTTTAAATTACATAAATGAAAAATTATTGGATATATGGACACAACAATAAATCAGAAGTTATAATAACAAAAACAATAAGGGGGATACACATTGCTATAGGGACCTAACATGCCCCTCCTTCGCAAAAGTGTTGTCCTCAATGCTTTTCTAGCTTCTTTTGTATAAAATTATCATCCTCCCATCTTGAATATTAAATTGGTAAGCTCTTCCAACTAATGAGATACTCTGAAATTAATAGATTCCATAGTTTGTCGGTTATTGTTTCCATCAGTACTTCAAGCTCAAATATGATTTTTCCTTCTTGGTAAAGTTGTTGAAATAGTGTTTGAAATAGGAGCTTGTGAGTGATAATCAACTTTAAGCATGAAACGTGGAAAACTCAATGTGCTTGGGAAAATGCAGGTAACTCCAATTTGTATGCTATAGTACCAATATTTCGGCACACCTTGTAAGTACCACAGTATTTGGATGATAATTTATTATCCTTCTTACCTTGATTTAGGGACATTTCTAACTCACGAACAATCACATCACAAGCAATTACCAAGGAGATGAATTGTTAACAATTAATTCCCTAGATTTCTCAACATAGCTAAGGTGTTGAACAAAAGAAGGGGTAGACAAAACAAGATGACACACAATAATCATCTTCAAAAGGAAGGAAAAACCCTAGAATAATTTCACATATCATCACATCATCAGAGGAAGTGAAGGTTCTACGAAAGATTGAATTAAAATTCAAGCCTCTCTCTCTTGAAGCAAAGATCTCATATAAGGGAGTCCTCCCTCTTCAAAGACTTGAAGCAAGAAGCTACAAGTTCATGAGAAAAGTTGAATAATTGATCTTCTCAATTAAGTACCTTTTATTATAATACAATCTAGGAAAATGACTTCATGTTTTAAGGAAGATCAAAAGTTGCTTGGGGCATAAAACTTTCTTGGTTAGAAAATTAGGATAGGCATTATCCTTAAAGTAAATGAATTCATCTATCATGCTCATGCGCAAGTCTCCAAGCCATAGGAAGAATGAAAATTATCGAAAAAACATGAAAAAGGATCTCAAGGCTCAAAAGATACTCAAGGAATCCATCAAAGATTCACTTATTTCCTATGTTGGAAATCTAGAAACATCCAAAGAAATATATGATAAGCTAGGACAACTTTTCCCTAAAATCATGGTAGAAAAGATATTAACTCTTAGACCTGAGCTTCATAGGTTGAACATAGATGAAGGGATATCATCATGTCTCTCAACATCCAAAGAAATATATGATAAGCTAGGACAACTTTTCCCTAAAATCATGGTAGAAAAGATATTAACTCTTAGACCTGAGCTTCATAGGTTGAACATAGATGAAGGGATATCATCATGTCTCTCTAAGGCATCTCAAATGAAAGAACAATTCAAGGATCCACGAAAGAGAGCATAAGATAACAAAATATCCTCAACAATTCAAAATTCCTTAACTCATGAACAAGGTAGCTTCATTGTCTCTAGAGAAGAGGATGTTATCCCATACATGAGGTTATGGTCTCTCATGAAGGGAGAAGGAGACATGATGAAGAATGAAAGTAAAGAACTAGAATTCCATTAAAAGGTCCACATTAAACTCATATAAAATTTATATAATTATTAAAATTATAATAATTCATATTTTATTTATAGATATTTATTAATATTATCATAATTCATATTTAAAAATTATTTTTTATTTTTTATTACTAGGATAATATATTCGATAAAATAGTCATCTAAGAAACTGATTTTATTAAATAAAACAAGTGCTGCATGCAGCCGGTAGTCCCTGCCGAGTCTGTCAGAAGGTCTACGTTGCAGATGGCATACCTGCCGAAATTTTTTCGAAATTATTTTTAAATGATTTGTATTACTCATAGTGTAAGAGTAATTATTTATTTTGTAATAAAAAGATGTCAGTGGAAATTGTTTTCAAATTATTTTTGCAGATTTGTTTTTAAACGAATTGTATTGGTCAGAGTACAATGTTGAAATCGTAAGGGAAGTAATTTTTTTTATTTTTTAATAAATATGTCTTGTCTATTGTTGGCAAAGCAGTGGTGGTATAACCATGAATGGGAAATCCAATATAGTTATTAAATTAATTGTTCATTCTGAAATATAATACACTATATAAGACATTGAACTTTGTTGGTCATTATGAAATACACGATGTAATTACTGAATTAATTGTTCATTCTCAAATACATGATATAAGACACTGAAGTTGTTATTCATAATTCGTTCATTCTGAAATACATGATATAAGACGTTGAACTTGTTATTCATAACTCGTTCATTCTGGAATACATGATATAAGATGTTGAACTGGATGTTCATAATGAAAGACATAAAAATAGATGGTTTTATGATAATAAAAAAACTAACATTCACGAATGTGATTTTATTGTTATAATATTTCCTTGTAGTTTAGGCCTATTACTCAATAACTTAAATTTTTCGAAATCCCTAGAACATGGTTTTCACGTAAGAGCGTGTGAAATGTTACAAGTAAAAAAATATTGTAGGTATATTCAAATAAGTAGATGGGAATAGTTTACTTTCATTAATTAAAAATTAATAAATTTATTATATTTTTCTTTAATGAAAGTAAACTATAATTTTTTAAATTTTAATTAATTATCAATAAATATAATTATAAATAAATAATAAAGAGTTAAATTTTACAAAATATTGATAAAATATTTTAGTAATTTAAAAGTTTTTAGTTTAATTAAAAAAATAATATAATTAATTAAAAAAAAACTCTAAAAAATAAGAATTAGTATATTTAATATAAAGTAGTTGTTAGAGGTTTTCATTATATTAAATAAACTAATTATAATAACAAAATTTTAATAGATTTATAAAGGATAGGGTTAAGAATTGCTATAAAGATATTATATATTTATAAAGTAGTTAAGAGTGTATTTAATAATTTTAAATATATTAAATAAATTTATAATATTGCAAAAAATGAATAAAGATAAAGAATTAAGAAATTGTTATAAAATATGATTTATGTAAAAAGAAAAAGAAAATGTTAAGAGTATATTTATAATAATTATGTTAAACAAAATAAATCATAATATAGGAAAATTTTAAATAGTAATAAAGAGATAGGGAACTATAAATAGTAAAATGCAGCATAAGAACCATAAATATCGAAATATTAGTTCCTTGCTAATATTAGTCATATGTTAGGACATTTATCTACAATATATTAAATGTGAAATGAATCATAATTTTTTCTCACCTAATATTAATAAAGTATGATATTGACTCATAATATTTCAAGCAAGCTTATTTATAAATTAAAAATAATATTAATAAAATATAATATTTACGAATAATATTTTAAATAATTTTATTTATAAAATAAATATAATAAAATGATGAATAATCTCCACTATTAAAAAATTTCTAACAAGTTCCTTTAAATGTAGATATCTGACTAATACTTTTATAATTAATAATATTAATTTAAAAAATGTAATTTTCTTAACTTTATTTAACAACATTAAAACAAATAAACAAATGTTGAGCCACCCAGAACCATCGTTTGGGAACGAAAGTCATTAGCTATTTGATGAGAAAGCTTCATGGGCTACACGCAAATTTATATTCTAAAACACACCATGCGATTTTATATTCTAAAACACTAGTGCTTTGGCGTCACATTTGCTAACGTTGTCCACGTTTCAAATACCACTATGAATATTCAAATAATTAAAAAATAATAATCTAACAGATCGTGAATCAACAACCTTTTATAACAAATTATTTAAGCAGATATATAGAAATGAATCTCTATTTTCGCTCATAAACTCACTTCTTTGTTTATCTTCTATCTGTTAGATTGGGTTGGAGAGAATGAGCTTCTCAATTATCACCCTTATTATTTTTACTTTTCTTCTGGTTGCCTATTTTGTTGCCGTCTCCCGCTTGATATTCATGTATAACAACCCTTCGGATATATCTTACAGCATATTGAATTTTAATGGAGTGGCAGAAGCGATCATATATACCGCAGAGTTTTCCCCAGTGAGTATGAGAATTTCCTTTGTACCCGACGTAAGCAATGGCAGCAGCTGAAGAGACCCCCACCGATACTAGAGCCACCATCACCTGCACACAATTATGAAATTCAATTCGAGATTTGAACAACATTTATAACGCAGCTTTCACACCTTCATAGCAAAGAAGAAGAAAAAGGCATTACCAAATCGGTGACAAAGAGAAGAAAGGCTGACAGTGTAGAGGAGGAAAATTTGCCAGTTACGGAGAAGATGAATGAAAACAGTGTGTACCCACAGGCAATTGCATTCGCCACTACAAAGAACCTGCAAAACAACATATCATAGGGAAGATCTCAACTTGTGACCCCGCCTTCCCTTGTGTTGGGTTCTATGATAAAAAGATGTTCTAATAAAGGTACGAAACACAATATATAAGTCACTGTAAGAGCCTATTATTGTAAATTCCGCGAATGTGAGTTATGGATGATCCTAACAAATAGAGTTTTTCGCAATTAAAAAAGTCCTTAAACACCATCTACAAATCCCAAAATTAAAATGGAAATGGAACTAATATATTCAACTTAAGGAACTAACTATGGAAGACGAGTGGCTGAACTTCGACTGGACGAAGAAATGGCATGAACAAAAACAACTACTGTAATGGTGGAACTGCTGTAATCGTGGAAAGTAATATTAAGTCATTGTAAAATGGAACTTACAAGTTGTAAAGATGAACCTCCGCTCGACGCTCTCTGCTCCTTTGCTCCTCAAACTAGCTGAATTCGCTGCTAGACACTCTCTGCTCTGAACTTACTCAGGACTCTGGACAAGGCATTTGTAGACCACCAGATGCCTATGCATATGCAAATAGCTAGCACTTGCAGGATGCACGACACTGCATGTAGGACATGGAGAAATGCCTGGAGAAATAAATTTTGATATGCCAAAAACTTTTTCAATAAACATCCTATTATTATATTTTTCTTATCAAGTAATTTATATTTAATTAGATTTCAGAAAATTTTAGAATCATTTAAATAGTGTTTAGTGACTTTTGTTTTATTTTATTCTAAAAAGTAATGTCAAATATTTCGGTAAAATATGAGTTCTTACTAATCATTTGGTAACAGTAAAAAAAAAACAAAAAGTAACAGAAAATAACAAAAAATTAATAGCAGAAAATTAGTGGAAACATACACCCCAAAAAAAATAGTTTTTATGAGATATATTTGTTAAAAAAAATTGAAATGTAGGATTTTATGAGATATAATTGGAAAAATGAGTTTCGGATAACTGAAAAAGTTATTAGAGCTAATTTTATTATAATTTTTTGGGTGAGAAATTGGAAATGTTTAGGATGCGGTGATGTAATTATGATAAGCTTAGGTTAGTTTTTAGCTTTTTACATTGATAACTATGATAAGGTTAGATTATTATTTTTTTTAACTTTTTACATTTTTATAATATTAAAGTTAGATGACTAATTTTTATTTTCCTGATTATTTGTTATATATATATGTTTTTCTTATCAAGTAATTTATATTTAATTAGATTTCAGAAAATTTTAGAATCATTTAAATAGTGTTTAGTGATTTTTGTTTTATTTTATTCTAAAAAGTAATGTCAAATATTTCGGTAAAATATGAGTTCTTACTAATAATTTGGTAACAGTAAAAAAAAGACAAAAAGTAACAGGAAATAACAAAAAATTAATAGCAGAAAATTAGTGGAAACATACACCCCAAAAAAATAGTTTTTATGAGATATATTTGTGAAAAAAATTTGAAATGTAGGATTTTATGAGTTATAATTGGAAAAATGAGTTTCGATAACTGAAAAAGTTATTAGAGCTAATTTTATTATAATTTTTTTGGGTGAGAAATTGGAAATGTTAAGGATGCGGTGATGTAATTATGATAAGCTTAGGTTAGTTTTTAGCTTTTTACATTGATAACTATGATAAGGTTAGATTATTATTTTTTTTAACTTTTTACATTTTTATAATATTAAAGTTAGATGACTAATTTTTATTTTCCTGATTATTTGATATATATATATATATATATATATATATATATATATATATATATATATATATATATATATCTTTTAATGTTTTCGGAAAAATCTTATTTATCACAAATATACATTACTGTTTGTCTAATATTTTTAACCTCTCATATTTCGAAAAGGTTGTTTTGGAAAAGCTAGGCAATATGAGGAAACTTTGGATAACAAAAACTTTTCATCTCCGAAAACTTTGGATATCTTATTTTTACGGCAAACATAATGTCTTGAAATCTGCGAAGCCCGCAATAAGACCCCAAACTTTGTTGTCCAATCAAAAATTACATAATAAATTTTATATTATTTTATACTATGAAAACTTTGGTTAAAGTTGTAATGCACAGCGATATTTTTGGTCAAACAAGAGATTAATACGTGGTCAACGCACAATCGATCACTAAGAGTCCCAGGCAGGGACTAATAAGTCTTTGCCATTGAAATTAAAATGGAGCCTACATCTATCTTAACTCTTGATCCACTCATCAAATCTCCTTTAATTCTCAAAGGGTTTTGCATCTCAAAAGATTTGAGCCTCCACCACTTGGTAGATCCGGACTTAAATGAGTATATGCTTAATTTATTATTAATTATAAATAACAATTTTTTTTATCTTTTACATTTTATTTTAGTTTTAGTTTTAGTTTTAGTTAATTTCATGAAGTAGAAATGCTTTATTGATAATAATAATTATTAATAATACTTTGTTTTCATGAACAATTCAAAATATTTAAAAGACATTATAACATCACTACATATTCCATTAGCTATCTAGCAATTACTTTGAACTTATTATTTTTTTTTTCAATTTAGCTTACATGTAAAATTTTACAAACATTTACATGATTACATTTTCCCAAAACTTTTTTCTTTTAGATTTAATTTAAAAAATGTTAAAAAATAAAATAAAAATAAAATATTTGTAAAATATTTTGATTTTAAAACTATTTATGGTTTTGGGGCAAGTGGTATTTATAACCCATACTATTGGCCCATGATATTGTAGCAAACAATAATTACAAGTTAATAATATCTATAGTAAACTCTAGGTCAATATCCATTGTCAAAAATCTTGTTATTTTGTATGTTTATTGTAATTATTTAGTTATATTTTTAAAATTTGTATAAAATTAAATTATATATATATATATATATATATATATATATATATATATATATATATATATATAGATATATATATATATATAGATATATATATAGATATAGAATGAGTTATAGTTTTTGGGAATGTGGTATTGATAACCCATACTATTGGCCCATGGTATTGTAACAAACAATAATTACAAGTTAATAATATTTATAATAAACATAGGGTTAATATCTATGGTTAAAAATCCTATTATTTTGTATGCTTATTGTAAGTATTTAGTTTTAATTATATTATTTTTGTAAGCTTGGCCGTACTACATCTTCATATGTCTAATATATCATCTTGATGAGGGGGTGGAATTGAACGAGTGACTTCACATCATGGAGTGCCTTAACAAAGCACTAGTTTTAATTGTAAAAATGTTATAAAATTAAATTAAAATAAAATATTTATATTTTTTTCAAATGATTTATAGTTTTTGGGTATGTAGTATTGATAACCCATGGTATTGAGCAAAGGTATTGTAAGAAATCCTATTTAGAGGTTAATAATGTGCACATTTAAAATGGGGAAAATATTAGTGGTTAATAATTTTGTTATATTGTAAATATTAAATTCTTATGTTCTTATTAATTATATTTAAATATTGTCACAAAATGATAAATACTATTTATATGTTATATATTTTAATGTGGTATGTATATTATGATATTCTATTATCTAAGAAATTGTTCATAATTTAAAAGCATTTACATATAACATCTAAGGCCTACAGATCTACCCTATATTATATTGGGTTTTAGAGTGCCCAATTTTGTTGCTACAAAATTTTCATATAGACTAATGATATATATAAAGCATACTATGAAAAAGAAAATCTTGTAAAGTTAAGAAATAGTAACTTTGTTACTACTTGTTCAAATCATATTTACATTATGTGCATATACAACTAAATGAATGTCACATTCATGTAGGTTTGAATTACAATTTTTTTAGAAACATGCATAATCACAGAGTGTTGATCAATTTGGCATGACACTTGACATGATGTTATAGTCTTGCTTAGGGAAGGAATAATAATGCGAAAATTGTGATTGATTTGTTTTACAACATTCAACTATTCACCAATTCATAACTTGTCCATGTTTAGAAAAGAGATGACTAAACAATATTTATTAATGATTCTTTGGATATTATAAA
Organism: Pinus tabuliformis; assembly: GCA_031772625.1. Lineage (NCBI taxonomy): Eukaryota > Viridiplantae > Streptophyta > Pinopsida > Pinales > Pinaceae > Pinus > Pinus tabuliformis. Next base: position 403,478,408 of record CM062818.1, on the reverse strand, counting down.
TATGATCATACATCATATAAGAACTTTGAAAAATAATGGAGAAAGTAGGAATTCAAGTAGAGTGGAGAAGAAATACTTTGTAAAGATATGAAATGTTCATTGTAAAATTGAAATAATAAAACTAGGACTCCTGAAAATCAAGAGTAGAATAGAAATTAAATAAGAATTTATAAATTACAAAAATGAATCATAAAAATAACATTAGTATACATATAAGAAGTTATGCTTTGTTATTGTTAATTTATGTGAATGATGTTATGTTATTGACAAATAAAAGAAATACTTGTTGCCTCCATAGAGTCACTCTACAACATAGTATGGGGGAGAGGTTGTCACTTAACTTTACATTTAAAAGTAGGAAAATTTAGTTTAAATTAATAAATTAAAAATAGTAATGACAAAAAAATTAATGCCCGCCATGTAGGTTTTAACACTACCTATATTAGTTGCACTTGAATTGTAAAAACATAAATTAAAATTAGTAATGACAAAAAATTTAATGTCTGCCATGTAGGTGTACATATAATAGTTGCAATTGAATTGTAAAAACATAAAATAAACAATGACAAGAATATAAAACAAATACAAAAATATTTTCCCCTAGATCCCAAAACATGGACTTATCATATTGATCATAAAATAAACAATGACCGGAATAAATATTTTCCTCTAGATCCCAAATATACAATGCGTATATATATATATACATGTTGAAGCATTCATAAACCCCAATCCATCAATCTTGTATTAGAACATGAAGGTAATCCCTTCACCATATCTACAAAATATCATGGGCATAAAACCGACATGCCCAAAACCATGTGCAAAACTCATGTAGAAACACATAGGTAGGTCCTCTCACCTAATATAGATTCCAATATAACCCACACCAAACAAGAAAATACTTAAATTTGCACTTTTACATAACTTAATATGTATGGAAAATATATTGTCACTTAAAGTAATACTAATTGAAAGTAACAAATTAAAAATAATAATAACAAAAGAAATTAATGTGAACCTTAATTTATTTATATATATATAGATAGATAGATAGATATATATATATAGATATATATAACAAAAAAATATCTTATCCTGAATTATAAGTAAAATATTTCAAAGTACATATTAAATAAACATAGTTTTATATCTACTTTACATACATAAAAATAAGTAATTTAAATAGAAAAATTGTTTATATTTTAAATTTCCATAACTAGGGAGATGAGTAATTTATTCTATTTCTAATATAGAGTTGATATATAAGATTTTAAAAATATCAATAACAAGAAAAAAATTAAGGTAAGCTATAAATAAAATATTTCAATAAAATGTTGATTAAAAGGTTTTAACATGAAAGGTATATAAAGAGATTCACAGAATTCTCATTCCATTAATAGTTGCTTTCTAATTCAATGTATGAGAGATATTTATAATTGTTTTAATGATTAATATTGTTTTGATATGTAATATTTTAGAAAATATTAAAATAAAAAAATTGAATGTATATATATAAGAAAAAAAACCATGGGGCATGTTTTAACATTTTAATGTAAGAATATTAAATATAAATAAAAATTTTGAATTTTAACTCCATATATACTCCATCCTAGATCATATTTAATCTCGATCTATCAAGCTTAGATATGTTTGTATCCCAAAATATTTGGTGAGTCTTGAGGCTTGGTAGATCCAAAGTTAAGATCAACATGATAGAAATATAATAATTTCACGTCTTGACAGTTTATCCTTAATTAATGTCATCTTTATTAGTAAATAACTTGTATAGAGAAATAGATAACCATAAACATGAAGCCACTTTATTTTATATATAATAAATAGGAAAAACAAAATAACCACAATTTTATATGGCGGTTGTTTTAGATATAAAGTTACTTCTAAAATCGTGGAAGAAGATCATATACTCTAGACATAGTAAATGAAAAAATAGCAACAAAAACGTTTTTATATAGTTGTTTTATGGGTGACTGAGTTTGGTAAAGAATAATAGAAGAAACTTGAAAATATTAACAAATTGTGTTTAGTAAAATAATTATGTATTAAAATACAAACTAATTACTCTAAGTTTGAAAATACAAACATTATATATATATATATATATATATATATATATATATATATATATATATATATATATATATTATCAAATTTCATCATAAAGATATAAATAAATACAAACATACACACACACACACTATATATATATATATATATATATATATATATATATATAGATATATATATATATATCGAAAAAATTGAGAACAAATTACATGTGAGGATACATTATCCATATACTAAAAAATAAAATGAAAATACTCAATGCAAATATAAGCATTGTTTTGTTCTCACCACAACTTTATTCTATATATGCATAGAGAATATAATGTTTGTCCTACTCCATAATATTATTTGTGAATGTATAGTGATTAGATATTGATAATGTATTTTCCATGCAAAGTAGAGATGGATTAAAATGTCCATGAGTTGTTGTGTTTTTATGTGTAGATGTAATTTTTTTATGCAACTAAAGCACTCAAATTCAAACACTCTTCTCGATCTTCATTCTTCTCATCCCTAAAGTACTCAAATTCAAACACTCTTCTTGAACATCATTCTTGTCATGTCAATACCTAAAATACTCAAATTCAAACACTCTTCTTGATCCTCCTTCATGTCATGTCAATCCCTAAGTGAAATGTTTGGAAACAAGTAAAAGTGATGCAATTGAAACAAGAAAAAATGCTTGGAAACAACCAAATAAATATTCTTGGATAATGATCAATTCTTCTTTTTGTAAATACTTCTACCTTCACTATGGAATTTATCTAATTGTGTAAAGACTAATAAAAGTTAGAATATTAGTGAAATTAAATATTAAGTTTTGTGTTAACCTAATTAAAATTTTAAGATATTGGTTAATTGATATGAGATTTTGTCTTTGCCTAGTAATTTGTAGTTAATGTTTTCTCGATTAAATTATATGATATAACTAATTAACATAATATATATATATGATTCAGTGCCTACATGATAAAAATTAGAATAGTTTCACAAATTGTGCTAGTATATTATGGCATAGTTATTAAGTTTGAATTAAAATTATAAAAAATTGGATGAAAAATTCCCATTGACAAAAAAATGGATAATATATATGTGGCAATGCCTACAACAATACTATACATTTCTCACCTATTTTTTTTTTAATTTCACCTCATTGTCCTAACATGACCACCCTTTTAATGATGAGTTAGTCAAATCTACTTCCCCCTACTACCATACACCAAAGTTAGCCTTCTAGATTTTTCTTTATAAATAGATAAATCTCACATCTCATTCATAATTATTGATGAGTAGTGATTGAATTGTTTGGCGATTCTTATAAATGTTTCTTTGTATTTCTATACACCATCAAATACTTAAATATGTATAGAAGAGATATTGTCACTTAAAGTAATACTAATTTGAAGTAACAAATTAAAATAGTAATAAAAAAAGAAACTAATGTGATCCATAATTAAAATGGCTTAATCTTACATAACTTTTTAAATTTTTAAAGAGATACAAGGTAACCTAAGTAAAAAAAAATTACCTTTTAGTATAACGAAGAAATGTAATTTCTTCAATAAGTAATATGGAGATTACATGAAATAATATTATTTATATTACATGATGTGTAATTATATATAAAACAAAAAATATGTTATCGCGAACTAAAAGTAAAATATTTCAAGGTACATATGAAATAACATAATTTTATATCTACTTTATATAGATAAAAATAAAGTAATTTAAATTAAAAAATTCCTTATATTTTAACTTTCCATAACTAGGGAGATGAGTAATTTATTTTATTTCTAATATAGAGTTGATATATAAGATTTAAAAAATAACAATAATAAGGAAAAATTTAAGGTAGATTATAAATAAAATATCTCAATAAAAAGGTTGAGTAAAATGTTTTAAGATGAAATATATATAAAGAGATTGAGAGATTCCCATTCCATTAATAGTTTCTTTCCTAGTCAATGCTTGAGAGATATGTGTAATTCTTATAATGCTTAATATTGATTTGATATGTAATATATTAGAAAATATTAAAATTAAATAAAAAATAAAAAATAAAAAATTAAATATATGTATATAAGAAAAAAACCATGGGGCATGTTTTAACATTTTAATGTAAGAACATTGAATATAATTAAAATATTTGAATTTCAATTACATATATACTATATCATCCTACATCATATTGCATCTAGATCTATCAAGTATATCAAAATATTTTGTCATTAGTGAGCCTTGGTAGATCCAAAGTTAAGATATATCAAGGTGATAAAAATATAATAGTTTCATTTAATATTGACATTTTATCCTTAAATAATGTCATTTTTATTATTAAAACACTTATATAAAGAAATAGATAACCATACCCATGAATGCCCATTATTTTATACATAATAAATAGGAAAAAATATTAACCACAATTTCATATGGTTGTTGATTTAGATATAAAGTTACTTAAAGAGTCTTAGAGGAATATCATATATTCTATAAATAGTAAATAAAAAACAATAGTAATGAAAACATTTTTATATAGTTGTTGTATGGGTTATTGAGTTTGGTAAAGATTAAAAGAAAGTTGAAAATATTAACAAATTGTATTTAATAAAATAATTATGTATTAAAAATACAAACATTAATTTATTTTATATATATATATATATATAATCAAATTCCATTATAAAGATATAAATAAATACAAATAAAAAGTAAACAAATGTTATGTGAAACATATATATATGAGAACAAAGTACATGTGAGGATACATTATGTATTCACTAAAAAAGTAAAATAAAAATACTCAACGCGAATATAAGAATTGTTTCCTTCTCAATCCTAACAAAGCTATATTGTATATATCCATAAAGATTATAATGTGTGTTCTACTTGATAATATTATTTGTGAACGTATAGTGATTGGATATTGATAATGCATTTTTCATGCAAAGTAGATACGAATTAAAATGTCCATGAGTTGTTGTGTTTTTAAGTGTAGATGTAATTTGTCTATGCAACTAAATTACTAAAATTCAAACACTCTTGTTGATCCTAATTCTTATCATGCCAATCCCTAAAGTACTCAAATTCAAGCACTCTTCTTGATCCTAGTTCTTGTCATCTCAATCCCTAAGTGAAATGTTCAGAAACAAGTGAAGGTGATGCAATTCTCTTCCTCATCCTCATTCTTCTCATGCCAATCCCTAAAGTACTCAAATTCAAACACTCTTCTTGATCCTCATTCTTGTCATGTCAATCCCTAAGTGAAATGTTTAGAAACAAGTGAAGGTGATGCAATTGAAACAAGAAATAATGCTGGGAAAGAGCCAAATAAATATATTTTGAGAATCACCAATTCTTCTTTTATAAATACTTCTACCTTTACTATGGAATTTATTCAGTTGGCTGAAGCCAAATAAAAATTTAAATATTAGTGAAATTGATATTAAGTTTTTTGTTAGCAATTCAAATTTTAAGATATTGGTGAAGTGATATGAGATTTTGTCATTGCAATTGTATGATATAACTAATTAACATATCATATATATATATATATAGATATATAATTCGATTCCTATATGATAAAGGTTAGAATTGTTTCACAAACTCTACAAGTATATTATGGCATAGTTACTAAGGTTTAATTAAAATTATAAAAGATTGGATAAAAAATTCCCATTGACGAAAAATTGGGTAAAATATATGTGGAAATGCTTCAAAAAATAACATACATTTCTTACATATTTTTTTTTTATAATTTCACCTCGTTGTCCTAACATGACCACCCTTGGCCAATGACGAGTTAGTCAAATCAACTTCCCCATACTACCGTCCACCAAAGTTATCCTTCTAGATTTTTCTTTATAAATACATATATGTCACTTCCCATTCGTATTCATTGGTGGTAATATAATTGTTTGGCAATTCTTATAAATTTTTCTTAGTATTCCTATTCAAGGTATAAACGACCAAATAAGACTTGAGTGGGTCAATTCAACTATATTTTGATTTGGTTTTTTTGTTTTCTAGCTATGTGATCTTGTGTGTCATAGGCAAGTGATTTGTTCCATGGGGAAAGACATCAATGTTTGTAACAAATTTAGACAAACTCTTATATTAATGGATTTTTTTTCTAAATTTCATAATTTACTTTCTCTTCTTTATTTCATTATATTTGTCAGAAAAAATTATTTTTCCCATTCCTTATTAAAAATATGATGTTTTTTTTATACACATTATTCAATCATTTTACTTATCCTAGATAAGAAGTATACTATTCAATCAATATGTTGTTTTATGCAATGAGTGCACAAAACGTGAGAAACGATAGATCAACTACTTAAAAATTATCCTCTTTGAGAGGGAAACCGCCTTTAAATTACATAAATGAAAAATTCTTGGACATGCACACAATAATAGTAATATGAGGCTACACTAACAACAACAATAAGGGGGATACACTAGTGTTATAATGACCTAACACATCCCTCTCCTTTGAAGGAGTGTTGTCCTCAATGCTTGTGTAGTTCCAAATGCTTCTATATAAATTTCTCATTCTCCCATGTGTAATATTAAATAGGTAAGATCTTCCACCTAATGAGATACTCTGGAATTAATCGATTCCGTAGTTTGCGGGTGCTTTCTTCCATGAGTACGTCAAGCTCAAATATGATTTTTCCTTCTTGGTCAAATTTTGTAAATAATGTTTGAACTAGGATCTTGTCACTAATAACCTTGTTTAAGCATGAAACATGGAAAACTTGGTGTACTCGGGAAAATACAAGAAACTCCAATTTGTATGCCATAGTACCAACCTTTTGGCACACCTTGTAATTACCATAGTATTTGGGTGATAATTTATTATCCTTCTTACCTTGCTTGAGGGACATTTGTAACTGAAGAACAAGCATATCAAGAAATTACCAAGGAGATAAATTGTTAACAATTAATGCCCTATATTTCTGAACATGGTATGAGAGCTAAGGTGTTGAAGACAAAAAGGGTGAGACAAGACAATATGACACAAGAATCATCTTCAAAAGGAAGTAAAAACCCTAGAAGAATTTCACATGTCATCACATCATCAAAGGAAGTGAAGGATCTAAGAAATATTCAATTAAAATTCAAGCATGTCTCTCTTGAAGCGAATATCTCATATAAGGAAGTTCTGCCTCTCAAAAGACTTGAAGCAAGAAGTAACAGTTTCATGAGAAAAGTTTAAGATTTGATCTTCTAAAGTACCTCTTATTATAATAAAATCTAGTAAAATGACTTCATGTTTTAAGGAAGATCAAAAGCTCGTTGGGGAACCAAACTTCCTTCATTGGAAAATAAGGATCACATTATCCTTGAAGTAAATGAATTCATTGATCATGCTCATGGGAAAGTCTCCAATCCACCTGAAGAATGAGAATTATCTGAAAACTTGAAAAATGGATCTGAAGGCTCAAAAGATACTCAAGGAATCCATTAAAGATTCACTTATTTCCTTTGTAGCAAAGCTAGAAACATATAAAGAAATATTAGATAAGCTAGAAGAAATTTTCTCTTGAAGCATGGTAGAAAATATCTCAACTCTTAGATCTGAGATTCATAAGTTGAACATAGATGAAGGGATATCATGATGCCTCTCTAAGGAATCTCAAATAAAAGAATAATTGAAGGATCCAGGAGATAGAGTATGAGATAAAAAAATACTCTGAGCACTTCAAAATTCCTTAACTCAAGAACAAGGTAACCGCATGGCCTCTAGAGAAGAGGAATCTATCACATACATCAGTTTGTGGTCTATCATCAAGGTAGATTGATACAAGATGAAGAATGAAAGTAAAGAAAGATCAGAAAGAAGGAAATAATTAGTCTCAAAATGAAAAGAAAGATTTGAAAGGTTTGGTAAGAAAAGGAAGAACATGGCTAAAGTTGATCCAGGTGGATATTGGTGGCCACCTTCCAAGTCCACTTGGACCCCGACCATTGTTTCTTTCATCATTTTAGTTTCCTTAATTGTAGCACAATTTACTATTTTTAGCTGTTTTTCATGTCCTGAATTTCTGGAGCCGTTCTGAGGCCCTAAACAACATTTTTTGGGAAAACTGGGAGCAAGTTTGGCCCATCCCAATGTTATAATTCTCGGATAGATCTTAACAAGATATTATGCACATCAAAGAGTAATCATATACCAAAGTTATGACCTCGCGAAGGTGATGTGCCAATTTACCCAAACGGGGCCCAAAGTTTGGCGTTTCATCTTCTAGGGTTAGGGTTTTGGATGTTTAAGGTTTTCCATTATTTCTCAGCAACAAATATGCCTTTGAGCCTCATTACAATAGAGTTAAAAGGCATGTATCCGCCACATATCTTCTCAAAGATAAGCCACCATCGCCCTAGCTGGTTTATTTCTGTCACTGTTTGTAAGCATAGTTTAGTATTTTACATTAATAAAATGAAGTATTTTTTCCGCTGCATCTCTGTGTTTATGGTTATCTTTGTAATTTGTTGTGTTCCTATTGAAATCCGGATCAGTGGTATCAAAGAGGTCTATTTTTTTCTCTATTTTTCTCCGCATGTCCCCAACGAGGTCGTGATATAAGGATTTAGGGCTTGAATTGGTCGAACCTTTGTATGACTAGCCTCGCAAATCCCAACAGCCTCCCATGGTGGATGAAAAGAAATATGAGGGGGCAAAAGATCCTATTGAAATCGTGCTCAAAGAAGCCCTTGAGCGACAAAGGAACACGATGATGGACAACTTTGCTTAGATCCTTTAGCTGCTACTTAGGGGCGGCGCATCGGCTTCCAAAAGCTACTTTGGAAACACCACACCATTTAAGGTACATGTTAATTTTGAAATCCCCATATTCAAAGGTCTGATAGACGTAAATGTCATTGATAAATGATTAAATTTGCTAGAGGGTTATTTTTTTCTTCATGACTTTTCCAGTGAGGAAAATATTATTTTCGCTCTTCTCAAAGAAGCCCCCCACGTCAAGGATTGGTGGGAAACCTACTGCAAGTAGAAGGATGAAATTACAGGCTCACTATTTTCAGCTGCACCCACTTGGGATTCATTTCGGGATGTCGTCAAAGAGCAGTACTACCCTGTCGGAAGCTATGACGATCAATACATAAAGTGGACCATGCTATTGCAAGGGAGGGACCAAGACGTGCTAGAGTTTACAAATATTTTCCATACCCTTCACACAAAGTTAGGTATCAAGGGTTCAGGGCATCATTTCGTACTCAGATACCATGACTACCTGCACAAGTACATCAAGGAAGAAATAGAATTCCTGAACATCCCCTTGCTCGGCATGGCATACCCATATGTTGTCAAGGTTGAGAAAAAGTTTAAACACAAGAAGCGAGACTTTGGATCTACGAATCTAAAGCAAGGGAAAGGTTCCCCCAAATCGCAGAATAAAGGACAAAGACAAGGCATGGTAGCCCAACACAACCCGCCAAAGCTGGAAGCAAAGAACAATGTCGTGAAGCACAAAAAGGACAATGGAAAGTGGTGTGAGTTCCATAAGAGATCCACTCATGACACAAGTGAGTGTCGGGCCAAGAAGTCACTGGTGGTTGAGCTAAAGGTTTCAAAATCAAATGCATATTCCAACTCTGAGTCAAAACCCGATAAGGGGAATAACAAAGGGAAGCAGATTATCAATGCAGATCCCAATGCCAGCATTGCCACCATGAAGATAAATAAGGAGGAACCCAAATAACGAGAGGAGGAGTGTCTCTTCCACTCCCAGATGTGGGTAAAGGGCTCCCCGCTATAGTTCATTGTCGACATTGGAAGCAAAAAAAACCTCATTCTGGTAGAGGTCGTGAAGCGACTAGGCATACCAATCATAGCACATCCACAACCGTACACCATCGAGTGGCTTCGCCAAGGACGAGATCTTTGCGTGAGCCAGTAGTGTCGCTTTCCATACAACATCAAGCCCTTCACAAATGAGGTATTTTGTGACATTGCTCCCCTTGAAGTTTGTAATGTATTATTAGGACAACCATACTTGTGGAAGTGACATGCTATGCATGAAGCAAGGCCCCATGCTATTATTGTTACTTTGGGAAATAAGTTGTACAGGATATCGGAGGTAGCATCGCCTACTTCCATCTCTTTGATGTTTTACAGTAATGTGATTTCCAAAATCGAGAAATTTGTTTTCCTGATGATATACTCTCAAGGAAAGAATAAGATAGTGGCAACGACCTCCAGATAGGGCCCCCCCGCATGACAACTATAGATGGACAAGGTCATGGAGGAGTACGAGGACATCTTCACCTCCCATGCAGGGGTTCCTCTATACTGTCAGGTCAAGAACTCCATCGACCTGATCCAAGGTGCACTGCTACCCAATGGACCAATCTATCGGCGCTCCATTCTAGAGAACAATGAAACCAAGAGGCAGATTCAAGAGCTGTTGTAGAAAGGTCACATCCATCCGAGTTCATCGCCATGTGGGAGCCCAATTGTGTTGGTACAGAAGAAGGATGGGACTTGGAGATTCTGTATTTTCTATCGGGTACTAAACAAGATCATTGTCCATAATAGGTACCCGATCCCACAGATTGATGACCTCCTGGACCAACTAAAGTAGGCAAAATATTTCAGCAAGATCGATTTGAAGTGAGGATATCACCAAGTACCAATAGAGCCCTCCGATGTATGGAAGACTGCCTTCAAAGCCAAGGAGTGCCTTTTTGAATGGTTGGTTATGCCTTTCGGATTGGCGAATGCTCTTGCAACCTTCATGAGGCTAATCGATGACATTTTATGGCGATTCACAAACTCATTTGGAGTGGCATACTTGAATTACATCTTGAACTTCAGCCAGAGTTGGGAAGACCACCTCCACCACATCCAACAAGTTCTCCAAACACTATGACAACACAAGTTATGTGCCAATTTGGAGAAATGCACTTTTGGCATGACCTAAGATTAGTATCTGGGATACATTATTGATGAATAGGGGGTGCATGTAGATTGAGCCAAGATCCAAGTCATTCGGGATTGGCCATCTCCAACCACTCTCACAGAGCTTTGCAGCTTTCTAGGTCTTGCCAAATTCTACTACAAGTTCGTGTTGGGATTTTATCATATCACTTCACCCTTGAGTCAAGTCACCAAGGGAGGAGCGAAAGAAAAATTCTTCTGGTAGGAATATCAACATAAGGCATTCAAAGAGTTGAAATATCGCCTATGCACGACATGAGTGCTAACATTACCAGACTTGCAACAACCATTTCAGGTCGAGACAGATGCCTCTGACTATGCCATTGGGGCATTCCTTACTCAACATGGGCATCCAGTGGCATATCATAGTGAGGCACTTCCAGACACAGTCCGGAAGTATCCCACTTATGAAAAAGAGATGTATCCTATTGTGCAAGACTGCTGACAATGGAAGCATTACATTTTGGGGAAGGAAACGATCATCCAAATAGATCATCGACCACTGCAGTGCATAAAGACCTAAGGGAAATTGTAGAATGATCACCATCAAAAGTGGTCCACATACCTACAACAGTTCCATTTGAATATCAAGTACAAGAAGGGCATCACTAATAATGTTGCAGATTGCCTCAGTCGACCACCGATCATGGAATTAACCACCGTGCTCAACTCTTGTGGGCACTAGACCTCTAATTGGCCACTTCTCTACAAAATTGACCCAGAATATGGCCACACATACCAACCACTCTTCGAGGGTCACCATGTGCCAGATTTTCACCTCCAAGATGCCCTGTTATGCCACCTTGGTCACCTTTGTGTTCCTTCAAGAAAGTGTGCCAAGATGATTTGTGAAGCACACTACACTCAGGTTGCTGGGAATTTTGGGGTCGAGTAAACACTGGCAGTACTACAGAAGTATTTCTATTAGCTAAATCTTCGATAAGATGTTGGGAAGTACATCAGATCATGCACTAGCTCCGCCATTGCCAAACCAACCATCAAGAAGCAAGGCCTGTATACCCTGTTTCCTACCCCTAGTCGACCTTGGGAGAACATCTCCATGGATTGCATGTCAGGCCTTCCTTCCACTAAACATGGAAGTGACTGTGTTTTTATGGTCGTCGACAGGTTCTCGAAGATGGCCATTATGGCGGCCTGCAAGAAGAATATCACAGTAGAAGCCACTAATAAACTCTTCTTTGAATGAGTGTGGGTACACTTTGGGATCCCATAGTCTACCATCTCAGATTGAGGCAACAGGTTCCTAAGTACATTTGGGTCCAGTCTCTGGTCGATGCTAGACACCAAACTCACTAAGTCCACAACTTTCCATCCTCAAACTCATGGCCAAACAAAGGTTGTCAACAGGATGATCATACACATTCTGTGCATGTACAACTCAAAGCATCCAGGCACATGGGATGAGAGCTTCCCCTATGTTCAACACAGTTATAAATGGGCTCTTCACAACTTGACTAGCCACAACCCTTTTTAGGTGGGATTGGGATTCCAGCCACTATGTCCCATTGTTGTGGCCATGCCATTTGCAGCTACTCACGCAAATTTGGCTCATGTCCAGTCCGAAATAGATAAGGCAACCAACTTCATTGAGCACATCCACCATATTCATCAGTTGGCCCATGACATTCTGGAGAAATAAAATGCCAAGTACAAGGTGTGAAATGATCAATGTTGCGTGCCACACAAGTTTCAGGTGGGCGACAAAGTCTAGTTGCATTAGCAAAATGAATGCCTTATTGAAGCCTATCAGAAACTCAGACCACCCCGATATGGTCCTTACATGATTACCAAGGCTATGGGATACCATGCATTTGAGCTCAGCATTCCCCCATTCCTTGGCTTGCACCCAGTGTTCAATGTGGAACGCCTTCGGCCATACTGTCCACCATTACTAGACACATCCGACGTTGCAGAATAGCTCACACCCATAGAGTTAAATCCAGATTGCATGGAACAGGCTACAATCAACTCAATCATGGACACATAGATCAAGCACACTCACCAACAGAATATCCAACTATATCTAGTTTTCAGTGTAGGCCAACTCCTTCACCATGGAATGTGGCTCGTCAGGGACCAAGTTCAGCAGAAGTTTCCTCATCTCATGGAGGAACTCAACACAATGGGGACCATTGCTTCCTAAGGGGGGAGGAATGATCCAGGTGGATATTGGTGGCCACTTGCCAAGTCCACTTGGACCCCCACCATTGCTTCTTTCAACATTCCAATTTCCTTAATTGTAGGACAGTTTACTAAAAGTTTTTTGGGTCCTAAACTTCTAGAGCCGTTTTGAGGCCCTAAACGATGTTTTTTGGGAAAACTTGGAGCAACATGGGTCCATGGATCAATGTTTCTCTTGCTAAAGTTCTAGTTCTCAAACAGATATTTCTAATGAGATATTTTGCACGTCAAACGGAGATCATATTCCAAAGTTACGACCCGGGAAGTTGATGTACCAATTTACCCAAACGAGGCCCACACTTTGTCATTTCATCTTATAGGGTTAGGTTTTGGGATGTTTAGGGTTTTCCGTTATTTCTCAACAATAAATAGGCCTTGGAGCCTCATTGTAACAGAGTTGAGAGGCATGTAGTTGCCATATCTCTTCTCAGAGATAAGATACCATCGCCCTAGCTGGTTTATTTCCATTGTTGTTTGTAAGCATATTTCAATATTTTAAATTAATAAAATGAAGTATTATTTCCATTGCATCTCTGTGTTTATGGTTATCTCTATAATTTATTGCGTTCCTGTTTAAATCTGAATCAAAAGTAAGATGCTATGGTAGTCACAAATTTGGACACTACAATAAATATTTTCCTAATCGCAAGAGGGGCATGTAAGAAGACTACTCTTCTAAGGAAGTAAAAGAGACCAAGACAAAGAAGCATAAGAAGGAGGAGGCTAAAAGATGACTACGGTGATCTTCTTCATTAAAAGATTTCTCTCGCTTGCAAGTTATAGGTGGGAAGCAATGAAAAGTGGATAGAATGCATTAGAAGGAAGCGTCATGATAAAAGCATTAGAAGTAAGACCTTATGACATAATTTACAGTCCTACATAATTCCTTCTAAATTTTCTTTAATGACTAGTAAGATGAAGAAAATCACTTACAATTTTAAGATTTTTACTCTAATTTCATTGCTTCATTGTCTCAGTTTTCTTTACATCATCATGCACACATTAATTACTAAGAAAACAAATAAAACAAATTTTTAATTTCCTTCATGAGTGAATTTTATTTTTAGGAATATCTAACTCCATGCAAATGTTGTGATATCTTAAGGAGAGGCAAGGTTTTGTGAATAATTAAGCACGCTTGAGCTCATCCAAAAGGTTAAAAATGACTGAAATTAGAAGATTAGATTATATTTTTAGTGTCTTAAGAGATCAAAGGTTAGGACACATATATACCTTCTCCCTTAGGGGTCATGAAAACCAGTGTAGAAGGTTAGTAGTATGGAAAAGGATAGAAATGACTATGAATTCTTGAACCATGTTTCTATTTCATTTTTCTTCAAAAAAAATTGTGACATAGATGTATATTAGGTGAGAAGGTACATGGGATGTGTGGAATAAACTAATTATAATCCACTGTATAGGGTGTCAGGAGTCAGTGGTGAGTTTAAAAGATGGATTGTTGTTTGTTTAAAAGTAGTTGCACAATGAGATGAAGAAATCGAGGTTTGAATGGGATTGAGTGCTATTCACTAAATTCCATTCTTAAAGAATAATTTATTTTAGATTTCTGTTAGATTTGTACAATTTTTTTGTCTCAGTTTGTGTTTAAGAGTTTAAGGAAAACAAGATTTATAAAAACCTAGAAATGTTTTAGGGAGAACAAATATCAAGACTTAAGTTAATTTATCAATAGTTGAAAAATTCCTTAGTGTAACTTAGGAAATTTTATTTATTAAAATGAATTAGTTAAGGAGATAAAATTATGCTATAGATATTTCCAAAAAGTGACATGTATCAAGTCTAATATCTTAGTCATCGATCATAGTTCGATATTGGTGGTTGATGCTCCGAATAGAGATTGTAAGAACAAGTTTATAGGATGCATATTAACACAAGAGGGAGAGTAGGTTAGCTAAGGTGGATCCAACTACCTAGATGCATTGATTCAACAAGGGAACACTTCAAGTGACAGAGAGATATTCAAAGAGGAGTTGCAAAAATATTGAGGAAGATATTTCGAAAGGTTTTCTAGTGTTTCTCCAATGTAAGATTGGGGAGGTCCAATTATATGTAAAAACTGCCACAATATCTAGTGCGAATGCGAGTGAAAATTTCAACAGAGAGTTCATTTCAGTTAATACTTTTTACGAGTACAAAGAGTTTGGATAACTCACTTGGAGCTAATTTAGAGGTTGTGTGAGTTATTCCACGCCATCAATGTGTATTTTTGGCAAATCTAGTAGAGGGTCACTTTATTTGGAGAGAGTGAGAAAATTTTCTCCTAGATATTTTTCCAATGTATTTGTTGGAGGAATTGTATTCTCTGGATTTGTTGCATAGTAATGAAATAAACCCTCATGTGTTCCCTTCACCATTTTTTCACAACTTTTCAATCTAGAATAATTGTATTGATTTTTATGTGTGTGCATCTATTTATTTATTCTTTATTTAATTCGCAATATTTTAATTTTTTTGTGAAGAATTATAGTGTGATTTATTCATTATTTGTTGTAGAACAAATAAACTTCTAATCATTTGGAAGAATAAATTCAAGTTATTGCAATTTTAAGGAAATATCACATTTTCTATATGGTGGGAACTAATTATTTTGTAGAGAACTTGATAATTCGTTTGAAAGTGTATTTATGGAGTTCTTCTTGGAAACTCATGTATATATTATGAAAATCGATGGTGACAGGGACTTAAAGTACCTTATGATTCAACAAAGAATTTAATGTAACAAATACCCAATTTATTAACAAACATGCGGGTTTTGAAAGAATAACACCCGTTATGAATTTCGTATGTTAAAATTGATCACTAAATTTCATAGAGGCTCCATTAATAATATAAATTTGGAAGTTATTCACAACATGGATGTAGTGGTGTGTTTCTTGGGCTACATAACAATAAAGGAAGCTAGGGATACTACCACAATCAATTGAGACTAAAAACTTTTATTGATTGATTTAGTCAACCCATTTGAGGAATTGGGAAGTATAAATACATGTGAATACATTAAGGGAGATCTATGGCTCAACATCTTGTATGTAATATGTTCGAACGTATTGAATGGACGAAAAAGAGTCATATAAGATGTCCTTTGAAATAGCCATCAAGAGTTATTCCTCTTATGTTTATGTCCAAGAAAATATTTATTGACATACTTGTACTAATCACATTTATGTTGACACTCAATTTTTGTATTGATGGGCACTAATGGTTAAGATCATTTGTTTCTAAATAAAATTTCATAGGTTTAAATCCAAGGAAGATTACACTATTAAATATTTGAGGAGGTGAGTGCCTTGTTCAATACAGGAGGGGTTTGGTACACCAATTTAGTGGTGGGTCCCTTATCACACAAACTATAGGTCTCATTCATCAATTCATGTTTGGGTTGGCCACTACCTTAATTCTAGACTATTATTAGTCTTATTAAATTGTTCCTCTTAAGGGGTGGTAACCATAGAGTTGGATTGGTGGAAGGTGAAATAATGATCCCAACCTATTATAAATTTGACATTATTATTTGAAATTTCTAAATAAATATTAGGATAATAATATTTTTCACAAATTATTGTTTAATATATAATATTTTTCTATATATTTAATAAGTGAAAGAAAAAAGAATACAAGAACAACAAAATGAATAAAAAAAAAATTATAATTTAATGTTTTTTGTATGAGAACATCAAACACATAACTAGATAAGATAAGTATGGAACACATATATGTACATGCTCACAATGTTTAGAATAAAATCATAATTCACTAGTGTAAAGGAAAAATACATAAAAAAGTATGAACTAAGAATTAAAATTCACTTAATAGGCACACTAGTAAAAAAATCATGTTCAATATTAATCAATACCATATTAATAAAAGTTTCTGTAAATACTAGATGAAATATAAAATGTGAATTTCTATTCTTTAAGTAATTTAAAGTTAATGAATAATTTGAACCTAGTATCCTCTTAATGAAGAAAAAAAAAACAAAAGAGAAAAATATGGAAATAATAAACATTTTAGATACGCTACCTATGAAAAGTATTTAATATAACAATAATCATTAGAGAGAATACCTATAAAGGTTTCTTGAAAAATAAGCATCTTTAATACCACTATAGGTAAATGATATATTGGTATATTATAGTTTATTTTATTAACTTGTAAATTTAACTATGGTAACATATAAGCTAGAGCTCTTATACACCAATGTATTGTAAATTGTTGGACCTACATAGCATGCTTGTTTTTCGTCAAGGGATGCATAGGTGAGACACATAATTTTCTAACCTCGACGATCAATTTATAACATAAAATAAAGTCATTCCAAGAATAAATTATTTCTCCACAAAGTGTGATGTTCTACCTACTCTATTCACTTAGGCTTTGATATACAAATGTAAACTATTGCACTTTATATCACTTGATTTTGTTCCATTCTATTTACACATGTAAGGTCATATACCTTGTGGTACCTAGTTTTTTTCAAACATACTACACTTATCCATTTCAATAAATGTTATACACTTATCCTACAACACTCAATTGTAGAATCCAAAACTTGGATGGTCCACATTTTAGGCTAGAAACTACTAAAACAAATTGGTGTGAAACATGAAAATCAAAAATTCCACATAGACTTTAATTATAGAAAAAGTTGGTTTTCAATTTATTTTCAAATTAAGTTACATCAATTTCCCTACCCAAGGTAGGAAATCTCTAGATTTCATTCAATGTTTCTTCTAGATCTTTTCAACTAACTTAAAGTGCTAAGTAATTAGTAAATTAAGCCTCCTCACACACCCCTAGGAAAATGACATTGCTTGTTAGGAAAGCTATTAGAAAAAAAAAAAAGGTGTTCAAACACCTCCTTCCATGGAGCTCCTTAAAGGAGATTGTCCCAACATATAGTCCTTTTTCTTGAAGAATAAGGGAAAATGTCATATAACGAACCTCCTTAGCCTACCTAGGAAAATAGTCTCAAGTCCCCATAAATTTAATTTTTTTTTGTCTTAGTTACATTTAATATTTCATAGTCATCATGAGTCGAGTGAACCAAGGATGATAACTACTATGAATTATCAAGGTGGAGAATCATATACTATAGGCATAATATCACATGCTCTCTTGACATACAAGCCTTACAACAACTTTAATATCTTCATGCAATATTCCATGCAACATTAATAGAACATTTTCTTACATTTGTTTTTGCTAGCATTGGCATGCATCATACTTTAGGCATAATTAAAGCTACTACTATCTGGCCTACTATGCACATGCAAGAATACCTACACTATCCCTAACCGATACCAGGATGAGGGTGTTTAGATCCAGTTGTTAGATTTTATAATTAAATAAACCATTTACATTTTGTATGAAAAAAGACAGCATACGATCATTAACTCTTTAGCAACCCCTTCGCCAACACGTAATAGGATATTTCTTTTGGTTTATTTCATCTAATATACTTATGAATAAGATTATTAATATAGCTCATGCACGACATAAATATTACTACCTCATTATACAACTAACAACATTACTCCATAATTGTTCGCATGCACAAAAGTCTTAATGTATAAATAATATCACATAAGTTAGAGGCACACTATCTTCCTTGACACTAGAATATTCATTAGGTGTACTTCATCACAATGCATAGATTAGATAACCAGTACCTTGGCCTATATAATTACAAACTTAGAATAAAAGTCATTCATCATTCAAAGATATCATTCTCCTACACAATTAAAACAATAAATTGAAAGCATTACAACCCTTTGCAGGATAGGTAGCAACATACAGTACAATCCATGCATGTGATACAGACTAAGACTCATTTGGAGGGAGGAGCACCACCACCCAACCATGAATCACCTCTCGTTCCCCTTGAGCCGAGGTTCTTTCCAAGGATCAATTATTCTCAATTGATCAATGAACTCGGTATTTAATACCCTCTTTAATGATTTAGTTTCCATTAGCGACATCCTGTTTTATGGGTTTTTCCATTTTCCTAGGTGTTTTTTTGGAAAAGGTCGTCTTTATCTGCCACGAGGATTTTCCTCATAAAATATTTCCTTTAACTCCCGCAAAGATTTTATGTTTGATAGATCTTTATCTCCCATCCATCTGATGGATATCCAATCCATCCAAGCTTATCTATAATAACATCTACAAGATTATCATGAAAGATTCATCTCTATCCCTTTCCTCAATGGGATTTTACAAGAATCTTGTCTCTCTTGGTGCTCCACCCACCAAGTGATAACAAACTTAACCATGGTTACTTATCCTTGAACCAATTCTTACATTCCTTCTTCTGTACCTAAAGAGCTTCCCCTCCAATTCCAAGCTAAAGAGTGTGGATGAGATGGAGGATACTGAAAAGGTGGAGAAGGAGACCATTTTTTCCATGGTGAAGGAAACTGAGCCGAAGGGGGAGTGGGATACTTCCATGGAAATTGTTGAGTATTATATACATTATTCCATGGATTGAAAGTAAAATATTGAGACATACCTCATGGTCATGGTTTCCAAGGCTTCCTAGACCCAATAAAGTAAGAAGAATGAGCCTCCTCACTTCATTCCTTGAGTGATACCTTCAATCTTGGGAGCTCTCGACAATAGCCTGTAGAACGGTTGAGGTCACAAAGATTGCAGAAGCTAATGTTGTTCATTTTCCATTCGTCAAGGAAATATTTCTCTTTACATTTTGGGAAGAACACCGCCAATTCCCTATCAACTTCATCCTATATATTTTTCACATGGCCAGATAAGGTACTAAGAAGATTGGTCTTGATATTCCAAAACAGGTTTCCAATCTCAGCTCGGGTCACACCTCCATTTGTGGATTTCTATGATTTAATATAGGAATATCATGCCATGCTTCTCCCTCATGACAATCCTCGCAAACACCTTAAGTAAAGATTTATTATATCATCGTCAAGGTAGTCATATCTCATCGCTCAAATCAATACTAATTTAAAAATATTTGGATCGAGATCACTATGTTTGGACCTTTTTAGATTATAATGGAACTGTTCCACATAATCTTTCATGTTCTCTTCTTCCTTCCATGACATTCTGAATATCTCATCCCTTAAATATCTGGTTCGACAATAGTCCTGGTATTTTTCTAGAAATGTAGTCTTCATATCTCCCCATGTTTGGATAGTGGAAGAACCTAATCACATAAACCATCTTAATGCTCCTCCTTTCAAAGTGGGAGAAAATAGTTTTAGCTTCTAAAATTTGAAGTGTAGTTATAACTCAGGTACAGAACATTAAAATCAAATAGGAAAGTATGAGGATCCTCTACAATTAATCCACGGAAAGATGGAAGGGATGAGAGAGGGATATTTTTCATGGGGGATTCTCCCCTTATATCACTTATTGGAAACTCAAAAGTGGTAATAGTGGCATCTATCCCACTATTGTTGTTGTTATCCCCCATTGGAAATTCTCTTGATTCTTGTTCTTGTAAGTATACTTCTAAATGTTTCTCATATGAATGTTTTGTAGATAAGGATTCTTGTGATAATTACTTAGTTTGTTCTAGGGATTGTTGTTTACTACACTACTTGAGTCTGGGTATTAGAAAGTGAAAGAATGTTCTTCCGATTTTGGTCCTTGATATTTCCCATTGGTTTCCCCTTGTCCTTCTTATCCAAAATCCTGGCCACAAGTTTCTCCTTGTTGTTCCTAAGTTGATTTTACATATTTGAGATTTTGTAGGCTAGTTTGAGGAAAATGGGGTCCTGAAACAGAGGAAAAAAATACTCCTGATTTTAATGTAGAAGCAACAACTTTTTATGGGCCTGTTTTTCTCACATCCCTATGTGGTGTTGATTTCTCTCTTTCTACTTTTGAGATCAATTCTTGGATAAATGTTACTCTCCCTTGATCAATATTTTTCTTGTTTTTTTTCAACCCCTTTTGCGTGTAGATTTATTAGGGTTCCTACTTTTTTCTTCTTCTTCACGCATACATTCGACACATGGACCCAATGTGTAATTATTTGCACATCCTAAGTGCCCTAATTATTACGGTGATAAGCCTACTTGGGTAAGTTAGAGTGATGTGCAGGTTCTTACCTCTCATCTTACCATACAATGTTTGTAAAATTATACACTCTATCAAAAGGAAATTCAAAAGAAAGTCATGGTTGACTATGTCATTGAGAGCCTTCCTTAGAAACAACACCAAAATGTTTGTGAGGTTTTATCACTCCTAAAGTAACTAAACCATAATTATTAATTATCAACAAGGGTAGGTCTTTTTATTTAAAAAATGTCTACACTATTTGTACCGATACATGTAAAAACCACGTAAAACATAAAAGATGCTATTCAACACGCTTGCATAAATTAAAGCACTCTTGCAGAACAGAAATACACACATGTAGGAATTATGGTTACACCACTCTTATTTAGACGCAATTATAACTGCTCAGATCTTCTTACTATCCCCATGGGATTACTTCATGCAGCCCTTGACAACTGTCTTTGAAAATGGCGGCTACACTCATGAAAATTCATAGTGTAACAACAAATTTGTGGTGTAACAACACGTTTGTCGTGTAACATCAGGAAATGGAAAACCAAGGAAGTAACAATAAGTAATAGCAACTCATACTGTGTAACAAAAAATAACAACAATAGTTGTTAACCCATGGCTATGAGTAGTTATAGAAACACCTAAAATAGAAACATTCAAAAGAACTCTTCCAAAGATATCTTGGTTAGTCATCCCAAAGAAAGCATTGTTTCATTCAATACTTAGCAGAAAATAGCATAATAATATGTCAAAGAAAAAAGTTGCTTCTTTATGAGAGGGAGTGACATTGTACTCAGGAAATTGTAGGTTCAATGAGGGAAAATGGCCAAAAATGGCAAAAAGGATGCATGAAATATCCTCAAATATTGCACCCAACAGCTACAACATCTAAATGAAACATGAACGAAGACCCCCTTCCATTCTTGAGGAAAAGAAACAATAAATTTCCATTTGATATTTCTCGTGGGGGACAAGCAACAAAAATATAGGAGATGGTGGAGAATAGTTTTGATAAAGAAAAATGGGAAGAGCTTGATCCCACCATTGCATTATTTTTTTAAGAGAGCTTCATATCCTTTAATCTTGCACACTCAAATTTATTTATTGATATGTGTAGAGCTCTAACTCAAGGGTGTCCATGAGGGTATGTGCCTCCTGGGTCAAAGAATATTAGAACCACATTGTTGATGAAGACAAAGAAATAAGTGGAAAAAATGCTTGAGCCTATTAAATCGGCATGGCCAAAATGTGGGTTAGCATTTTTTCTGATGGATGGACAAATTCAACATGACACCCACTCATCAACCTCATGGTGTCTTCCTTGAATGGTCAATTTTTCTTGAAATCTATGGATGCACTTCGACAATACACGAACGCACAATATATGGTGAGGTGTTTATTAAAGTTTTTGAAGATGTATGTGTTGATTCTTGTCTACAAATCATTACAGATAATGCACATTTTTGCAAGGTTTCTTGCATTATTGTGGGAGCTAAATATCCACAAGTATTTTTGACACCTTTCATTCTCCATTATTTGAATTTAGCACTTAAATCTATTGCTTCTTATGTGCTTTGGATTGAAAGCATTTTTTGAGGATGCACCACATATCTGCCACTTTGTGTAAAATCATACAAATGACCTCACTATCTACAAGGAGTACACCAACCTATCATTGTTGAAGATTGCACATACATGATTTTCCTCTTAATTCATCATGTTGAAGAGGTTGAGCGAGGTCAAGACCATTCTTGGGGCCATGGTTATTTCATAGTTTTGGTATTTTTAGAGAAATAGAGATCAATGAGCCTAAAAAAGAGTGAAGGACACAATGTTAGATGATGCTTGGTTGGAGAGGGTGGATCTACTTGTTCAGATCATGGACCCTATCATTTATTTGCTTCAATTTGTAGATACAAAAAAACCCATCTTAGGAGAGGTTTATGAGGGATGGTATTCCATGATTGAGTGTGTTAGGAGAATTATTTTACAAAGTGAGTGCCCAAAGTATAAGACATCGTCAAAGGCCTTCTTCACCACCATACAAGATATGTTTTTGAGGAGATGGGAATATAATTGCACACCTTTAAATTGTTTGGTTCACTCATTGAACTCAAAATACTACAACCATGAGTGTTTGAATGGTGGACCTTCCTTGAGATTCCCTCCTCACATGGATGGGAAAATTTCACGGGGGAGGAATTGTGCATTGAGGTAGAGTTTTTAGGTTAGAGCATCCATTGATGAGGTGGAAGATGCCTATGAAGAGTTTTCCACTACCACTTGTCTGTTTGCATGATATGATGTGATTAGAAACATGGGGGCTAAGAAGCCCTATTCTTGGTGGGAAACTCATGAGGCAAGAAACCATCCTCTACATATTTAGTCATGAGGCAGGTTTCTCAGGTGACTTAATCCTCTTGTTGCTAGAAGAATTGGAGCACATATGAGAGTTTTTATAGTGTCAAGAAGAGGAGGCTTGAGTAGTCAAGGGTAGAGACAATGGTTTATGTGCACACCAACCTTCGTCTTATTAACTGTGTAAAACTTACATCTAGATGAAGATCTATGTTTGAATCAATGAATTTGTATCAAGAATGAGAATTTGTGTAAGAAATATCTAGTTTTTAAGATATATATATACATATATAACTTGTCCTAACTTTTTCTATTCGGGAAGTCAACCTCTCCAACACTAGAATCTCGTGTCCGCGTGGTGTCACGTGACTTAGGTTCTAACCCTCTACACTTGGAATCTATGTTTGTCCATTAACTCTTGCCCTAAGGAGGGAAAGCCTCTAAGATTTAGCTATTTATTTTCAATGTTTATTTCATTAGTGGGTGCAAAACTATTACAAAATAACCTACACTATGAAGGCACAACCAAGCATAGAGGAAGTTGATGGACTATATGCTAAACCTTTCTAGAGTAGTGTGTAAGGTCAATCCCAAACAAGGTCACCATATATGACAGAATGGGGTAATGAACTCAACACTTATTAAGGTTTGTTTTTTATTTTAAATTATAAAATTACATTTTTCACTTAGTTTGTTTTCAAGAAGTGTTTTCTCTCTTTATGGTATATTAAGCACCTTTATAAGAAAAAAAAATCAGATATGTAGTTTTTCTTTCTTAATTTAATGATAAAAAAAAATCACTTATCCATTTAAAGAAAAGGTATGCTTTCAATACCAGTAATAAGAAATTAATAATATAATCAAAAATTGATTATTTAATGGAAAAAAGTATATGATTTCTATGTTAAAATATGAAATAAAGATTATGATGATAAAAAGTAAGACCTCAGATATTTTTTCAAGTTTTCCAAAATATATTAAGCTGGAAGTTTTCCAAAATGTACTCAGCATGAAAATTATAACTTGCATTAAAATTATTACTTTGAATAAACCATCAGATTTAATATTTATTTTCCAAAACACATGTTAATATTTGAAAACAAAATGATTGAAAAATAGTTTGAAACATTTGATCTCTTCAAAATCAAATGATAAAAGATACGATGAAACATCTCATACTTGACAGTAATGAAAGTGCTCAATACAAAAGATAACAAAGTCAAATTTAGTGAGAGGAATGCCTATGGTTATTGTTATCACTCAGGTTGTTCCCTGCCTCCAGAAGGGAATACGGCCGAGGTAACCACTAACCAATCTTTTAATTGCATATTGTATCCATTCTGCAACGAGAGAGGGCTCTCTCTTTATAATTTAGATTTTTTTTGTTATATTTTATGCTAGTTATTAAGCATAAGTTTTGTTTAGTGTTTGGAAGATGACATTAAGTAGAGCAGGGATGTAATGTGTGAGAAGTTCAGACCATTGGGTTGATGGAGTCTAATGGAAGTAAACCTCTGGGTATGGTGTCTTTGGCAATAGGATAAATTATAGAGCAAGATAATCAAACATAGAGGCAATTTTCAAGCTATAATGAGGTGAAGTGAAGTCAGGGAATGAAAGGCAATTAAGAATATTTTAGTATGCTAACAGAGGGAAATTATATAAACATAATCAGGGAGCAATTAAGAATTCCTTAATTATATTTAAAATGAAAAAACTAGGGAGGCAAGAGTGATGAAGAATTCCTGTCTATGCTCGCCCTGTAGAAAACATAAGAAATTACAGAAATTGAACACAGAGTACAGCAAAGTAAATTATGTGTTATCCTTCTTTCCTGTAACTTAGAGCATGATGTTCAGATGTTTAAATAAAACACAAGTATACTAACATGAGAGTAGAGAAGACTTATTGATCCATGCATTAACACGAGAATTCTGCAATATATCCTTCTTCCATTGATTCCATAACCAGCAAATTCACCAGCAAATCATTCCAACAATCTTTTATTTCAGAAGAGCTCTCCACACATACAGCACAGGTCCAGAATGATATTCACCAGCCAACAAAAATACATATCTTGGGGAAGTATTTATAGAATAGTTTACAAAATATCCCGTAGGAAGAAATATCAAGTAATAAATCCATCCATCTACTGTGGCAAAGGCAATAACTGATGTGGAAAAAACCACGGAAAAATAAATGAAGGAGCAACTATGCTTGTACAAGCCGGCTTAGGTGTTCCGCTATTGTTGACTTTTTGGCTTGAGTAGTTGGCTGATAGCTGTTTCTTTGATTTGTGTCCCTGTTGTGCTGGCGTTTGCCACCTGTGCCTAAGTTTGTCTCAACACTTTTCAACGCACATTCCTTCATTTATCGGTTTGATTTTCTAATGGGTGACTTCTGCATTTAACTTTGCTATTATGCAGCAGATCAAAAAATAATTTTTAAATTACCTTGGAAAAATCTCAAGCATGCTCTCCCACCATTGATCTATAGGCAGTTGGTGTCTCTGTAGCTTAATCAATGTTTCATCAGCTTCAGTGTATGTGTAATACTTTGGCTAGACCTCAAAAAGATGATTTATTTCATGTTCAATATAAAGAAAATTTTCCAATTTGTCATACAAAACCTGTCCAGATGGAGGTGTTGTCTCTTCTGTGCTGCTTGATGATGCTGTGATTTGATTTGTGATATAGGTATTTACCCTTCGAGCATACTGTTCATGTGTTAACAGTCTTCCATTGTTGGTCAGTAAGCTGGGCATCCCCTTGCTCTGCAACATTGCAAACTTTTGTTTGAAGATATTTATTTCTTCCTGCATCTCTTGGCACTTTCTCTCCAAATCTGCACAAAATTCCTTATGGTCAGCACCTTTTTCACTAGCAGAATTGTGTCTGTTCGGTTCCTTATATCCAGAGCTACCAATTGTCCTCTAGTAAGGATATTCAAAAAATGGATCATTTTGTTGGCCTCTTCGGTCCTGTTTGCCAATAATGTTCTGGCCTTTTGAGTCTCAAATTGAGCTATCCCAATCAACTCAATCTGGTCATGAATGGTCTGGATTGTTGTCCATTGATCAGTAATGGACTGGCCAATTTTACTCCACAAAATTGTTTTGATTTCTGTTAGAGTCTTGTGAAGAGTAAGGTCCTTCTCCAGCTCCTTTATTCTTTTCTCCAAGGCCTTTACTTCCCTTGTCTTCTCAGCCACATCCATCTTTGATTTGTCATATTTTACCTCAATTTTGGCCAGCTTTTCTTTGGCTTCTTTTAATTCTGCCATTTGCAGTTCCAGAGCCTTTATTTCTTTCATCATTTCCTCCATACTCAGGCTGGATTCTTGTTCTGCTACTGCTGTAGTTGTTGCTGAAACTATTGCTGAAGTTGAGGCTGGAGCTGAGGTACCTGCTGTTGGTGTTGGATCAGTAGGAGGGACTGTTGTGGTGACTGTAGGAGGAGCAGTTTCAAGAGATGGAGCTATTTGAGCTGGCTGAGAGGCCAACTCTCCCTGTTTTTCTTACAGTGCTGCCCCCAAGGCTTTCTCTATTTCTAGCAGTCTTTCATCCATCTGCATAAGTAAACTTACTACATCCTCATCTTCTTTTTGTTGTGCTACTTCTATGGTTTGAGGATGCATTGTAGCTGACAACCTGAGTTGCTTCCTGAGGGTTGCTATGTCTTCTTCTTTCTTCTTAATTAAAGCTTGTACGCCTTTGGGATCATTGGGATCATGTCCCAGATCCATAATGATCTCCTCCAATGATTTGATTTTATTATCCTTGGCCAATGATGAAGCCTTCTCCAATTCCAATTGGGCAGAAGTATTATGAAGCTAATTCTGCAATCTGTGGGCCAATATTCCCTTGTCTACCAAGGTGGAGTACAACATTTCTCCAGTTTGTTTGTGTAACTCAATCTGTTCCATTGGGTGGATGTATTTAGCAAGGACTTCTATATTGGTTCTGATATAATCAGTAGCTGATTGGAGCTGCTGTACTGTAGGCCTGAAATGACTGAGGGTCATTTTTCCTTCTTGGATATCATAAGCTGCCGTTAGCCTCTATTGATTGGTGGGAGCCATTCTTAGTAATTGGTTATAGAGATGGAACATTATCAGCTCATTTCTGGCTTTCTTTCAGTGAATGACTTCTTGATGTCAGAGCCTTGCTTGCTCTATTACTTGGTGGATGTAACTTCCACACCTTTTTGTCTCTCTTGCTCCTGCTGAAAGGAGCTACCTGATGTTTCCATGCTTGGAGGAATCCGTTGTTCAGTTGTTTCCTCACCCCTTTGATTGCGTGTTGTCTCCTCTGTAAATTCTTCCTCAGAGTAGGGGTTCAACCTTTGTCTTTTCTCTCCTTGTTGTTGTGTGGATGCCCCTGTGGGTGTCTCTTCCTACCTGTTGGTGGGCCCCGGTATTGTAGCAATAATGATACAACTCCTGGAACTCCCTTCTTTAGTTTTATCAACCCGGTAATTCGTAACAAACTTGGAAGCGATGGTTTTGTATGCACAAGTACTAGCTCTTGCCGCAGCTGTCACTTGGTCAACTGGCACAAGTCCGCTAGGGGCTCAAGCCAGCTTCTATGAGCTTTTAGAAGAAGCTTTATACTTGATGGATGGAAGCTAACTCAAAGGAAGCTAATCTACTTGCAGAAAGAAACTGAAAGTTAAAGAGTAACATAACCCTAGCAAACCCTAATTCTACCAGCTAGTCCTACTGATGCAAAGGAAAGGAGGAAAACTATTGAAGAAGATGCCATTACTTCTATGAAGGTAAAATGCATGTGTCTAGATGTTGTGGGGAAAAATGCCTATGCAGGACGATCCTATCCACCTAAGGTGTGACAGTGCCTTAGCAACAAACAGAGATAGCTATTCTAGTATTGTTCCTTTATGAATTAAGAATGAAGAGAGATGGATGGACTAATCGGTGTCTTCCGTTTGTCCCTCGATCCGGTTTCTCTTCTCTTTGGGTGTTCACAGCTACTTGCCTTCTCGCTCGCCCAGCTTCAACAGGTCTCTGCAATATTACAAGAGAAGAACACTACACAAAGACATAGATTCATAAACATAACTAGTTCAGGATTAGAAGTAAACTAAACATACTAATGCAATCATACATCAAAGATACATCAGTATATAGGAGAAAACCAAGATAGCTTTATTGATGAATAACAAGGTTCAAGAAGAGATACAACCCAGAGGGCTCCAATCCAGCATCTCCTTCCCAGCAAAATGGAATTCCTATCTTCACCTCCCTTCAAAGCATTAAGCACCCAATGATTCCAATCTCAAACCAACAGCAATTATTTGCAATAACAAAATTCCAACCTCTAGATCTCATGGAGGAGAGATCCATATATAGATGTTTTGGAGAGAGGATGAGTCAGCTTGAGATCTGACTAGTGTCCTCTCCCTCTGTCAGTTCTTGATTCCACTTGGAGGTTCTTGCTTCCACTTGGAGATTTGGAACCTCTTACTCATCACCAGTCGAATTCCCTGAGGCAAGTGTCACTTTGGAAGCTTTCTGGGTTTTGACACCTTGAGAAATGAGCTTGCCACATGTCCACTCTCGCTCAGCACAGGTAGCCAGTGTTGGCTTTGACATTCAGCGCAGGTAGCCAATGTTGGCTTTGACATTCAGCGCAGACAGCCAGTGGAGCCATTGACATGATCCTGAATTGACTTGTTTTTGAGCAGTTTCTGGTGGAGAACTTCTGTGAATTGCTGTGGTTTGTTAGCCTTGTTCCTCTAGGGGTAGGAACAACATGTTTAGGGACTTTGGATCCCTTAGATTATGGACATTTCATGCTCAATGTTGTAAGGCACAAAAATGTCTATAACAGTTGCCCCCTAAAGTATGAGGCTGTTTATCGGGTGAAATGCTTTATCCAGGAGGGTCCGAAGTTCATCCAATGCTGGGAGGAGACTTGTAATAAGATACAATACAATACATTATTTTTCATACTGCTTTCATGATCTAGCTGAGGCGGGCATTCCCATGCTCAGCTTTATAAATTCATTTTTCTGTACATAGAATAGACAATCGTCTGATGATAGACTGATAATTTTGATGAAATCATCATCCTTTGAGTAGGATGATTATCTGCTGCAATGATGTACATGTCAAATGTCTTTATCTTTCCTGAATATATATCGCAGCCCGGATGGATGAAACTAGATCCGGGGTCTTCAAACTCGTTCGATCTTCACTCTAAGTACAAGTCGATCCATGTGAGAAATGTTCTGAAGTCGAACATGGAAAGACATCGCTTGATTACCGGTCAATGAGGTAAAACGTTAACAAGCGCGAGAGGAATCACCGATAATGATAATGACCCTCAAGGTACTGCAGTACAATTCACGTGGTGTGAATAAAGGACTTGGTGTCGAACACCACGCAAAATCTTCTGGTCGAAGGTCATTGATGTATACCTGTCGCCGGAAGTGAGAAACTTGCCATTGAGGCATGCAAGCTTCAAAGTACTGAAGGGGATGTTCCTAGATCAACTTCTTGGATAATGAGCTGATGTCGACAAGAAGCGATCCGTCAAAGGAGGGCCTTAATGAATCCCACATCAGTGACACGGAACGGAGCTAATGATTTGATGGAGGTGAAAACGATCTGTGACATATGATTCAGGGTGGCAGTCATGAACGGATGAAGGATAATGTATGGCAGTGGATGGGACACGGTTGACTCTTTCTGAATGACTTCTCTTGAACATATGGCGACACTGATGCGATGGATCAGTAGCATTACCCTAATTATGGATGGTATGGCGAGACCATGGTGATGTGACCGGTGAATGAAACAACCCAACCCGATTGTGGTACGGAGGAAAAGTGTCATGTTCAAGAGCGACTTGCTACCATCAAAGTTTTCTTAAGTTTCTCCCAATTTTTCCCCAGTCATTGCTGACCAGTACCTCTTTATTTTTGTCAAGCTTGAGGAGGATAACATATGCTTGTTCTATAACCTACCCTTCGGGCAAGCCCATCGCTATGTTTGAACGAGCCTAGCGATAGTGAAACTCATTCTCGTCTAAAGACAAGTTTGTCGCTATTTAGTGATTTTAACGAGTCTAACGACAAGGATAACTCGGTCCTTTTCATTTTTAGAGAGTCTGAAGAGGTACATAAAGTTAACTCCAAAATTCCTTTTTCATCATCTAATCCCTTTAGTCCGAAAAAGTATAAAACAATACAGAAGGGATGAGTTTTCGATAGTTTTAACGAGCCGAACAAAATAAGCGCTCGATCTTTTTGTGCAATAATCCCCCAGGTCCAAAAAGATTAAAATCTAGAGGAGGGATAGCACTTCCGGTCACTTTAACGAGTTGGAAGGCCAAGGACTCGGCAATCTTTTCATATTTTACGAGTCAGTTGAAAAGAGCTTAAAGAAGACTCGTCTTTTGAGGAACGAGTGATAAACAGGGTTAGCAGCTGATTCCAGGTATAGGTTGGAATTTTCCAATCACGGCAGTGTCACAAGGATGGCTAGGTGAAATCACTCTTCGCAGTTGTTCCTCAAAATGGGTAAACAATCATATGGAGGTGAACGATCGGCCAAATGAAAAGTGGAGGTGACGATGCAAACACGACCAAGGCTTTAATGGCTGATAAGGTTACATTCACAGTGGTTATTTACCAGGTAGTGGTTCATTTTTTAATGAGCTTAAACGCTGGTGGAAACACTTGCTCATTGCTTATGTTTATTTTTTAACGAGCATGAAGTCTGTGTTAAAACTGCTCGGATCTTGCGTTTATTTTTTAACGAGCATGAACTTTGTGCTAAAACTGCTCGATTATATGGTCAAATTTTGATTTTTCACCATAACTAGCTTAGCCCTTTTCAAAGATAGTATTGCATTCTCAATTGCTGCATCAAACTTAGTTAGAAATGAATAACATTTGTTTGAAAACGAGATTAAAACCCTAATATTTTGCTTTGAACTATGTAAAAAGCAATTAAAAAGTGTTTTTACCTCTCATTTTACCATTTCATTTGAACTTGGTTTGTTGGAGCTTTGGAGGTGCCTCTTCCCCCTTGATTTTCACCAGCTGATTTTGGGAGATTTTGTGGATGATTCTCGACGCCGTCTGGACCAGGTAGGAGCTAAACCCTATCTCTTTCTTTTCATGGTTTCATTTTTCCATTCTGTGCCTGTTTTCCTGTCTCCCTGAGCACCTGGGGTTTTGTTAGGGCGCTCTGCCATCAGCGCAGCTGGTTCACTCGAAACCTGCACTGAATATCAAGCTGCCTTAGGGTAGTTTGACCTTCAACGCAGGTGGAACACTGGCTAGCTGCGTTGGGCACAGAAAACTGGTTTTGCTGCACAGTTTTTGATGAAATTTTGCGAGTTTCTCATCAAATCTAGGATCTTACTCTTTCTCTTGTTTGTTTTGCAGGGACCTTTGAGCAAAATGACCCTTACATGGCGAGAATGAGAACATGAAGAAGAGGACATGATTGCCCTCCATGATCCTGTCACGGTGAACGCGCTGCGGAACTGTGGCCTGCTGAAGTTCTTCCGTATCTCTAGTATGAGAGCACAGATCTCCTTACTGCAGTATATGCTTGATGCTTGGGATCCTATCAACCAAGTATTCCAGATTAGGGGCAAATCCATCCCCTTGACCATAGTAGACATTTACTTCTTGACTGGGTTGTCAAGGCGGGGTGCCCCCATTTCTTTGTCAGGTTCGGCCCGAGGGAATGACTCCGTGAGAGATTATGTCCGCCAGTATTGCAGGGAAGGATCTCAGCCGAGCAGAGACGGCAAGGTCGTTATCCATGAGATTACTGACAGGTCTCTCAGGTCCATTCTGTATACTATTGGTAGGATGGCCGGTAGTGCATCTCTTCATGTTGCCAACAGATCTTATGTGCAGCACGCCTTGGAGTGTCTCCAACCGAAAGTATTCAACTGGTGTGATGCAGTACTTCTTCAGATGAAAAGTCAGTTGACCAAGGTAAAGGACGGGAAGCTGAAGAACTTTGGATTTGGTTCTATTTTGACTGCCTTTGCCTTGGAGAAAATACCACTGATGCAGCCTCAGTATATTGCACTCGACTTGCCTTCTCCCACCGAGCCACGCATGCAGAGATGGGTTGATCACATGTCTAGGCATGCTGGTCAATCTCAGATTTCTTTCACTGATATCTTCTTCAGGTGGTTCTAGCATCAGGAGATGGTCTATTCTGAGTATCCATATGTTGGTATGGATTTCCGAGGCGATCCATATTTGGTGCTACCGGATGGCGAACAGTGGGGCGCTATTGGTAAAATCTTCGACCATATCACTGTTTACTGTTTTTATTCATAATGTTTATGTGCTTTATTCTGTCAAGACTTTAATCAAACTCTTGTGTGCATGCAGATGTTGGTCCTGTTCGTCCAGCAGTTCGCCCGAGAGCGCCAGTCGCTGCCCCAGCAGGGGAGCCTGCTGGGAGGGTTATTCTTCGCGACCTTGACGTGGCCGAGACCCTTACAGCTATGCAGGAGCAGGTTGAGAGCCTTACTCTCGGTATTCCGGATGTACGGATCAACGAGTTACCTTTACAGTTGCAGCGGCATACTACTGGTGTGCCTAGACGATGGACTCATCTCTTGCGCATGATTGCACCGGCCGTGACGTGCTATCATGAGCATCACTAGGCTAGGGTGCCCCCTAGCATTTTTTGAGTTTTTGGGTCATGCGACCAATTTTGTCTTGGTTACAAAACATTATGTGTAAACAATAAACAGCTTTTATATGTATATATATATATATTTTGATTTTCGAGGTTTATTCTGGTTGAGTTATATGATCCACTTGTACAACATTGATGATGCATTTCTTTTTATAAATGTCGCAAATGTCTATCTAACACATAGTTTGCTAATGAGTCGGTTAATGTGTTTAAGTTCCTGGAAATATGTTGGTACTGAATTAAATCAAACTGTCTTTCCAAAATCTTAACCCTTAGAAACATACGATAAATAGCTGGATTGCGGACAGAATATATACCATTGAGTTGTAGTATCACGAGTTGTGAGTCTAGCCTGACGATTAGTCGGCGTATACCATGGGTGATGGCATCAGAGAGTAGTTCTATCAACGTGCTATACTCAGCGATATTATTCGTTGATTGCCCAATACACACACCTCTGAAACTCACTAACTCGCCGCTTGGATCAAAAATGGCCCAGGCCGCGGAGGACAGGTTCCGCGAACTACGACTCGCTCCGTCAGCATATCCCACACATGTCTCAGAAAGGTTCGACATCTGCAATAAATGTAAAAAGGTGGATTACTCGACCAAAACAAACACTTTAGCGAAAACAAAATACAACAAAAGCACACAGGTTACTATTTAAGAATAGTAACGCTTGAGGTACAACCCATTGCGGGGTTGCGCCAATGGAATTCCTTCATAATCCATTAACTCATAGGCTCCTCTTGCTAACACTCGTTTAACAATATAGGGTCCCATCCATAAAGAATTAAATTTACCTGCTCCCAATTTGTCGGATTCTTGGTCGTAAAGCAAGACCAAGTCACCTTCTCAGAAGACACGGGGTTTAACATTTTTGTCGAACTGCGCCTTGACTCGTTTCTTATGGGCTTCGTTAGCCAAAGTGGCGTCGCGACAGGTTTCATCCAATTGGATTAATTCCAAGAAATGGGCCTCTTCTTCTGAAGTTCTGGGGAGGAGGTCGATTTCGAGTTTAAGAGACGAAATTTCACACTGGACTGGTAAGACTGCCTCCAGGCCATACACCAATTGGAAAGGTGTGAACCCGGTCGCATTTCTTACTGATGTTCGGTAAGCCCACAAGGCTGAGTACAGGATTAGGTGCCACCTTCTTTTGTGAACTCTGATCATCCTTTGCAACATACGCTTCAGGACCTTGTTGATCGCTTCAACTTGTCCGTTGGCTTGCGGATAATACGGGGTAGAGCTGTCGTGAGATAGCCCTAGCTTGGCAGCTAATTCAACCATCATGTGATTGCGAAAATGCGATCCATGATCTGTAACTATAGCCTGTGGTACACCGAACCTGGCGACTACATGATTGAAAAAGAAAAGGGCAGCTGTTTCGCCAGTGTTATCTAATGTAGGCATCGCCTCGGCCCATTTGGTGAAATAGTCAACGGCGACTATAATATACCCATGCCCCCCGGTCGAGGTGGGGTTACATTGCATGAAATCGATGCCCCATTTGGCAAAAGGCCCAACAGCAACTATTGGCTGTAAAGGTGCGGGTGGTCTTCTAGTTTTGCTATCAAAAATTTGACAAGCATGGCAACTTCTGACTGCGGTTATGCAATCTTTGAACATGGTTGGCCAGAAGTATCCTGCTCGTAAGATTTTTTGTGCTGTTGCATATCCAGATTGATGCCCCCCACACGCGCCTGAATGACACTCATTCAGGGCTTTCTCGGCCTCCTCATGGGTGAGGCACCTCCTCAGAACTGTATCGATACCACGACGGTAAAGCGTATCACCGACGATCATGTAGTCTTTAGCTTGGTATCGTATATGTTTTTGTTTAGAGTGAGAGGTGTTAGGCCTAAACTTTTGGGTTTGGAGATAAATTATGATATCTCCATACCACTCATTGCTTGTAGATATCAGAAACAAATTCTCGTCCACGATTGATTCTTCGGATGTTTCATCGTTGGACGACGATGGGAGATCGCACAATAATTCTGCGAAAACTAGAGCTTTCTTTGATTTGGATTTTACAAATTCCAGATCAAACTCTTGAAGGATCGCTATCCATTTTGAATATTTGCCCCCCAGCAACTGTCGCGACAGTATATAACTCATGGGGTTGCAATTTGATAAAATGGTAGTTTTCCGAAAGAGGACATAATGTCGAAATCTTTGAATCGCTTGAACAGCTGCAAGCTCTAGTTTTTCAACATAAGAATACTTGCTTTCTGTATCATTCAAGTTTTTACTTAAATAATATATAGGATGTTCAATTCCATCTACTTCTTGAACTAAAACCATCGCAATGGTCGTATCCGCTGCAGCTAGATACAGGTTAAAATCTCTTTGATAGTCTGGGGCATACATTAATGATGCTTTTACTAGAGAATCTTTCAGAGCATCAAAGGAAGCTTGCGCTACCTAATCTCAGACAAAAGGTACATCCTTTTTCAAAAGACGAGTATAACCTTTAGCAAGTTCTGCGTAATTTGGAATGAACCTCCTCAGAAAGTTTGCTTTCCCTTGGAGTTTCTGAATCTGAAGCAAATTTGAATGTGGAGGCAAATTAATGATTGCCTGGACCTTGCAAGGGTCGAGACGAATCCCATCCTTAGAGACTACAAAGCCAAGTAAACGACCAGAACCGACGCAAAACACACATTTGTGTGGATTGAGTCTTATCTTGTAGTGTCGGCAACGTAGAAATATCGCCCTTAAATGCTGCGGATGATCAGTCCGCTTTCGCGAATGAGCCGGAAGGTCGTCGAGATATGGTTGAACGATGTTCTTGATGTCATGGAAGGCATAATTCATTGCCCTCTGAAACGTCGCCCCTGCGTTCTTTAAACCAAAGGGTAATTTTCGATAAGCGAATGTGCCCCACGGACAAATAAATGCAGTCTTTGACTGGTCCTGTGGGCGGATATTTATTTGATTATACCCGGAAAATCCATCCATAAATGAAAAGATTTCACATCCGGCGCATTCATCAATTATCTGGTCGATGAAGGGTGTAGGGTAGTTGTCCTTCGGACAAGCTTGGTTTACATCCCTATAGTCGACACACACTCTAATTGTCCCTTGTTTCTTCATAACAAGGACAATATTCGATACCCAATTGGTTAGAGGAACCGGGTAGATGAAACCAGCATGGAGAAGCTTTTCAACTTCTGCTTTAATGGCAGCGGCTTTCTTGGGGTGCACCTGCCGAAGCCGTTGTCTTACCGGTTTGACATCAGGATACATCTTAATTTCATGTTCAACGATACTCGAGTCAATGCCTGGCATTTCATCATATGACCAAGCAAAGACATCTCTGAACTTGCGAAAAAGAGCGTTATATATTTCCAGTTCTGAAGGAGAACATCCTTTGCCGACATAAATATTCTCTACAACATTTGTTTTAGTCGAGATATTTATGGCTATAGTCTCTTCAATATTGGATAAGTTTCGCTCGGAATCCACCGTATTTACAGTGTTTGATAGGAATTCAAAAACTGAAGGGTGATAAAGGTCATTTTGAGTATCTTCTTCATAATCTGGAAGAAGGGAACGATGGTGGCAATCATTCCATGGTGCCCCCTCAATCAACATTGATTGTAGGATTCCTTCGTCAGTCCCATGCACTTTCGACCAAGGATCTAATGAGGTACCATATTCTCTAGACCTATCTACCCAAACGCTTGAGGAGCGTTGATTTGGGTTCGCCTCCCATGCCCGAAACATTGATTGCTACAATATTTCTATTGGGCTTGGGGGCAAAACCATTGCATGATCCATGTCGATATCGTCTTCTGCGACCTTCGTAGAAGATATCATGTTGCAGGCTGCTACTAACGCTATTTCTCCTATATAGATGGGAGGTGGAAGCGCGAAAGTTCCCATCAATGTGGGGTCTTTCAGTAGGCCTACTCTGATATCTTGAAGCGAATGGTTGCTTCCATGGATCATGGGAATGCTTCCTGTAACTTGTGAACCATTAGGGAGGAAGTTCTGTTGGTCGACGACCGTAATCCCTCCTTGAAAAGGGAATGCGATCTTCCTAAAATAAGTCGACACCACAGCTGCCATGGCATATATCCACGGTCTTCCCAGTAGGATGTTGTAGTCAAGATTCCCATCGATGACTTCAACATCTATTTCCACTGTTTTTCCCCCTAGTTCAACCTTCAAGTTATTTAGGATACCGTACGGGGTGTACGTCCTTCCGTCGAATGCTTTTAGTGTCGTCGAAGACCGCGACAAGGTTGGAGACCCTAAAGTTTTCCAGCAACTCATCGACATGATACATGTAGATGCCCCCTCATCAATAATTGTTCGGTGAACAGTTTTGTTGAGGGCTTTCACTTGAATAAGGAAAGCTAGTTGAGCTGGTAACTGAGGATCGTATCCTTTGTGGTCGAAGGATACAAGATTGGAATCCTTAGGATCAACCCCACCAATAGCCGATAACAACGCCTGCCTTTGGGATGGACAATTTTGTAGTACTTCAAGAGTCGACATAGCGGATGGCGATTGGGCCAAATCTTCCACTATGTTATAATGCTGCGCCGCTCTGGCGCGAGGATTAAATGTCGACTTGTGTACTACTCCCTTCGGCGGTTTTATTGTTAATTCAGGAATGATGGGTGGTACAACTTCTGTCGAAGTTGTTGTCGAACTACTTGGTTGATCTTTACCTTTGTCGTTCGACAGCTGCGGATTCCCGTAATCTTTGTTCCTTGTCGAAATCAAAGCATCATTTTGTTGCTTGGAGATCGACAACATTAGCACTTGCGACGGGGAAGCATTTCCACTATCAACCAGATTTTGACCTGGGTTTGGAAACGGATCAGTTAACACAGCTGAGGTTTGCGAACTTTTGAAGAACCTTTTTAGCTCAGCTTTGTATGGACAATTGCCTGTCCAATGATCCTCATCACATATCATGCATGGACTTTTTGGTTTCCTATTCCTAGGAGGGTTTGAAGAAGTTTTTTCAGGGGATGACTCACCTTGTTTCTTCTTCTTTCCTTTGTTTTGCTTCTTCTTGCTTCCTAGTTGATTGGTTTCTTTGCCTTTATCTCCTGATACGGCATTTACTTCCGAAGCAAGAATTTCTTCTTTTTCATTTTGATCTGAAGTCTTACGGGCTTTCTTAGACGAAGCCTTTGTCGATTTCGCGTTTGCCGTGCCAATCACACCATCGCCGGCATGAGAGTCACTATTTGATTTAGGAGGAGGAGGAATTGAGAATTCCGCTCTAGGGGCATCAAGTATTTTGTCATAGAGCGTGCCAGACTGAGTGTATACTAAGTCTAGATATTGTGCACGAGCAATAACTTGCTCCTCTGTTACGACCCCCCCTTGGCCACATCTTCTGTTATGGCAGGAAGTAACGACTTGATAAACCACTCAGCTAATAGCTGATCGGGAACGTATGTTTTCACCATCCTACGACGACGACGCCACTCATGTATATGATCGGATATATGAGTAGCCGTTGTCTGCTTGAAGTTGGTTAGGATTTCCGTTCCAGTTTCATACCTTATCGGTAATTGAAAATGGGTTAAGAAAGTCGTGGCTAGGGAACTAAAATTGTCGAAAGAGGCTCTAGGTAATTCAATATACCATTTAGCCGCTGGACCCGTTAACGTCCTCTGAAAAAGGTGAAGCCTTATCGAATCATCGTTCAGGGTGTTTGATGAACACCACAGATGAAAAGTCATCACGTGATTCGACGGGTCTTCACCTGGATTTCCATTGAATTTAGGAATGTCCGATGGAAGTTTGTGAGGAATCGCTGGCCACCAAGGGGCGTAAGCAATCGGATCGTTTGTTAACCGGTGTAGATCGGGTAACTCTAAAGTTGCCACGAATGGTAACTGTTGATTCAGGTTAGGTGAAGCATACCCAGGATACGATGGAATCGCCTGAGCAGTAGGCCTTTGCATACCAGCATAATATAATTGATGTTGGTATGATTGATATGGTTGGTGGACTTGACCACTGTAAAGCAGTTGGTTTTGACCGTTTTGAATGTACGATTGGCCACTGTTCGCAAAGATCTGCTGCTCAGAACCTTGGTACACTTGCTGGAATTGTGGTTGTTGGTATTGCACCAGCCACGGTTGTGAAGCCATGTTCTGCTGCGCTATACTAACCGGCGGACCAAGATGTGGGGTAATTGTACTCGTTTGGACCTGTGTTGCCCCACCAGTCAGCGATTGTGGTTGTGTCACAGGGTCAAGGGGGTGTTGCATTACAACCTGAGAAATCTGAGGTTGACATACAACAGGCATCGTTTGAACTTGTGACACTGTTACAATAGCTGGTGTTGTCGGGATGTTCAACATAGGTACACATTGTTGCATAGAATACACAACTCTTGGTTGTTGGGGTAGCATAGGTACCCAACCACTTGTCGTAACTCCAGTATAACCTGAATACTGTTGAGAACTCCCGTATGGATATCCTCCCGGAGGGGGTAATGAAAGGGCATACTGCCCCCCATACGATAGCAATCCGGAACTCAAGGGGATTGTTTGCCCTTGGGGACTGGATGGCCCAAATTGACCTCCATAGGGATCAATTTGTTGAGTTTCAACATAAGGGTTGCCAGCTATCATTCCGGAGGAACAAACTGGAACAGACCATACTGTCGAAATAGTCCCTGGGTGGACTCCTTCTGGCGGTTGTGAGCTAGTTGGGACAGATGGTACACCGGCAAACATTGTCGGAGTGACGGCAGGTAGTTCTGCTGTCGCTGTGTCGTTCGACACAGTCCTAGATGTTGACGGCTGCTCAGACATTTTGAGTCTATCCAATAAATTGCCTAGCGAATCTACAGGAACTTCCACTGGTGATAGACTAACTTCTGATGTAGAAGGAAAAAGAGTGACCCCTACTCCAAAATGGGTTGGAGTACTTGCTTGCGGATCCTCTACAATTTCCTCTATCGCAATCAAACCAGGTGGAAGAGGAAGACCGTCAGGTCCATAAAATATTTCTGGTGCCGAAGAAGGGGTTGAATCGACAGCGACAGTTGTTTGAGGAACAAGACTCTCTGGACTGGTTACAGATGGAACTGGTTCAGTAACACAAGTATTTGTTCTCAGACTAGGATCAGTGTCACTGTCCCTCTATGGCTGTTGAACTTCTTCAATAAAGGCAGGGTTTCCAGAAATGTTTGGAGTAACCGGAATCCCAGATGTTGTCGGAACACTTGTTCTAACTTTGATAGGAGATTTCGAACCGGTTAAACGAGTCCGCTTTGTCCGTACTGTTTTCGATTCCGGAGACAAAGACGGTTGACTCGTAAGCCTCCGCGAACGATGGGGTTTCAATTGACTTTCTTCCACGATTGCGGATTACTCGATCAACTAAAATACAAAAGGGGAAAGTGTGTTTCTGAAATGAATGAATTTTTTAGACGCTTTAAACACAACTTGCTTTTTCACTTTTAAAGAGTCGAGAAAAAGCTAAAGATGACTCTAGTCTCCTTCAATGTTTTAACGAGCCCGAAGTGACAAATGCTTGGATGGACTTTTTCTGTTATAGAGTCTGAAAAAGGCCAAAAGGAACTGCTCTGGAGTTCTAGGCAGAGGGTGTGCCAAACTTTTCGCAAAACCGCAGAATACTTTTTAAGGTACGGGCGGTCGATCTTCCTGAATGCTGTGTTCAGTGCATTGCGATCAGTAGGGCGGCCGACACGGCTTCCTAAGGATAAAGGTTAAATTCCTATAGGGGTCTCCCAATATATACGCGACGGTACGTGGGAGCACAATCCGTACTGGCGCTATCGTCCCTCAGGAGGAATCACCCACCTTCCACGAGATCGACAGTCACCAGGCTTAACGATGCCGGAACACGTCTCTAGCCTAGACCTCTATGTTGTGCGTTATGTTGCAAAGCGTTGTTAAGTTCATTCAGTTTATTTTAAGTTGATATTTTTAGAAGTTTGCCTTTCTGGATCACCGCGAGATGTATGGTACAATTCCTAAATGCAGTTTAAGATGATAAGCAAGCTTTATATCTTTTCAACTTTGAAAATCCTAGCTACTAAGGGAAAAGAAAGATACCATCTTTTCTCAAAGAGCAATCAGCACACTCTAATGCACATTTCCTAAATCAAGCATGCAAACTATCAAAATGCAAATGCACAATGCAGGTGTCTATTTTCCGCTTTCTTAGTATTGATGCCTACAAAGAAAGCTTTTTGTGCAACTTTGAATTTGCTTTTAAATGACAAGTACAAAAAAGTTTACTTTTTTGAAATCAGAAAGGGTAGAAGAGATTACAACACTTTACGACTTTCGAAATGAACACTTGTTTCGACACTTAAAAGAGACAAACTCAAACCAATAAGCAAAAGCAAATGTATAATCAACTGTAAATAGCCAATGAACTCTCTCCTAAGATCTCAATCAACAGATCTGAATCAAGGGCTACAGGATGATTATTTCACTCATGCAAAGGAAAACTGTAAATGACGTCAAAAACACATAAAAACACTCACAGTTTTTTTGTACAAAAGGAGGCGGAATTTAAGCAGAGAAAAGGAGTTATCAGACTGGTACCTATGCTGGTTACAGGCTGCAAAAAACAGAGATCAAAACAGGGCAACAGAGAGCAGAGAACCCCAGCTTCACAAGGCAAAACTGGTTCAGCGCAACCTCAACACTGGGGTTTTGACATTCAGCGCAGGTGGCCTTCACAGGACCTACGTTGAAATGCAGAATCCCTTCACAGGGTTCGCGCTGAACGAGAAACGAGAGTTTCTCACTGGGTTCTGGGTCATAGATTGCTAATTAATCAACGGTTTCAGGCCAAATAAAAGCAACAAGCAAGGTACAATCAAAGGGATGCTTTGAGGGGGTACTAAGATCTATCACAAAGGATCATCAAATCATTTGTGAGTCCATTGTTCAGATCATAGACAAATCCAATGATTGGATCAAGGCAGCAACTGTCTACTTTGCAACTGAGAATAGCAGAAGCAGTTCGATTGTTGTTGTTGAGTCTATGAAACAAACAATGATAGAGACACAAATAAAATGACTAAAACAAATCTCCCCAGCAGAGTCGCCAATTTGTTGTGGGGAAAAATGCCTATGCAGGATGATCCTATGCACCTAAGGTGTGACAGTGCCTTAGCAACAAACAGAGATAGTTATTCTAGTATTCTTCCTTTATGAATTAAGAATGAAGAGAGATGGATGGACTAACCGGTGTCTTCCGTTTGTCCCTCAATCCAATTTCTCTTCTCTTTGGGTGTTCACAACTACTTGCCTTCTCGCTCGCCCAGCTTCAACAGGTCTCTGCAAGATTACAAGAGAAGAACACTACACAAAGACATATATTCATAAACATAACTAGTTCAGGATTAGAAGTAAACTAAACATACTAATGCAATCATACATCAAAGATACATCAGTATATAGG
Source organism: Pinus tabuliformis (assembly GCA_031772625.1). NCBI lineage: Eukaryota > Viridiplantae > Streptophyta > Pinopsida > Pinales > Pinaceae > Pinus > Pinus tabuliformis. Next base: position 403,435,603 of record CM062818.1, on the reverse strand, counting down.
AGAAAACCAAGATAGCTTTATTGATGAATAACAAGGTTCAGGAAGAGATACAACCCAGAGGGCTCCAATCCAGCATCTCCTTCCCAGCAAAATGGAATTCCTATCTTCACCTCCCTTCAAAGCATTAAGCACCCAATGATTCCAATCTCAAACCAACAGCAATTCTTTGCAATAACAAAATTCCAGCCTCTAGATCTCATGGAGGAGAGATCCATATATAGATGTTTTGGAGAGAGGATGAGTTAGCTTGAGATCTGACTAGTGTCCTCTCCCTCTGTCAGTTCTTGATTCCACTTGGAGGTTATTGCTTCCACTTGGAGATTTGGAACCTCTTACTCATCACCAGTCGAATTCCCTGAGGCAAGTGTCACTTTGGAAGCTTTCTGGGTTTTGACACCTTGAGAAATGAGCTTGCCACATGTCCACTCTCGCTCAGCGCAGGTAGCCAGTGTTGGCTTTGACATTCAGCGCAGGTAGCCAATGTTGGCTTTGACATTCAGCGCAGACAGCCAGTGGAGCCATTGACATGATCCTGAATTGACTTGTTTTTGAGCAGTTTCTGGTGGAGAACTTCTGTGAATTGCTGTGGTTTGTTAGCCTTGTTCCTCTAGGGGTAGGAACAACATGTTTAGGGACTTTGGATCCCTTAGATTATGGACATTTCATGCTCAATGCTGTAAGGCACAAAAATGTCTATAACACTAGACTACCTCTACTTGAAGAAAACATATTTTTGTATTTTTGACTAAGTTATTAGAATTATCATGCATGTGCTTTTAACTGGCTTTTCACTGTGCAGGGGCGGATCAATGAGGAAGAATGCTTGAAAAAGGTTGGGAAGGTTCAGAGAGGGTTTAAGGATTCCCTAACACTCTTCCAGAGAGTTTCACAAAGTTTGGTTGCCAAAAAACCTTGTTTGTGAGCTTTTACAGGAAGTCTGCAGGGGTTCTACAGGATGTTTCAGGAGTTTGTACAGGATGTTCAGAAATTTCTACAGGATGTTCTGATATTGGATTTTGGAGGATGGGTGAGTGAAAGAGGATGCATGAATGGATAGGGAGGTAGGGTAGGGGTCTGAGATTACCCGGCGACTGATGGATGAAGTGATGAGAGGGTGTCGAGAGCTAACTTGTCTTAAGGAAGACCAAGGCAATGGAAGAGCAAGAAGGTAGGGTTATGTGGACGAAAGAGGAGTGGTGAGACGAGGAAGCTGACTAGGAGATGGAGCAGCTGGCCTGGACGAAGCTTAGGTGGATGAGAGGAAGATGGATAAGCCCTACACGGTGTGCACTTAACTGAATCACCAAATCCTGCATACAACTGAAATCTTAGCTAATCTATTCGAACCATCAATGAAACGAATGAACAATAGCTTTATTCCCAAAGAAAACCATGTACAGCACTTAATAAAAGGAACATCTAAAAAGGTCTAAACGCATGACTAATTTCTCCAAATGAAAAACATTACACCAATGATTGCATGGCCAAGCAAACTAGTGTTTTTGTTGAGTAGCACTGGCTTTACCATTCCAGCCCCTGATCCAATAAGGGAGAGGTGAAACTGAGAGTGCAGGCAACCCTTTTATGGAGCTTTTATCAATATTTTTCTGATCAATCTATTCTATATGTCCAAAGTAATTCTATTCATCAACAGTATCCTACTTAACCAACACAAATAAATTTTAGCTCAACAAACTTCGTTCAGATGCATAAAAGGAAAATCACACTATTGAAAGAAAAGATAACAATACAAATAAGGAGGCCCTAGGCTCTCAGGTTGGGCCCAACCCCGAGAGCTATGGCTCCTATAAAAACCTCAGAGCTGATATCAAATCTGACTTCTTCCCATTATCAAAAAATATTCATAAGTCAAGAGTTATGCCAATAATGGCTACAAAAGAACAAAACAGAGCTAGCAACACATAGTGCAGAATGTGCAAGAATTTTTTCAAAAAGTCCTTTTTGAAGGCTGAAGCCTTATCATTTATACACTACGAGGCCCTAGCTGGCCTCCTAAGTTTATGGGACTTGGCTGCCCAAACTATGGGTGAACAGCTCCTTCCACGAAATCTGCTTGGCTACCTTCTAGATCCGGTTTTGGTGGCCTTTCGAGCTCAGAGTTGGGGGTGAAGATCCCGAGGGAAGTTATTTAATGCCATAGACAAACCCCCTACGAATCCTCAACCCAAGCTTGGCTGTCTCCTAGCCGATGTCTGCTCGGTTTTGCTTCAACATGTGTCAAAAAATCCTGAAATGAGCACGTGTTAGCCACCTAGGAATAGTGACTACCCTTATTCGTACAAATGACATAAACATACTAGAGAATAATTCATAAGTTATGAAAAATGAAGGATTTAACAAGGGTAGTTAGGCCAAATGAGCCAAAAATGTTACCAAATTTGGGGCTCATCATCACCCCCCTGCTAAAGTGATTGCTCATCCTTGAGCAACTAATCCAGCTCCTCGTCCTTCATTGCCTTAACCGCCACTCTCACATCCCAGGCTTCTGTAGTAGTATCTTCCTCACTGTCATGGAACCCGGCCTTCTTTTCCACCTCTTCCCGTTGCTTATGTTCTTCTTTTACTGTGCTTCCTTCTACCAATCCCAGAAGCAAAGGTGGGCTTAGCTTGAGGCTGATCCAGTTGGCCTGGAGGTTCTGCATGGACTTCTTGTAAAGAGGTACCTGTACTAGGCCCTCCCTCATTCTATTTGGAGTGTGATACTCCCTGATTTTGAGGCTGTCAGACAATGTGTTCCACCTCCAGGTGCAAACATGAACACAATTGTCCCCTAGTAGTCACTCCATATCCTCGAAATGTGCTATAGCCTGAGCCTGCTGATCCATGTATTTTAGTAAAGCCTGCGGGTTGGTTGCTAAGTGTTGGTGGGCGGATATCAATGCAGTGGGGTCCCCTAGCTCTGCTCTGATTAACAGTGGTTCATGTAATTCCCGATTCATAACATCTCTGACCTCTGTCGCTCTCTTTTCTTCGTGGTTTAACCATGAGGTAAATGCCATTAGCTGCATATCTCCCACAACCGTGTTGGGATCCCATGAAGTTTCATTAGGAAGGGCCAAATTATGGAGGTAGAACTCTGATAGATTAGCCTTGTCCTCTGAGGAGCTACTGTTGCACAAATCTGTGAATTGCTGGGGGTTTTTGATATGGGAGATACCCCTCTGTGCTAATGCATTAATCCGGAATTGCAGCCACTGGTCCCGTAGGTATAGGCCATAAGATTTGGCTGGCTGCCTACATTGTAGAGCATCCATAGCCCAACTGGCCATGCAGGCCAGTTGTGCCTCTTTTTCTTGCAACTGCTGTTTGAGAGCTTGTATCTCTATGTCTGCTTGCAGTTCCCTTTCCTGTAGATGCTGGTTTAGTCCCTCAGGACCAGCTTGCATTCCTTCTTTGCCTTGATGTTCTGTTGTAGTGTCCCCTGAGGTTGTGCCCCTTTCTTTCCTCTGTTCCTGTAGCTGCAGTTTGAGCTTCTCATTCTCTTCCTGTAGAAATACTCGCTGGCAGTTTCCCACGTGCTTGGCCATAGCTAATTCCCTTCTTGCCTCCTTGAGTTGTTCCTCCAAGGGGCCTATATCTGCTACTCCTTTAGATTTAGCTATCCTCATCCACGTGTGGGTTCGTACTCTTTCTTCTTCCAATGCAAAGAAGAGCAGTACTGTGAATTTTTGTGGGATAATTTTCCCGGCCTCCAAAAAGTTATAATAAGAGCTCAAGCTGGGCTAGGGGCTAGGCTCCATGATGTGTTCTACCTCTGCCTCCCTTTGTGGTGAGGCGGCTGCCTCCCCCTCCATTCTTTCAGTCTCCTTGAGCTTGGCTAAAGTTTCCTGTAGAACTGCTTCAGCATCCTGTAGAGGGGTTTTTGACGCTGACCTTTCCATTCTCTCCCTCCAGGTAGTTGTCTTGGGGCTCCCCCGCTCATAAGTGACTGATATTTTGGAGGGGGACTTCTCCCTTGGCGAGGTAGGGGTGTCTTCGACGGTAATTGGATCTTTAGATGGAGGTTGGGGCCTGCCAGTTTTAATTCTCACACTTCTCCTCGCTTTGAAATACAGAGGAATCTCCCTTTTGCATTTCTCCTTTGGCTTGGGGGAGGTACTTAGAGTGGCCAGCACAGCTGATGCCTCCCGAGCAAGAATTTCAGCTATCTTCTCCTTCTGTGTTCTTTTCTCAGGACTTCCTATAGAAAGCCCTATAGTGGCTGATTTATGGCTTCCTGTAGAAGCCGTTTTCAATTTTCCTGTAGAAATAGATGGCACTGTTTTAGCCTGCTTGGCTGAGGGTGCTTTTTCTTTCAATTTTGTTGAGGATGTCTTAGAGGTGCCCTCCCTGACATGGACCTTTTCAGTCCTTTCCACTCTGCTTTGTAGCCGTTTTTCCCTGGGGGTTAATGTGGTTTTGTCACCCTCTGTTTTGGGAGCTTGTTTTTCCTCTTGTTTTCCCTTGGGCTCTTTCTTTTCCTCTTGTTTTCCCTTGTGCTCTTTCTTCAGTGCTTTGGCCATGTTTTCTCGACCTTTTTCTTTATTTTCTATTTGAATTAGTTCCTTCTCCTCGTTGCTAGAGGAGGTGAGCTCCTCAGCCAGTACTCGGATATCATCATCCTTAGTCAAATTCCGGAAGGTTTCCTAGGAGAGAGGGACGATATACGTGTGAAGTGCATCTTCCACGAGGAGCTTAATGAGCCCATGATGGGCTATCTGATCTGGCGTCCCCTATTTCAACTTAGTGGCACACTCGGTCATGGACTGCAGGAGGAAGTAAGGGATGCTCAACCTTTTCTCTGAGGGTAGGTCCATTTGGTGTCTAAGTTCTGTGAGCAGCCAAAAATGGTATCCATACATGATGCTGAATTGCCCCTCGCACGTGATATACTTCATAATTTGGAGGTTAACCTCACTCCAAAATGGCTGTAGGTTGGTTCTTCGCACTCCATTCTTGTCTTCTGAGAATTGCTCCTCTGGAAAAAGGAATTATTTCTTAGCCTTCTGGCCTAGTTTTCTCTCCTCCTTATCCCAAGGTACCCCCATCAGTAGATCAGTGACCCTACTAATGAACTGTGGGGTAAGTCTAAGGGTCAAACCTCTGAAGTTGACAACAGCCAACGTTTTGGACTTTGGTTGCAAGGATCGCAAGAATTCCTGTACAACCTCGTCATCGTGACCTTGGAGCTTGTCACAAAATGACATCCATCGTGCACGAGAAAACAGGTCTACCACCTCAGGGGTCTCCCGTAGTTTCTTTGAGTCTGTAGGCTCTTTCCTTATGAACCCACCCAGCATGGTAAAAGCTTGCTGTGGTGGCCTGAGCTGGCTGGCGCGTATAAGAAGATGGACCTTTGGGATTTCCTCAGACAGAGCGCAAAGTTACACCTTTATCATGCACACCGTCTATAAATTTACGACTGTCTACCGGTGAGCCTTGACAGCGGCTCAATTATGAACCAAACCCTGTAGAAAAATCCCGCATATACACTACGACGACAATTCTCATGCAGAAATAAGAAGACACTTTGCAAATTCATGCACAGACTGATATTTATGGTTTCTACCCTTTGATACGTCGACTTCACCACCTTTCGGTCCAATTGCATGGGAGGACCATGTTCAGGCTTACCTCGTTCCCAACTTGCCACCTTTGACGTGAACAATTTTATTTCTCCGTAAGGTTGAGCTTCCTGTAGCACAGCTTCCTGTAGGAGTCGTGCACGGGTTCTGGGGAGCGCTTCAGTGGTCTTGTGCCTTCTGTGCAACAACAGGACGTTGAGCAGGCCGAGAACTCGGAGTATTAACCTTCAGGAAATTGCAGATGCGTACTCGGCTGCAAAGCGGTTGGAATAAATGAGTGTAGTGCGCCATACGCGATCCAGCCAATAAATTTGAATCTCTGTGGAACTCGTGGCGTGGGGGTGAGCTGTCCCCGTAGGCCCGTTGGCCGACATCACCTGTGATCATACCACTGAATTTGTGCCTTACTGTCGAATCATTCCCAGCATATCTACCGTCGCCACTCCTGTTAGATCGCCACTTCTCCCCGACTGGACTCTTCCCACGTGTCCATTTCCTGCCTTGTCGATGCCCCCAAAGCTTTTCGGATCGGACGAGGCCGTCAAGCTAGTTGTGGTGGCCAAATGAATGGCTACCCGACTTGCTCAACCCATTCATTTTCATATTTACACACATTTTAAAGTATTATTCATGTGATTTGACGAAGCAAGGTGAGGCACTTACCTGTGCGGCTGTGACGTTATTTTTCTCACGCTTCAGGACGAGGGTGACGGATCCGCTTGCTACCGCTTCGTGCACAGGCACGGGAGCTCCATTTTGCGGAATGCTGCTGGTTATGAGACCGCTCGCTCGGCTATGGATAGCGCATGCGCTGGCTCATGAGTTTCAGGTATCTCCATAACATGCACTTTAGGCAGATCAACTGCTACAAGATTCCTGTAGGACATCCTGTAGTCATTTCTCCTCCTCAGGTGCATGCTGAAATGGTGGAGTCACGCTCATAGTTGCAGGGTCTTCGAATTTCCTTGACAGGTAGCGCAGCGGCCTCTGCATGCTTTTTTTTCATTTGAAAATGATTTCTTCTGAAAGTCTAACATTCTGGTTTGACTGTGCAGGTATTTCAATCGTATGGCAGCCATGGTGGTGGAAGGAGGCGACAGCAATGGGTGCTGGAGAAAAAAATTGGTTGCATGCCTCCTTATTGGACTTCGGGCTTCAAATTTTCCTACACAGTCGGTCCTGGCCCGTTCTAAGATTCTACAGGAAGTTTCCTGTAGAAATACAAAACTTCCTGTAGAAAGTCCTGTAGCTTCCTGTAGGAGGCTAAACTATGACCGGACCGTGCCCAAACCTTGGAAGAGATGAGTGTTTCTAGAGGGAGTGCTAGTGAGGTCACCTGGTAGCATGATAGGGACCCTTATCCTTGAGTTGAGAGGCCTCCTTTTCTGCATGGAATACCTGCAACCTCCATTAATTTCCAAGCTTGAGCCTGCTTTCTGTTACTGTTTTTTTATTTTTTTCTTTTTTCTCTCTCTTTATTTTATTTTTTTTTGAGGAGATAGCAGGGGTGCCTCAATGAGGTTTTGACCCCTACCATCTGCCTTGGGCGCCTCAGAGAGGTTTTCACCCAAGGATCTTTTTTTTTGTTTTTATTCCAATTTTCAGAGAGACAGCAGGGACGCCTCAATGAGGTTTTCACCCCTACCATCAGCCTTGGGAGCCTCAGAAAGGTTTTCACCCAATGATCTTTTTATTCTGATCTTTTTTTTTTTTTTTGGATGCTCAGGGTATGCCCAAAACAGAGGCAGAACCCTTCTCTATGACCAGTACTAATTTTTCCACAGTTTTGATGAACTCTTGCCTCGAAAGAGGTTTCCTGTAGATCTTTAGTCGATGCCCATTGACGAGCATGGGGATGGCTTCCTCATCGATGGTCCAGATGAGAACAGACCCATTATCATTACACTTCTCCACTGCATATGGCCCTAACCATCTTGTCCTCAGCTTCCCCTTGAAATCCTTGTGTCTGGAATCATACAACAGCGCCCAATCTCTCGGTTGGAATTGTTTGTCATTGAGGTGCCGGTCATGCCATATCTTCCTCTGAAGTTGAACCACTTCTGAGTGGAGAAGGGCCTGCATTCTGTGTTCATCTAGCCAATTCAGCTGCAATACCTTTCTTGTTTGGCGTGGCTGAGATCTAGGTCCAGATGAGCTGCCATCCTCAATGTGTTGTACTCGAACTCAATTGACAGCAAAGCTCTCTTCCCATAGACCAAATCATAAGGTGTGAAACCAGTTGTGGTCTTCCAAGTGGTGTTGTAAGCCCAGGTGGCCTCAACCAGGCGATCTGCCTAATCCTTTCTGCTGCTGCTCACCACCTTAGTCAAAATCCCTTCTAATGCTCTATCGGTGACTTCCACCTGCCCATTTGCTTGAGGATGATAGGGGGTGGAAGTCCTATGCTTGATCTTGTGATGAGCAAGCAAATCTTCAATTAAGTTGGAGGTGAACTAGCTTCCTTGATCAGTGACTAACTCTCTTGGGTAGCCGCATTTGTAGAAGATGTTTTCTCTTAAAAACTCAGCCACCTTTTCTTCCGTCGCTGCTTTGATTGCCTTGGTTTCTGCCCACTTGGTCAGATAGTCTGTGCACACAATGATGTAAGACCTTTGCCTTGAAGGAGGATTGATAGGACCCACAAAATCCATGCCCCACTTCTCGAATGGTTCAAGAGTCACTTGAGGTTGGAGAGGCATTTCGTCCCTTGGGGTTGGCTTCCCCATCCTTTGGCATCGGCCACATTGGTTGATATATCTCTTGACATCTTGATGAAGCGTGGGCCAATAGTAGCCTGCCTGTATAATTTTGAAGGCAGTCCTCTTGGCTACAAAATGTCCTCCACAAGGCCTGTCATGACAGGTTTTGGAGGATGTCAAAGACTTCCTCCTCCCTTACACAACGCCTTAAGATCTGATCGGGGCCATTTTTGAATAGGTTGCCCCCAATCCAAGTGAACGAGGCACTCTTCCTTACAATTCTGCTTTCCTCCTTGGAAGATAGATGCGGAGGGAACTGTGTTGAGACCAGATAGTTTGCTATATCAGCAAACCACGGGGAGAGTACTGAGATAGAAAACAGATGTTCATCTGGCATCTGGTCGTCCACTATTCCATCTTCACCTGCAGGTAAATCCAATCTAGACAAGAAGTCAGCAACAACATTTTCTTTACCTGGTTTGTCAACGATAGTCAGATCAAATTGCTGCAACAGAAGTAACCATCTCATAATACGAGCATTCACATCTGGTTTATTCATTAAATATCTAATTGCAGCATGATCCATATGTACAAATGTTTGATAGCCAGTGATGTAGTGTCGGAACATGTTCAGGGCATGGACCACAGCCAAGAACTCTTTCTCAGTTACAGTATAGTTCAGTTCTGCCTTGGATAAGTTTTTGCTGACAAAGTATATGGCATATGGGAGTTTTTGTTCAACCTGTCCTAAGGCTGCCCCTATGGCTTTGTTCGAGGCATCAGTGTGGATGTGGAAAGGTAGGGCCCATTTTGGACCTCTTAATATCGGGGCGGACACCAGCTTATCCTTTAATTCATTCAGAGCCCTTTGACAGTCGTCCGTCCATTTGAACTCAACATCTTTTGCTAAGAGGCCAAACAGTGGCGAGGCTAGCTTACTGAAATCTTTAATAAACCTTCTATAATATCCTGCTAAGCCTAGGAAACTCTGAACATCTCTTACTTTCTGAGGAGGTAGAACCTTTTTGATGAGAGCAATTTTATCAGGATCCACCTGCAATCCCTGGCGAGAAATGGTATGTCCTAGCATGGTCCCTTCAGTCATCAAGAATTCACATTTTTCCAGACTAAGGGACATGTTCATCTCAATGCACTTGGTTAGGAATTTTCCTAGATTGGACAATGCTTCTTGGAAGTCAGACCCATAGGGAGTGAAGTCATCCATATAGATTTCCACCGAATCATGGACCAGCTCAGAAAAGATGCTCAAGACTGCTCTTTGGAAAGTGGCAGGATCATTGCATAGCCCAAAGGGAAGGACTCGGTAAGCAAAGGTACCCCAAGGACAAGTGAAGGTGGTCTTATCTTGGTCTTCCGGGCTGATTTGGATCTGGTTATACCCGCTGAACCCATCTAGGAAAGAGAAAAACTTCTTCCATGCTAGTCCATTCAACACTTGATCTATGAAAGGCAGAGGAAAGTGGTCTTTCTTGGTGGCTTTGCTCAGTTCTCGGTAGTCCACACAGATTCTCCACTTTCCATTTTTCTTGGGTACCAACACCAAAGGGGACACCCACTCGCTATCCGAGATGGGGTAGATGAATCCTGCATCCAACAGTTTTTGCAATTCTTCTTTGACAATGTCCTTAAGGGCTGGATTCATTCTCCTCTGAGGTTTCCTGACCGGTTTACAATATTCTTTGATGTAGATGTGATGGGTACAGACCGAAGGGTGGACTCCTTTCATCTCCTTATAGCTCCAAGCGAAAGCATCTAGATGACTAGCCGACAGACTATACAACTCCTTTTCCTGGGAAGGAGATAGGGAGGAGCTGATCTTTAACAATCTCTCGTAGGGGCCTAACAGCCAAACTCCACATTTTTTATCCTGGGAGAGAGTGGATCGGTCACACAAAGGTCCACTAAGGTGATGGCTTGAGTATCTTCCACCAATTTCTCTAAGGACAGTGCACTGGGAGGCGGATTCTAAATCAAGATCTCAATCAAATCATCCTCGGTTTGAGGACCTCCCCTGGTGGTCTCTAAAGTGCACAAGGGTGCAGAGTACACCTCATGCTCTTCTCCTTCTTCCAACCAAAGTGGTAAGTCATGCTCTAATATGGGTTGGGCAAGAGGGTATAGGACTAGCTGCTTGGACATAGGACCATTTTTGATGGTCATGTTCCCTGCTCGGCAGCTTATGTAAGCATCCGAAGTGGCTAGCCAAGGTCTTCCTAAAATAAGGGGGTATCTGGTAAGCTTTGCCTTCGGCTGAAGAACCAAGAAGTCCGCAGGATACTCCCAAGAGTCAACAGAGACCAAGACATCCTCCACAATCACTTCGGGAGTCACAGTGGAGCGATCTGCCAACTGCAGGACTGTTGAGGTCTTCCTTAAGGAACCCTGAAGGTTGAGTTTGAGCATGGTTTCCCTGGTCATCACATTAATGGCAGCCCCTAAATCAATCAAAGTGTGGGGTATGATGGTGCCATTGATGTGGACATCAACTACAGGACTCCTAGGATCCAAATACTGTGGACAGATTACTTGCCCCAACATAAGATCAGACAGTTGTCCTATGACATTTATGGTTGAGGCATCTCTTTTTCGCCTGCCTGGGTGCCTGAAACACTTTTCCTTAACCAATTTGTTGTATATCGGTACATATTTTATGGCTTGGAGAAGTGGTATTCTCACACACAACTGTTTGAGTTCTCCCAGAAGCTCATTCTCCTCTGGGTCGGGTTGTGTGGTTACTGTTAGTCTCTCAGGAAAGGGTGGAGTGGCCTTGGGTTCACTTTCCTGTTTGTCTTCCTCGTCCTCTAAGGGAAGAGGTTGGCGACCTGGAAGAGTCTTCCCGAATCGCAGGTTGATCTCCTGGATCTCCACAGCATAGGTAGGGCAGGTTGTTTCCCTGGTATATACCTGTTGGGCCTGTCGGTTGTTGGGGTTCGGGTTCGGTTGAGCAGGCATTTGGGGTTGTCTCGGAGGAGCAGGAGGTAATGGTTGTGGTTGAGCTGGTGGTGGAGGAAAAATGGCGGGAGGAGTGTTGTACTAGGGCCTCCACCTCGGCTGAGGTGAATTCCACTGAGGTTGTGGCTGGACATGTGAGTGAAACGAATGAGTAGTGGGCTGAGTATGGTATTGAGGTGGGTAAGACCATGGAGGAGGCACAGACTAGGGAGGATGAGCAGGGGGCCCCCAAGAAGGCATAGGAGCAGATTGGTTGGGGCTATAATAAGCTTGGGATGTCCCTTGCATACGCTGCTGGTAGGGTCTAGGTCCATGCGGCCTTCTTTGATTGAGGAGGTAGAGAGGTTTAGTGGATGCCTCAGTTCCTTGGTACATGGCCTTAAACCCAGGTAAGGTTGGGCATTGGTTTGTGGGGTGGTTCTCCTCACAAATGAAGCATACCTCTACCGAGTGTAAGGGACACTCGTTCTTAGGGTGCTTCCTTGTACACCTAGGACAGAAGATGGCCAAAGCCCTCTCGGCTTCCTCTTTCTTTTGTTGGATCGCGAATGTATCAAGTTGCATGGCAATGGTCTGTCTCACCTCACTTTTGAGGTACTCCAGCTGATTAACAAACTCATGCTTGGAGAAAGTAGTACTAGCTGAAAGGGGGTTTCCCCTACCTCTTTTCTGGGCTGCCCTAGAGTGGTTTCTAAACGCAGTTTTTATATCCTCGTAAGGTAGTTGGTATATGTCTCCTCCAGCTAGCATGTGAAGGGTATCTAGGAGGTCTTCAGGGACTCCTCGGAGCAGGACCAACTTGAGAGATTTAGGGTCAAGTGTGCACCTGGCCCGTTTATAGCTAAGTTGGAATCTTTCCTCATAATCTTCTAAAGACTCCTCATTTCCCATGGTCATCCGAAAGATCTCTCCCTTGGCTTCCTTGGACCTACAGTAGTCCCGGTATTTGGTATTGAAAGCTTGCTGCATCTGAGCCCAAGTGGTGATACTGTTTCCAGGTAATCCCATGAACCAGCGTAATGCTGCATCCTTGAGAGTAGAGGGAAAGAGTTTCAGTTTTTGCTCATCTTCTGTATAGTCATAGGTTCAACAAAGGACAGCAAACTCAAACAAGAAGGTATCAGGGTCTTCCGTAGTCAATCCATGGAAGTGAGGTAAAGCAGAGGGGCTTATGTTTTTCATTTTCATGTCTCCATTGGTCTCTCAGATGGGGAAGGCACCTTCTATTCTCTCATCTTCTCTTCCATCTTCAGCCATGGCTTTAGGTGGGATGGTTTCTAACTCTTCTTCTGGTATAGGATCTTCGTATGTCTCAGGAGGCTCGCCTATAAGTTCTTCTGGATCACTGTCACCAAAAAAGAGAGAAGGGTGACTCAGTGAAGTGGTGGGGGTGTTGGGTAGGAATTTGCCAGTTTTATCTCTATTCCTATGAGGCATGAAATGGAAAGGCTTTTGATTGATTTTTGTTTTTTTTTGCTTGTACCTACAAAACTGAAATAGATTGAACTGCAACTAACTATCTTGCCAAAATGGAAAATGCGGAATTGAAATGAAAGCGGGAAAGTACTAATCTATTTTGCTCAAATGAAATTGCGGAATTGAAATGCTAGTCTATTCTTGCAGAACTGAAATTTCTAGTCTACGCTTCCAGAATTGAAATTACTAATCTACGCTTGCAGAATTGAAATTGCTAATCTACAAAAGCAAGAAATATCTATTTTACTTTTGCGGAAATGAAACTGCAGAACGGAAATGAAATGAACTATTTAGCAAAAGGCGAGTGTGGAAAAATAGAAGAAAAGCAACAATCACCAATACTCTGACGCGTCCCCGGCAACGGTGCCAAAAAGATGGTGGGCCCCGGTATTTTAGCAATAATGCTACAACTCCTGGAACTCCCTTATTTAGTTTTATCAACCCGATAGTTCGTAACAAACTTGGAAACGACGGTGCTGTATGCACAAGTACTAGCTCTTGCCGCAGCTATCACTTGGTCAGCTAGCACAAGTCCGCTAGGGGCTGAAGCCAACTTCTATGAGCTTTTAGAAGAAGATTTATACCTGATGGATGGAAGCTAACTCAAAAGAAGCTGATCTACTTGCAAAAAGAAACTGAAAGTCAAAGAGTAACATAGCCCTAGCAAACCCTAATTCTACCAGCTAGTCCTACTGATGCAAAGGAAATGAGGCAAACTATTGAAGAAGATGCCATTACTTCTATGAAGGTAAAATGCATGTGTCTAGACTACCTCTACTTGAAGAAAACATCTTTTTGTATTTTTGACTAAGTTATTAGAATTATCATGCATGTGCTTTTAACTGGCTTTTCACTGTGCAGGGGCGGATCAATGAGGAAGAATGCTTGAAAAAGGTTGGGAAGGTTCAGAGAGGGTTTAAGGAGTCCCTAACACTCTTCCAGAGAGTTTCACAAAGTTTCGTTGCCAAAAAACCTTATTTGTGAGCTTCTACAGGAAGTCTGCAGGGGTTCTATAGGATGTTTCAGGAGTTTCTACAGTATGTTCAGAAATTTCTACAGGATGTTCTGATATTGGATTTTGGAAGATGGGTGAGTGAAAGAGGATGCATGAATGGATAGGGAGGTAGGGTAGGGGTCTGAGATGACCCAGGGACTGATGGATGAAGTGATGAGAGGGTGTGGAGAGCTAACTTGTCTTAAGGAAGACTAAGGCAATGGAAGAGAAAGAAGGTAGGGTTATGTGGACAGAAGAGGAGTGGTGAGACGAGGAAGCTGACTAGGAGATGGAGCAGCTGGTCTGGACAAAGCTTAGGTGGATGAGAGGAAGATGGATAAGCCTTGCACGGTGTGCACTTAACTGAATCACCAAATCGTGCATACAACCGAAATCTTAGCTAATCTATTCAAACTATCAATGAAACGAATGAACAGAAGCTTTATTCCCAAAGAAAACCATGTACATCACTTAATCAAAGGAACATCTAAAAAGTTCTAAACGCATGACTAATTTCTCGAAATGAAAAACATTACACCAATGATTGCATGGCCAAGCAAACTAGTGTTTTTGTTGAGCAACACTGGCTTCACAATTCTAGCCCCTGATCCAATAAGGGAGAGGTGAAACTGAGAGTGCAGGAAACCCTTTTATGGATCTTTTATCAATCTTTGTCTGATAAATCTATTCTATACGTCCAAAGTAATTATATTCATCAAAAGTATCCTACTTAACCAACACAACTAAATTTTAGCTCAACAAACTTCGTTCAGATGCATAAAAGGAAAATCACAATGCTGAAAGAAAAGATAACAATACAAATAAGGAGGCCCTAGGCTCTCAAGTTGGGCCCAACCCCGAGAGCTATGGCTCCTATAAAAACCTCAGAGATGATATCAAATCTGACTGCTTCCCATTATCAAAAAATATTCATAAGTCAAGAGTTATGCCAATAATGGCTACAAAAGAACAAAACAGAGCTAGCAGCACATAGTGCAGAATGTGCAAGAATTTTTTCAAAAATTCCTTTTCTAAGGCTGAAGCCTTATCATTTATACACTACGAGGCCCTAGCTGGCCTCCTAAGTTTATGGGACTTGGCTGCCCAAACTGTGAGTGAACAGCTCCTTCCACGAAATCTGCTTGGACGCCTTCTAGATCCAGTTTTGGTGGCCTTTGGAGCTCGGAGTTGGGGGTGAAGATCCCGAGGGAGGTTATTTAATGCCATAGACAAACCCCCTACGAATCCTCAACCCAAGCTTGGCTGTCTCCTAGCCCATGTCTACTCAGTTTTGCTTCAACATGTGTCAAAAAATCCTGAAATGAGCACATGTTAGCCACCTAGGAATAGTGACCACCCTTATTCGTACAAATGACATAAACATACTAGAAAATAATGCATAAGTTATGAAAAATGAAGGATTGAACAAGGGTAGTTAGGCCAAATGAGCCCAAAATGTTACCAAATTTGGGGCTCATCACCTGTCTCTTTTCGTTTCCCTTGACTTTGTTCTTTGCCTATGTCTGGTCGGTCTGCCATTGTCTCCTGCTGCTCTGAATGCTGCACCTCTTTGCCTTTAGATGTCCCTGCAGGTAGAGCACTTTCCTGGGCAGGTCGTTGTGAAGTTGTGGCAGATGATGTGCCTGCTCCAAGGTGTCAAGGCAATCTAAAAACACCTGTCCAACAGAGTCTAGGTCAAGTGTCTTTTCAAACTCTTTCATTTCTTTTTCTAATCTCTCTTCTTCAGTAAGTTCTTCGACTAGTGTGCCTTCTATCCACTCCTGTTGATTAGCATATTGTTCAATCCGAGGGATACTATAGTGCACATATCTTGTAAGCTTGTGTTTGACTCTCCTAAAGCTTATGAAATGTTCAGGGTCATATGGTGACCAAAGAAAGCTTTGTTTCAGCTTAATTCTGTCTCTCAAAATAGTGTCATCCTCCTTCCATGCTTCTTCCCTTTTATTAAAGATAAAAGGGCCCAATTGGTGCCTTATCTTGAGCTGTGCCTTTTTCCTAGCACCATAGAAATGAGTCAAATCTAAACTACTGAATTTCCAGTAGTATTCCAGGGCAAAGAGTCTCATAGGGACATACTTTAGGAGCTTGTAGGGAGCTAGATGACAGCCATAGATCCTTATTACTGTGTGGTTTTGGTAAAAATACCAATCACCAATACTATATTCCTTTGAGAGGTGTAATATTTTCTGCATTTCAGCAGAGAGCCTGGCAGGAGGAGTTATTGACAATAAACAGGTGGCTGGATATATGAAAAGGTCAATAAACTCATAGTATGTATATGGGGAGCTACTAACATGATGGAATACCAAGGACCAAAATATTACAGACCTTCGCTCACCCTTAGCATCCAATTTTTTAAAGGGAACTGGGAAACTATCAGGTTGATAGTACGGCATCAAATGGTATATATATGCACTATATTTGAACACACTCTCTCTCTCTAAATTCATGAACTGCTCATGATTTTTGTTAGCTATATATATAGCTTTTGCCAAGGAGATCAATGACTTCCTAGTAGTATACCAAGATGACATCACAGTCTTCTCTAAATTTGACAATGAACACCTAGACCACCTGAGAAGAGTATTTATCAAATGTAGAAAATTTGGGATTTCTTTAAATCCCAAAAAGATACTCTTTGGTCTGGAAGAGGGAAAACTGTTGGGACATATCATATCTAATGGTGGGAGGAGAGACCTAAAGAGGATACACTGCCCTATACGTTGTCATGAAGGAGACCTCCACCCTGCCCTAATGAAGATCAAGCTTCAGCCATACACTAGACATCTAGATGCAAGCCCTATAGATGCAGTCAAGGAGGATCCTTATACATTGTATAAAGGAGGCTTTAATAAGCCCTAGCCGCAGTCACAAAAGAGGCATAGCCGCAATTGGAAGGAGCCCTAGCCGCAGTCACAAAAGAGGCATAGACGCGTTGGAAGGAGCCCTACCGTAGGTCCTATTACGGAGTAAAAGAAGGTCTAGATACAACCCTATATCCACAGTTGAAGGAGACTTATACGGAGTCAAGGGAGGACCTATATGCTGCCTGAAGAAGCTCCTCCTAAACGTTGTCACAGAAAGGTCTTAGGCACAATTTAGGATGATGCCCTAGCCATTGTTATGTGCAGCCCTTATTCCGCAGCAAGAAGACCTTATACGCAGCTCTAAGAGACCTGTTACAGTCATCTAAGTAGTTTTCATAATGCCACATTGTTGTAGGTGACAGCATGGCCTATTTAAGGACTATTTGGGCAAGGATTCTCTAGGTATAACCAGATCTTAGTTCAACCAGTGGACCAAGCCAAAACTGCATTTACTACTACTTGGGGTACCTTCATGTATTTGAAGATGCCTTTTGGATTAATGAATGTAGGTGCCACATCTCAAAGAGCTATGGATATAGCTTTTGCCAAGGAGATCCATGACTTCCTAGTATTATACCAAGATGACATCGCAGTCTTCTCTAAATCTGACAATGAACACCTAGACCACCTGAGAAGAGTATTTATCAAATGTAGAAAATTTGGGATTTCTTTAAATCCCAAAAAGATACTCTTTGGTCTGGAAGAGCGAAAACTGTTGGGACATATCATATCTAAAGGTGGGAGGAGAGACCTAAAGAGGATACACTTCCCTAAAGGATGCCCTATCCTATACGCTTTCATGAAGGAGACCTCCACCCTGCCCTAATGAAGATCAAGCTTCAGCCATACACTAGACATCTAGATGCAAGCCCTATAGACGCAGTCAAGGAGGATCCTTATACATTGTATAAAGGAGGCTTTAATAAGCCCTAGCCGCAGTCACAAAAGAGGCATAGTCGCAATTGGAAGGATCCCTAGCCGTAGTCACAAAAGAGGCATAGACGCAGTTGGAAGGAGCCCTACCGTAGGTCCTATTATGGAGCAAAAGAAGGTCTAAATACAACCCTATATCCGCAGTTGAAGGAGACTTATACGGAGTCAAGGGAGGACCTATATGATGCCTAAAGAAGCTCCTAAACGCTGTCACAGAAAGGTCTTAGACACAATTTAGGATGATGCCCTAGCCATTGTTATGTGCAACCCTTATTCCGCAGCAAGAAGACCTTATACGCAGCTCTAAGAGACCTGTTACAGTCATCTAAGTAGTTTTCATAATGCCACATTGTTGTAGGTGACAGCGTGGCCTATTTAAGGACTATTTGGGCAAGTTAATGTTATTCTTGAGGGGCAGTAGAATCCGCAATAAGGAGGAACTAGAGGTTGTTATTTTAGGGCTGTTTGGATCCCTAAGCTACAACCAAGAAGTGCCCTAACCAGTCATCATGACAGCATCAAAAACTGTGTCATAGAAGTGTGATGATAGTGCAGTGATGAGGCTGTTCATGAGGACAATTTATAAGTTTGTCATTACAATGAAGAAAAATGTCCTTGTGTATATTCAGATTGAGTCAATCTTGTTGGACTCAATAATCATAGGCTTAACTTGCTACTAGGCTAGGTCGTAGGCCATAGCCAGCAGCACAGTTTTATCTAAGGATCACTCAAGTAGTAGAGCCTCACCTTGAAGACCTGCATTTTTTACTGTATGAAGGAAGAGCATTGAATGAGCAGTGATAGCTAGTGCAGTAGCATGATGATTAAGAGCAGCAAGTTGTGTACAGTGTGATGAGGTACAACTCAGCAGTGGAGCAGCATGATGCGGCTAAGGAACATGGTATGATGTTGTAGGATGGTGCAGCATGGTGAGGTGCAGAACATGGATGAGATGTAGCACAATGATAGGTGAAGGAGTCACCTTGGAGAATCAGTTAAAGTAGCATGTCTTCAACTGATCTCATGTAGAGATGATCGATTCTCTTATCTAGAAAGTCGAAGTGTTGACTTTTGTTGCAAATTTACTATCTCTCTCTCTCTCTCTCTCTCTTTTGAACTATTGAAGAACATATAATAAGAATTGATCAAGGGTTTCCCCACATTGGGGTTTGTCCCTGGCCAACACCACATCTTGTGTCCTCTTGTCTTGGCTTGTCTTCTGCGATTTATATTTATGTTCTATCTGCAATTTACTTTAATGCTGATGTGATTGCTAATCTGGAAAAGATATTGAGCTAACTGTGAAAATTGAAATAAATTTCTCTAGCGTAGAACATAACCAAACTTGACAAGTGGAAGATGTTCCTGAAGGAAAAGCTAATAAACACCAGGATGCAGAAGGGTGAGGACATTGATCCCTTTCTCACCAAATTTCGGGATATCCAGGATGAGCTTGGACCTGTAGGAGAAGCACTTCCAGATACATAGATTTTGCGTTTGGCCCTGAATAGTGTCTCTGAGGAATGGGAAATCTTCGTCCAATGCATTTTGGGACAAGATAGATTACCAAGATGGGACAAGATGTGGCCATACTTGCAGTAGGAAGAGATGAGGCGAACTATAGTGAAGGTATCCATCAACGGCAACAACAGAAAGAGATCGAAACGTGTGAAGGAGGAAGACAATGTGGCCCTTACATCAAAGGGGAAAACAAAAGGTCGCAGTCAGGGACAAAGCTCGCAAGGAGAGAAGAAGAAGAATAAGGATCTGTCCAAGTTCAATTGTTTCAGTTGTGGTGAGTTTGGCCACTACAGTACTTAGTGTCCTCAAAGGAAGAAGGACAAGTGAGAGAAGTAGGATCAAGTGGCATCATCCACAGAGATAGACAAGTTGTTGTGCAGGTTGGAAGAAGATTTTGCCATGTTTGCACCTATACCTCCAAGAGTGAGGTGGGGCAATATGGAGCTTTATTCCTAGAGTTGCGTAGAGATTTGGGCAAGATTTGGTGAGGCGAGCATCAGATGGTGTTTCCTCATGGATCATTACCTTGATATGAGGGCCCACAGTATTTAGTAGCAGGAGGATCAGTGTCAGTTGATGTAGCCAAATTCCAGATTGATCGTTGTACACTGGTGGCAGTCAGATGCTGAGAAGCGCAGAGCAATGTTGATAGCAGAGCAGGAGGCTTGGTTCAAAGTTAATAGCAGCACAGATTTGTCAGTGTACATTGCAAAGGCTAGTAGCAGTGAGTGACAGATAACTGTAGTAGGCAACTACAGTTGTCAGACATCAGCAGCATGCTTGGAGGATATTACAGAGGCGGAGTGTTGTGACAATTGTGTAGCACTAGAGGATGGTGTTATAGTCCTGAAAATTTGTGGAGAGGCTAAAACACATGAGTTCTCCAAAACCCAGAACTTGTTTCTGGAAATTCCACATAGAGATGGCTCAATTAAATTAATTGACCATAATGAAAATTTTCCTAAGTCAAACTTAGAAAAATGGGTTAATTAATAGTAATTGATTGAGAAATGTGAGAATTCTCTAGAAGCTCATCCGGATAGAATTGGAGATGATCTTGACCATCAATTAAGTTTTAATTGTGGTCGTTGGAGTCCCAACTAGAGATTATAAGAAGAGGTCGATGGGTAGATGGTGGACACACCAGTGCAAATACTCAGTTGCCAAGGCAGTTTAAATTCCCAGTAGGAGGAGTGATTCAAAAGTGGAGATCGAGCCAGTGGGTGAGTAGCAAGTGGTAGAGGGGCAGCATAGCAATATTCTAGAGGAGTTTCTAGTTCCGAAGAGTCAAAAAGAGGAGGTCGAAATTATTCTCCATTTCGCAGCATAGGGAATGCGTAGTCGCTTTAGCAAAGCAATTCGATTGGGCTAAAGGGAAGGTCATTTTTTTTTCAAGAGGTTGGGAAGATTTTCCAAAGTGTCGGAGAGACAATTTACCAGTCAGCAATAGGAAGGATGACTTGATTGGCAACAATTCCACACTGAGCGTGTGAGGGTCTGCACAAAGGTGAACTAGGGCCTACGCAGAAGGTTTGGACGACTAGCTTTTCAGAGGAATTCAGGTGTCAGGACAGGTTGGAGAGGGTAAAATCCCTCAGTATATTTTTCTCATATTTTTCTCTTGGGTAGAATCGCCAGTTTGGCGACATTTTATTGTACTCAAAAATTTTGTTGTTGCATAATAATAAAAACCCTCACTGTTGCACCGGTTTTCCCACATTGGGTTTTTTTGGGGACATTTGTCCAATAATAATAGTGTAATAATTTTTGTGTACGTGCTAACAATTCTCAGTTTGTAACATTTTTATTTCTGCAACGTTTATTTTTATTTGTGAAGAAATTGCAATGTGATTAATTCGATATTAATAAGAAAATTAATAAACGAAATAATCAGTTAGGAGAATTAATTCTAGTTGTTACATTTCAAGGAATTGTCACATAAACATCAAGAGGAGTGTATTTGCCACAAAATATCTTCTTTTGGGTGGGCATCCACTTCAATCTTATCCATAAATTTATTTTTCGTAGTTGTTTGTCCTATGGTAAACCCTAGCCTAGTCTTGCTTCAACTTAGGGGCATATTTAAGGGTTTTATGCACCTTTGTTTTGTTGAAAACCATCCTTTGAAACATTTTCTTAGCATCATAGCCTTGGGTCACCCCGACTCTCAACCAATCAATCAAACCCTAGGTTGTAGATATTTTTTCTAGGGCTTTGTAAGGAAAGTGAATTGCCTCATTTCTTGTGTGGAACGTTGTTCTTAAGTTGATCATTTCCTTTGGAAGCCTTTGGCCACCTTCCACCTTAATCCTACAATATCTCTTAGGTGGTCCTCTAACTTATTGGGACCCCTCTCATCAATGAAAATCAGTAAAGAGCAAGGGGTTTTGGCTATGATGACAATGGGCCACTACCCCATTGTTGTCACTTGGTCTAGTTCTAGCCTTGTAGGCTACCCCTCTCCAAAGCCCTATATTTTGTGGAAACAAATATATCTATTGATTAATTTTGGTAGGGTTCTAACTTTTAATAACATATTTGCAATATAAAAACTGCTTAGTGGTTTGATGATCAATCATGAGCAAGAGACTACTCTTCTCAATAGAGAACTAAAAAAATCATAAGCATTTGAGTGAGTCAGATGATCACAAGGTCTATCTTCCAGTCTAGTTTCGATCAGTCCATCAAGTTAATTATTTGAAAGTTCACTATTTGAAAGCAATCATGAGCTCATATATAACACTCTAACTATTAGAAAGAGATTGTTCAAAAGTGTTCTTAAGATTTTTCATTCTCCTAAGAGAGATCATGTTTTGAAAAGGAGATAAAAATATCACTAACAAGAGTTTTGTATGTTGAAATATGTAATTGGGTTCGGTCTTCATAATGACATATGTAATCATGATTTTATGTATTTGATGTAATGAGAGAAAATAAATTTATTGTTGTTCTTGTGGCATGGGTTTAACTCAAGAAAATTTATTTTTAGGTCAAGCTCCCATTGTGATCTCCTAGGTGTAATATTCCTAATGGAAATTTTACATTGATAACAAATTCAAGCAAATATAATAACATAGAATTTTTCAAAAATGCATACACATAAACTAGAAATATCTCCAAATCCACAACTGGCCAAGATTTTATTAATAATAGTGTTGTGGTACAACTGAGTTGGAGAAAATTCACCTGGGCTTGAACAAGGCAAGCTACAAGCACCAAGTGGTGAATACAAGAAAGCTGAACAACTATAATAGCAAGATCCTCTAGAAAACTGTGTTACTGCTCCAAAACTACACTGTTGCTTGACTTCGCCCCCTGATTTTCCCACACTAGAGTGCCCAGTAAATTCTATAAAATTAAAAGAGTGCTCCTTGCCCAAAACCCAGAAAGGGTTTGGCCTATCTCCAAGCCAAATTCGAACCCACAAAATGGTGCAAATTCCCCAGCTAACTAGCAATTCGCACTGCTATAAGAATTAGGATTTCAAGTACGAATATCGCCCAAATTTTTTTGTAAAATTTGCTATAGACTCCTCTCAATAAACCCACAAAAACCAAGAAAGGGTTTTGGCTGAATCCACTAATCCCCAGTGACCCCCAATATGTGCAAATTGCCCAATTTGGTCAGAAAATGCCCCACAAAACTAATACTGTTGAATTAAGCCAAAATCCACCACTAGAAATTTCTACCAACTTTGGCTAAATTCTCCCCTGAGAAATACCTCCAATCTCCGACCTTTATCTCTCCTCAACCTTTATTCCTCCAACCCCTGTGCACTTCAAATAATGTAGAATTTCGACCCCAATAATTCTCTCAACTTAGCCCAGCTGAAATAACTTGCAAATATGCCCAATGGAAACTCTAAATTGAGCTCCCCAAATTGCCTCACTAGGGATATACTCGAAGTTCCCCGAAATTAAAGTGGAATTCCTGCTCAGAAATTCCTTGTGTTGAACAACACGGTTGTCTTGGCTAAGCAGCTCAAGAGAACTAATGTTGAATTGTCAAATGATCAAAGATACCAAATGGAGGCCTCCAAGCTCTATTTATAATTTTTAGTCCTCTCCCTTGGTGGTCCCCACCTTCCAATAATAAAATATTACTTTGCCGCCATTCTTCATTAAAATAAATATTTCCACTTTTCTCCCACAAAATAATATTTTCTCCTTTTTATTTAATATCACAAAAAATGGGCAAAACTCCTTAGTGAATTTTGCACTCGCAAAAATTGGGAACATTACAGTCCTCCCCGCCAAAAATTGCTTGTCCTCAAGCAATATCCTACTGCTCCAAACATTGGCCTAGCCAATGCTAGGGTCCCAAATGTACCACTGAACCACTCCTCGTTGTTGAACATCCTGCCATACTAGTGACGATCCCCATGTCAACAATGAATCACTAGATTCCAATCGAATATCTAAATGATCTCCCCCTGTAGAAAGCAGCTTACCCCTGAGGGTAGATGAATCGCTAAACCCTGTTGTACCCAAATCGCATGCTAGTCTCAGAAGGGTGCCACCATGCTGACGCTGCACCACTCTAACTATGACAAACTTCCCATCATGCTCAGACTGTATCCTCCCCTCTCGAAATCTGATGGTATATCTGTGAAGGCCAAGCTTATCCTGCCCAGGCATCTCCATGATGTCAATGTCTACCCATCCACTGTAAATCTCAATCCTGAGCAATAACAACATAAATCTACTTCACCATAAAATCGAGGTTTCAACAATCTCCCATGTGTCACACCTAAGGCGAACTAGATCACTCTCTCTCATGAACCTACTCATCATATAATGGAGTGTCACATCAATCAAATCAATCCCTGGATCCCACAACCAGAATGGCTGCAGTATAGTCTTGACAGTTGTTGGTGCCAACCCGTACCACATCTCAAGCCCATGCGTGCAATCGATATATGGCCTCCTTACATCACGAACCAATCTGGTGCAAACGAACCTGCTCTGCACCAGCCATACGATGCAGTGGGATCTATCATCCTGCCTCTTGAAAGCGCTCCCCAACACTGCCCGGAGTCTAAACATTGGCTTGCATGTAAGATCCACAAATTGTTGTGGATGCTCCTGAGACACCTTGGAATGTCTCACCCAAAGGGGGTCATGCCTATCCTTGAGTGTGGGACTACAAGTGTTACCTCTACAGAAAATTGGCCTACTCCCAAGCTTGCCTCCACCAACCCGCACCTTGCCCATATTCCACAGCTAGGAATCCTCTCTCATGATGCACCGTGCCTCGTCCAACTGTCTCAGATGAACCTCATGGGTTCTATTGCTCGCAATGAGAGCATCAAGGAACGGTATCAAAGTCCCCGACATTAGTGTGCAATGCTTGTGAGCGATAAAGGGAAGCTCACGGTCGACCCTATGATCAACTCGCTCTCCAAATTTGAGTGTGCCAAACCCAATGGATTTCTTGAAGCCCTCATCAGGAGATTTCTTTGGCGAAAACACCTCAATAAACTGTTGTGCATCATCATGCTCTATTGCACACAAATACACACCCCAACACTCCACTACATAGCCCTGAACTCTGTGGCACAACTTCATGGACCACTGGATATCAATGCTCAGTGCCATGCCACCATGTACCTAGGCCATAATTATGTGACAATGAATCCACCACTCTACTAGTACACCCACCACGATGTGATCTACACCTCCTCATCTTCCCAGGTACACCTATGTGTCTCAACTCCTCACATGCAATCGAGACTATCGCTACCATGTCAAACCTCTGTAGCTCTAGTGCCCAATATATCAATGAGAAAGCATTGTTTCCATATGATGCCCTGCCCAATGGCCTGATGATGCCACCTCCTCCTACCAACTCCTGCCAGAGTAATATAACCATCCTATGATCCCAGGTCAACCCAAGATGCCATGACAACTCATGAAATATGCCTGCTCCTCTGCCAATCCATCTTGTCCCTAGTGTTGTCAGGAACTCTCAAGGGGCTATGAAAAGGTGTGTGCACCCAACCACGGAGGCCATCATGTAGCTGCTACCATGACCTACCGACTCTACGATGTGATGGAGAATACCACCTGGATCCCAACAACAGTCTGGCCCTCGAGCTCTTCTGGTAATCCAGAGCCTCCATTGAGTTGTGGCCATGGATGCATCTAACCTCCTAGCCAGCTCCACCAGATACCAACTCAATATCTCCCGCCATCCAACCCCAAGGGAAGGATTGCGAGCGTAAACTCCCGTACATGGAACTAACCCTCCATCTTGCCAAGGATGCACCCTACGCAACTCATGTCGTCTCATCTCACCATCCTGGTCGACACATAAAATATGTCAATGTGACTCTGCCTCTCCCTCTCCAACGTGTAGTGGTAACCTGCTAGTGCTACTGGCCTGTAATGTCTAAGTAGGGTTGCCCCATTGTTCTAATGTGCACTCCAACTGAACCATTAGGGAACCCAATCGTTCCCCAACACGAGTCAGTTTGGTCATTGACTCAACACAAATCGCTCTCATGCCCTCCAGCTCCTCGTTCTGTTGTAGAATGGCCTCTCACACTATCATGGCTTTCTTTCTCAACGCTAAAAGGCTAGCCCGGAACTAATGAAACTGTTTAGGGCAGCTATCCTCTGTAAAATTGGTCACTGCTCTGAACCCCTCTGTCTCTTCTGGTACCTCCTCAATGACAAGTGTGCCTCCAAGCACCTCATCAACCTGTTGTGGGCGACCATCATCTAGAAACTGGTTCATAGCACTGGGTACCTCATCAACTATTGGCATCTCATCAATAGATGGCCCTCCGAGTGTATGCTCTACTCCCCCAATCGAGGTGTCAGCTGGAGCTACCAAAGAGGCCTCCAACAATGGTGACTTATGCGCCACACCGAGTATATTGATGTGCCCCTCACCATCCTGCATGTCCTCCTGCTCAACTTCCTCCTTGAGGTTCTGACATCTAAAGCCCAGTGTCCACCACTAAAAATGCCCCCTGGCCTCATCCTCTAGCTTTCCTCGTCCTCTCCACTCCCTTTGAGGGGGTCTGGTGTCCTTTCGGTCAAATCACTCCATTAGCCTCTCTGTGAACTCTTTGTAGGATGTGATACATACATGACCCAAAGGGATCAACCCTCAATACCACCATTCCATAGCATCTCCATCCAAGTGCAAAGTAGCATGTCTAATAGCGTCTCCCTCCCTCATGGGGTTTAGCCAAAAATATGTGTCCAATTCTTTTACCCATTTTTTGATAGAACTCCTAGTTGAACCATCAAAGTGGGTGAGAGTCATTTTTCCCTCAATGATACTCACTCTCCCTTGAGCCATGGGTTTGTCTATAGTTCACCCATCATAGTACATACATGCCCAAATCTTCCATGATCTTGCTGGATACTCCACAACTGCCCACGATCATGCTTTGATACCACTATAATATTCCTAATGGAAATTTTACAATGATAACAAAGTCATGCAAAAATAATAGCATAGAATTTTTCAAAAATACATACACATAAACTAGAAATATCTCCAAATCCACAAACTGGCCAAGATTTCATTAATAATAGTGTTGTGGTACAGCCCACAGGGCTTTGGATTGACGATGAATGGGTGCGTTGTTACGGCATTCCTTGCAATAGGTCACCAATTCAAATCCCCCGTGGGTACTTAGGTTAGTCTAATAGATTAAAAAAAAAAAATAGTGTTTTGGTACAAATGAGTTGGAGAAAATGCACCTGGGATTGCACAAGGCAAGCTACAAGCACTAGGTGATGAATACAAGAAAGCTCAACAACTATAATAGCAAGCTCCTCTAGAAAACTGCGTTGCTGCTCCAAAACTCCACTGTTGCTTGACTTCGCCCCCTGATTTCCTGACTCTAGATTACCCAGAAAATTCTAGAAAATTAAGAGTGCTTGTTGCCCAAAACACAAAAAAACCCAGAAACGGTTTGGCCTATCTCCAAGCCAAAGTCGAACCCACAAAATGGTGTAAATTCCCCAGCTAACTAGCAATTCGCCCTGCTATAAGAATTAGGATTTCAGGTCCTAATATCGCCTGAAAAATTCTATAAAATTGTCTATAGAATCCTCTTAATAAACCCACGAAAACCTAGAAGGGGTTTTGGTTGAATCTATTATCACTGAAAAAGCTTTCTAAAATTTTGGACAACCTGCATGCTTCCAAAGTTTTTGTGTTAGTCTTGGTCAAGTCATTTTTATTGTTTTTTGTTTTAGAGTCTAAATCATAGAGTTGGAGTCTTGTTTCCACTATTAAATAAAAGTCAACAACCTTATAAATCCCATATCATTTCAAAAATTTCATGTATCTGGTCATTTTAAAATTTTGAAGGCGCTACGAAACTGTCTAGGAGTTTTCGTAGCGCAAAACTCTGAAAATACACTGGATGCGCTACAAAATCAGGGATTCATGTCTAGGAGTTTTCGTAGCGCGCTACGAAATCAGGGTTTCCTGTTAAATCTTGTCTAGCTGTCAAATCCACTAGAATTTGTTAGATTTTCATCATCAGGTGTCAGTCCATGAACCTTATCACTTACATGCAACCATTCATATCCATCATTAGATTTGTTAGGGGTCATTTGTCCACAGTGATTTCAAATTTCAAAAAAAAGGGAAGGGTTAATTGATCCTGGACATATTCATGTTGATCTTGGTCGTGTTCATGCAATAGACATTTGATACAATTCTTAGTTTGAGTAAACAAGCCCATGGTGAGCAGAGATCAGAAATCTTCATCAAATTCAAGCGAGGCAGCTCCTCAATTAAGCAAGGCATTTTCTTCCAGCTTGTTTTATTTAAAGCGATTTCAAAGGAGAAATTTTCAGAAGAAAGGAAGATATCACAAGAGCTGAAACAGGACTTAGCCTTAGGGCTAAGGAAATATCATCACCAGTACAACCATCACCAATGCACAAGAATGACAGAAACAAGGCAGTTAGCACTCAAGAAGAAAGACGGAGCTTTGAGGAGGTTGAGGAGAAGTTGAAGTTTTCCAAGCATGAAATCGCCAGACTTGAGAAAAGGGAAAGAAGACATGCAACTGAAAAGTTCAACTTCAACAAAATGAAGGCTGAGTGGGAACATGAGAAAAATTCAAAACCTCAAGCAGTGAGCAGAAAAGCTCAATATTTCACTTGGACCGTCCCTGCTATTAAGGAGGTAAGATACATCAGATGGATTAATAACAGGCTCAGACCCAACATCAAAGTGATGAAGAGGCAAATTGAAGACATGGAGATTCAACTGAGTAAACCTGAAGGGCATCCTTAGCTAAAATAAACCACACAGTAAGTGAGGAGTCTTAATACAATTTTGATGTAGAACCTACCTTTTTGTTTTTGGATGGATGATGTCAGTTTTGTATGGCCTATTAGCATATGGTGAAGCCGTCGAAAAATCCCAAGAAAGACAAAAAAAAAAAAAAAACTGTGTGTTTTTGACTCACACAGCAGTTTCGTAGCGCGCTACGAAACTGCTGAAGGTGACAGTTTTGTTTTTTGAGGATCTATCTTGAAAGAAAAAGGGGATTATTTTGAAAGGGATGTTGCTGCAGAGGTATAATAATATCACTTGAGAAGGTTTTAGCCCTAATCAAAAGGTAAATTCAAGAAATGAAGACATATACACATACCAAACCTTGCGCTACAAAGTCACTGAAGCAACCTTTTTTACCAGAAAAACTGTTTTAAGTAGTCAACTTCCAGGAGGTCTCTAGAGAAACTGAAAGCATATTTTGGAAAATTGAAAAGGGTTTTTATTCCTAACATACGTAACTACAAAAACCTCTTTCAGTTCCTTCAAATTAATTATGATCTAGGAGAAATTGATGAATCAACTTGCGCTATGAAACTACTGTAGGAGCAGTTTTTCACAAATCAGAATTTTCCAGTTTACATCTGATATTCAAAGATAGTTTCTGGGCAGTAGGAAAGGTATTGCAAAAACACCAAGAGAGGTTTTTGTTCAGAACCGAGTGGTATACAAAAGCCTCCTTCAGTTTTTCAAAATATATTTTTGATGAGGAGATACGAGCTCTGTCCCAACACCTATTTTTCATCCAGAACAGAGCAAGGAACAGTCTCCTAGTTTTCAGGACAGATGAAGGAGAAGTTATTAAAGGCTAGCTGGAGGGTTATGGGCATCATCAAATTCGAATTCATGGAGTTATAGGTGTCAAAAGGAATGTTTAATTCCTAGATAAGGTTGTTTTAATCATAATAAGGAGTTACACTCCTAGTTGTATTAGGTCTCTTGAACTGCCAGTTAACAGTCAGTTGTAATTAATAGTTTGTTTAAAGTGTCAATAGGTGTCATGTCAAGTAGAATTCGAATTCCACTCATGCTGGAGGAAGGAATCTAAGTCATGTAATGAACTCTATATATGGGAGAAGATGTAATGCACTAAAGGTTGGAAATTTTTCAAAGAACACTCACACTGTGCTATTGTGTAAGACTATGTTTTAATATAATACAGTGATTTGGCTTTGCTTCTTAGGATTCAGAAAGAGTTCAATGTTTTAATTGTCCTATGGTTGTCCTCTTTTTATTTGCTTGCAGTAGTATGAATGCATGATTACTTAGAACTCATTGGCAATGCTCTAACTTCCTTCATGTATTTGTAGACTGTGTCTTCCCACATATTTCTGATGTGTTACTGATATGTTGAATTCCAGATGCCCATACTTCCATGCAAAATTAATGTTATTGTCATACTGAAGCATTTCTTGAATCCATAAGCCCAATGGATTTTTATTGATTGTGTTCAACCATTCACATTGCTTCACTTGTTTCGTAGAGTTAGCCATCTAATCTTTACCAAAAATCTTTAACCTAGTGAGAGAGCCCTCTTAGGTTGAGGAGGCTAAGACTCAACCAAAAGTTGGTTTGAAAGAGTTACACAAGGTCTTCCTGGTCAGCAGCCTATCAAGGGTTGATTTTGTGATAACAGAAACCACCAATCCTCGGCAACCCCCATTAAGTGCAAATTGCCCAATTTGGCCAGAAAAGGCCCCACAAAACTAATACTGCTGAATTAAGCCCAAATCCACCACTGCAAATCTCCTCAACTTTGGCTAAATTATCCTCTGAGGAATACCTCCAATCTCCTACCTTTATTCCTCCATTCCTCCAACCCCTATGCACTTCTAGAAATGTAGAAATTCGGCCTCAAGAATTCTCTCAACTCAGCCCCACTGAAATAACTTGCAAATATGCCCAATGGAAACTTTAAATTGAGCTCCCCAAATTTCCTCACTAGGGAGACACTCCAAGCTCTTCGAAATGATGAAATCAAATTCCCGCTCGGAAATTCCTTGTGCTGAACGCATCGTTGTCTTGGCTAAGCAGCTCAAGAGAACTAATGTTGAATTGGCTAATGATAAAAAATACCAAATGGAGGCCTCCAAGCTCTATTTATAGTTGCTAGTCCTCTCCCTTGGTGGTCTCCACCTTCCACTAATAAAATATTACTTTGCCCCCATTTTTCATTAAAATAATAATTTCCTCTTTTCTCCCACAAAATAATATTTTCTCCTTTTTATTTAATATCACAAAAAATTGGCAAATCTCCTTAGTGAATTTTTCACTCACAAAAATTGGGAACATTATAGTCCTCCCCGCCAAAAATTGCTTGTCCTCAATCAATATCTTGCTGCTCCAAACGTTGGCCTAGCCAATGCTAGGGTCCTAAATGTGCCACTGAACCACTCCTCGTTGTTGAACATCCTGCCATACCAGTGATGATACCCATGTCAACAGCGAATCACCAAATCCCAATGGAATATCTGAATGATCTCCCCCTGTAGAAAGCAGCTTACCCCTGAGGGTAGATGAATTGCCAAATCCTGTTGTACCCAGATCTCATGCTAGTCTCAAAAGGGTGCCACGATGTTGACGCTGTGCCACTCTGACTATGACAAACTTCCCATCATGCTCATACTATATCCTCCCCTCTCGAAACCTGATGGTGGGATATCTATGAAGGCCAAGCTTATCCTGCCCAGGTATCTCCATGATGTCAATGTCTACCCATGCACTATAAATCTCAATCCTCAACAACAACAGGATAAATCTACTTCACCATACAATGGGGGTTTCAACAATCTCCCATGCGTCACACCCAAGGTCCTGACAGTTGTTGGCGCCAACCCGTACCACATCTCAAGCCTCTACTTGCAATTGATATATGGCCTCCTTACATCATGAACCAATCTGGTGCCAACGAACCTTCCATGCGTTGGCCATCCCATGCAGTGGGATCTATCATCCTTCCTCCTGAAAGCACTCCCCAACACCGCTTGGAGTCTAAACATTCGCCTACATGTAAGGTCCACAAACTTTTGTGGATGCACCAGAGACACCTCGGAATGTCTCACCCAAAGGGGGTCATACCTCTCCCTGAGTGTGGGCTCAACTGCAATGCAAGTGTTACGTCTATACCCCCAAGCTTGCATCCACCAACCCGCACCTTGCCCATATTCCACAACTGGAAATCCTCTCTCATGATGCATCGTGCCCCATCCAACTGTCTCAGATGAACCTCCTGGTTTATGTTGCTCGCAATGAGAGCATCAAGGAATGGTATCATAGTCCCCGAAATCATTTTGCAATGTTGATGAGTGATAAAGGGAAGCTCACGGTCGATCCTATGATCAACTCTCTCTCCAAATTTGAGTGTGCCAAACCTAATGGATTTCCTGACGCCCTCATTAGGAGATCTCTCTAGCAAAAACACCTCAATAAACTGTTGTGAATCATCATGCTCTGCTGCACACAAATACACACCCCAACACTCCACTACATAACCCTGAACTCCGTGCCACAACTTCATGCACCACTAGATATCAACACTTCGTGCCATCCCACCATGTACCATAGGCCATCCCATATGTGCCCATGCATCCACCACTCTGCTAGTACACCCACCACGATGTGATCTACACCTCCTCATCTTCTTGGGTACACCTATGTGGCTCAACTCCTCACATGCAATCGAGACTAACGCTACCATGTCAAACCTCAATAGCTCTAGTGCTCAATACATCTACGAGAAAGCACTATCTCCATATGATGCCCTGTCTGGTGGCTTGACGATGCCACCTCCTTCCATAGTAGTCTAACCATCCTACGATCCCATGTCAACCCAACATGCCATGACAACTCATGAAATCTGCCTGTTCCTCTGCCAATCCATCTTGTCACTAGTGTTGTTAGGAACTCTCAAGGGGTTATGAAAAGGTGTGTGCACCCAACCACCGAGTCCATCTCGTAGTTGCTACCATGACCAACCAACTCTACGATGTGATGGAGAATCCCACCTGGATCCCAACAATAGTCTAGCCCTCGAGCTCCTCCGGTAATCCATAGCCTCCGCTGAGTAGTGGCCATGGATGCATCTAACCTCCTAGCCAGCTCCACCAGATACCAACTCAATATCTCTCGCAATCCAACCCCAAGGGAAGGATTAAGAGCATCTCATACATGGAACTAACCCTCCATCCTGCCAAGGATGCACCCTGCGCAACTTAGGTCACCTCATCTCACCAGCCTTGTCAATACATATAATATGTCGAGGTGACTCTGCCTCTCCCTCTCCAATGTGTAGTGGTAACCTGCTAGTGCTATTGGCCTGTAATGTCTGAGTATGGTTGCCCCATTGCTCCAATGTGCACTCTAACTAAACCATTAGGGAACCCAACCGTTCTCCAACGCGAGTCAGTTTGGCCATTAACTCATTACAAATCTCTTTCATGCCCTCCAACTCCTCGTTTTGTTGTAGAATGGCCTCTCACACTATCGTGGCCTTCTTTCTCAATGCTAGAAGGCTAACCCCGAATTGATGAAACTGTGGAGGGCATCTATCCTCTATAAAATCGGTCACCGCTTTGGACCCCTCTGTCTCTTCTGGTACCTCCTTAATGACAAGTGTGCCTCCAGGCACCTCATCAGCCTGATGTGGGTAGCCATCATCTAGAAACTAGTTCATAACACTAGGTACCTCATCAATTGTTGGGAGCGCATCAATAGATGTCCCTCTGAGTGTATTCTCTACTCCCTCAACCAAGGTGTCAGTTGGAGCTACCAAAGAGGCCTCCAACAATGGTGACTTATCCGCCACACCGGGTATATCGTGTTGGAATTTCTAAGTCTAACTGTTAGAAATCCTTCCTGTACTTTCTGATTTATTTCTTCCTACTTGTTTTGTTAATTAACAAGTTATTTACCATGTAAATACTGAAAATAAATACAAATACAGTCTCAACACATACAGATCATCAACTGAAGGAAAAACAAGCACACAAGTGACACTGTTATTTTTGGACTAATGTCCCTGGAAAAATCCAATGCGGGAAAACTGATGCAGCTGTCTGAGGGTTTTATTATTAAGCAGTTTCAGAATACAATCTGGGTGCCAGAAATGACTCACCCAACAGAGAATGCTCTTGGCAGTAGTACCTCTCAGTTGGAGACAGATATTCCAGCTAAAAACCCCGGATGAACAATCCCATAACTCTCAGCTCCAATCTGCCCCACGAAATCTCCCAGCATCTGCCTCTAGGGACTGCTTCAGCCTCTCTGGCCCAACGTTAGCCCTGCGTCAACCTCTGTAGCCTCTGCGTCACCCACACTGGCTCTCCTCAGGCACTGCGCAGACCCTGGCTACCTCTGTGTGGCTTCTGGTTGCCTCTGCATGGCCTCTAGTTGGCTCTACATCCCTCTCTCCCGGCTTTTGCGTTGATGCTCCCGGTACCCTCTTTGCCTCTCTGCTTCTGTATTCACTGCCCCTCAGCTACAACTCTAATCACTCCTTCGATTTCCTCAGCAAGCCCTGCCCCAGAAAATCGAATTCTTGATCAACTCGGTGTGTTCTCCAAGTGACCCTCAAGCCTCCTCTTATACTTTTCTTGTTGACAATTCAACGGCCGAGATTAAGTCCCTAATCAATGACTAAGATTAGATCTAGCTTGATCCATGACTTTTGGACCATTCTAACTCAGTTTTATATTAATTCACATTAATATTTTATTTTCCCAAAGTTTAGACTTAGGTACCATTAAAAATATTAATTATTTTAATATCTCCCAAACTACTGAGATTTTGTCCAAACCATTTCTGGGAATTGGAGATCTCATGTGCTTTAGCCTCTTCACCAATTTTTGTGGCTAGAGCACATTCGATGCTACACCAAATCAACACTACCTCTTAGCGAGGACTGTGCTCTAGTAATACTCCTTACTAAGCATCACCCTGATCATTTGGCATCGGTCCTTGTACTGATGTTAGGCCTGCTGCCCAACATCCTTTTCACTGTTGTATCATGTACTGCTACCCATGGCCCTGCCAATGCCACTGCTGCATTTGTACAACAGCTCCCTCTACATCCATTCTGCTGCCCATGGCCCTGCCACTGCCACTGCTGCATCGTGTTTCCCATAGAGCTGCCACTGCTAACTATTGCACTGCAACTCAGTTACTGAGAAGTAAGTAACTGATATCCCAACTCTGACATCTTCGTCAGTTCTGCTACTCCTCTTCGGGGCTCCCGTCGCAAGGTATAATCCAAGAGGTTGGGTACCTCGATGATCTTGGCCCTCATCACCTGTAGTCCATCTGACTACAACTCGATGTCTGCCCGCTTCCTCTCACAAGGTGCATGAGCACTCATGGCATAGTCATCATCTGTCTCCACTTCTTTTTCCGCCCTTGCTGGCGCAACCTTGGTCTCAAGAGCCTCTCCCTTGCTCGTCTTCCTCGGACACTGGCTCGCATAATGACCCAGTTCCCCACAAAAGCATTTGACCTTGGAGAGGTCCTTCTTCTTTTGTTTCTCCTACTTTCCCTCAGATGCTAGGACAACATCCTCCTCTTCCTCCTCCTTGATTCTGACCCCCTTGCCGCTACTTCCTGCCTTACTTAGCCTTCTGATCTCTTCCTGATGAAGAGCCACCCACAGTTCCTACCAATCTAGAAGGGTCGATCTGCCTAGTATGCTCTGGACAAATACCTCCCAGTCCTCTGAGACTACGTTCAATGTAGTACTCACCAATAATTCCTGATTCGGCATGGCCCCTATGGAAGTCAGTTGATCCTGGATCTCCATCAATCGACCAAGGAAGATGTCGATCTGTTCTCCTTTCTGCATCTGATATGGACGCAGTTGATTTTTTAGTAGCATCTTCCTCTACACGGAAGTATGCTGATACAATTTCGTCAGGGCCTCCACATCACATTTGCCATGTCCTTTTCGGCAATGTGTGGTACTACATGGTCCTTACCTAGTCAAGGATGATGCTCTTAGCACTCGCCATTGCCTCCTCGTACTTATCGTTCTCAACTGGGTCAACTGGGATCGCTAT
Organism: Pinus tabuliformis; assembly: GCA_031772625.1. Lineage (NCBI taxonomy): Eukaryota > Viridiplantae > Streptophyta > Pinopsida > Pinales > Pinaceae > Pinus > Pinus tabuliformis. The sequence goes on along the minus strand of CM062818.1, from coordinate 403,400,176 downwards.
CGTTTTCAAGGCGAAGTCCTTGAGACGATTCCTGTCTAGAATGGACAAGATCCTGGCCTTCCGGACTACGAAGTTTGAGGCTCTGTCCAGTCTATCCTAATCTTTTACTCTATTCACTGCCATCTTGCTACTCCTCTTTCGACTCTTTCAAGTCTCTCTACTTCCCTCCTGGAAGTTCTTTGTGTGACTCCTTCTGAGCTTCAATTTCCCTCCTAGAAACCCCTCTGCTAATGTCGAGATGCCCCCACTCCGATCATTATTCTAGTTGCACCACTGATCTAGATTTCTTGGCTATAAATCCTCAGTAGCAACTCCCTCCTCTTTGGTCTTGTCTTGTTAGGTACTGTTCTAACCACAGTACCCCACCAGCTTCACTCCGAAACTTCTCCACAGCCTCCTATGCCTCAACAAATTGAAGGTTAGAGCCTCCAGACTCTGCACAATCCCGGTACCAGCAAAATCCACACCTCCTAGCCACAGGCGTCAATCCTTCCTGACTGGGAAAGATGACCGGGCACTACATAGGTCAGGTTTGTTCCTTTCTACCACTGCGTTGATACTTCTCTTGGCTCAAACTTGATGACACAGCCACTGTGTCACCCCTTCCTTGCTGCTTTTCCACTAGGAAAACCTTCTGTCACTGAGGACAGTTGTTTCTGCTACTGCTGCTCTACTCGGCTAATGCCCTCAGTTCTCCTGTGATCTGCAACCACGCTCTGATACCATGTTGGAATTTCTAAGTCTAACTGTTAGAAATCCTTCCTGTACTTTCTGAGTTATTTTTTCCTACTTGTTCTATTAATTAACATGTTATTTACCATGTAAATACTGAAAATAAATACAAGTACAGTCTCAACACATACAGATCATCAACTAAGGAAAAACAAGCACACAAGTGACACCGTTATTTTTGGACTAATGTCCCCGGAAAAACCCAATGCGGGAAAATCGGTGCAGCGATCTGAGGGTTTTATTATTAAACAGTTTTATAATACAATCTGGGTGCCAGAAATGGCTCACCCAACAAAGAATGCTCTCGGTAGTAGTATCTCTCAGTCGGAGATAGATATTCCAGCTAAAATCCTCGGATGAACAATCCCACAGCTCTCAGCTCCAATCCGCACCACGAAATCTCCCAGCATCTGTCTCTAGGGACTGCGTCAGCCTCTCTGGCCCAGCGTCAGACCAACATCAGCCCAACTAGCCCTGCGTAAGCCTCTAGAGCCTTTGTGTCACCCACGCTGGCTCTCCTCATGCTTCCTCTTATACCTTTCTCGTTGACAATTCAACGGCCGAGATAAAGTCCCTAATAACTAGCTAAGATTAGATCTGGCTTGATCCATGACTTTTGGACCATTCAACTCAGTTTTATATTAATTCACATTAATGTTTTATTTTCCCTAAGTTTAGACTTAGTGACTCCATTAAAAATATTAATTATTTTAATATCTCCCAGACTGGTTAGATTTTGTCCAAACCATTTCTAAGTATTGGAGGTCTCATGTGCTTTAGCCTCTCCACCAATTTCATGGCTAGAGCACATCCGATGCTACCCCAAATCAACATATCGATGTGCCTTCACCATCTTGCGTTTCATGCTGCTCAACCTCCTACTCGAACTTCTGACATCTAAAGCTCGGTCTCCACTAGTAGAAATGTCCCCTGGTCTCATCCTCTAGCTTTCCTCATCCTATCCACTCCCTTTGAGGGGGTCTGGTGTCCTTTTGGTCAAATCTCTCCACGAGCCTCTCTGTGAACTCTTTGTAGGATGTGATACGTACATGACCCAAAGGGATCAGCCCTCGGTGCCACAATTCTTTAACATATCCATCCAAGTGCAAAGTGGCATGTCTAATAGTTCTACCTCCCTCATGGGGTTTAGCTTGAAATATGTGTCCAATTCTTGTACCCATTTTTTGACAGAACTCCTACCTGAACCATCAAAGTGGGTGAGAGTCATTTTTCCCTCAATGATACTCACTCTCCCTTGAGCCATGGGTTTGTCTATAGTTCACCCATCAAACTGCATACATGCCCAAATATTCCATGATCTTGTTGGATACTCCACAACTGGCCAAGATCATGCTCTGATACCACTGTAATATTCCTAATGGGAATTTTACAATGATAACAAAGTCAAGCAAAGATAATAACAGAGAAATTTTCAAAAATGCATACACAGAAACTAGAAATATCTGCAAATCCATAAACTGGCCAAGATTTTATTAATAATAGTATTGTGGTACTAATGAGTTGGAGAAAATGCACTTGGGTTTGCACAAGGCAAGCTACAAGCACCAGGTGATGAATATGAAAAAGCTCAACAACTATAATAGCAAGCTCTTCTAAAAAACTGCGTTGATGCTCCAAAACTGCACTGCTGCTTGACTTCGCCCCCTGATTTTCCTACTCTAGAGTGCCTAGAAAATTCTATAAAATTAGGGGAGTGCTCCCTGCCCAAAACCCAAAAAAAACCAAAAAAGGTTTGGCCTATCTCCAAGCCAAAGTCGAACCCACAAAATAGTGCAAATTCCCCAGCGAACTGGCAATTCGCCCTGCTATAAGAATTAGGATTTCAGGTTTGAATATCACCCAGAAAATTCTGTAAAATTATCCATAGACTCCTCTCAATAAACCCACAAAAACCCAGAAAGGGTTTTGGCCAAATCCACCAATCCTCGGTGACCCCCAATAAGTGCAAATTGCCCAATTTGGCCAGAGAACGCCCCACAAAACTAATATTGCTGAATTAAGCCCAAATTCACCACTGGAAATTTCTACCAACTTTGGCTAAATTCTCCCCTGAGCAATACCTCCAATCTCCTACCTTTATCTCTTCCCAACCTCTATTCCTCCAACCCCTGTGCACTTCCAGAAATGTAGAATTTCGGCCCCAAGAATTCTCTCAACTTAGCGCAGCTGAAATAACTTGCAAATATGCCCAATGGAAACTCTAAAGTTAGCTCCCCAAATTGCCTCATTAGGGAGACTCGAATTTCTCCGAAATGAGGGTGGAATTCCCACTCTGAAATTCCTTGTGCTAAACAACATGGTTGTCTTAGCTAAGAAACTCAAGCGAACTAATGTTGTATTGTCAAATGATCAAAGATACCAAATGGAGGCCTCCAAGTTCTATTTATAATTGCTAGTCCTCTCTTGGTGGTCCGCACCTTTCACTAATAAAATATTACTTTGCCACCATTCTTCACTAAAATAATAATTTCCACTTTTCTCCCACAAAATAATATTTTCTCCCTTTTATTTAATATCACAAAAAATTGGCAAAACTCCTTATTGAATTTTGCACTCACAAAAATTGGGAACATTACACTAGGGATTGTGATTGGGTCTACAAGTCATTAAGTCATTGTCATGTATGAAAGACCCAATTAGGGCATGTTACATATTTAAAAGAAATTATTTGAGTCAAAGATATAGTAAAAAGACCCTCTAAGACCTTGTCTATGGGCCACAATCAAATTGACCTCCAAAAGAGGCAAGTCTACTTATCAAAAGGACATGTTGGCCTAGGTGCTATTTCAAGTTGGCCTACAAGCATGGGTAAGGATTCTATATATATAAGAGGACTCGACCTCATTCAAGGAGCAACTATCAAGTATTCATGTCAAGAAAAGAATTTTGAATAAGGAAGAAAGGAAGCCTCTTGAGTGGTGAGTAAAAGGAAGAACAAGATCGAAGTATTCAAGCATATTTTTTGGGTCATTCATCTCACACATGTGACTGCAGCTAGGGTTTCTGCAGTAAGGTATTGCATACCTTGAAGAAGTCGAGATATAGCCCAAGAAAGGAGTATTTTTGTTAGCCAAATTCACAAGAAGTGTCCAACACAAGCGAAGGAGAGAAACCACTTAAATCTACCTTCATCATTGCAAACGTGTGTACTAGGGTTTCTAAAGCAAGGGCCGAAAATTGCAGAAGTTTTAGGCAAGTCAAAATTGCAGAAAAACAGGTTGAAGTTGCAGTGAAGGTATTGGAAGGGCGAAGTTGAAAACAAGGAAGAAGTATCTAATGTGACTTGGAAAAAAGAGGCAAGATTGACTTGGTCTTGGAGGAGCCTTGGTCAAGGGTCTAGGTCTTGGAATTCGTCAATTGAAGATTCTATAAGAAGAAGAATTCTTGTGGGTTTTCCTCTTAGATTAGAGAGGTTTTGGCCCTGGCTGATCCCCTACATCTTGTGTACTTTGTCTTATTTTTCTTTATGGTTTCGTAGTTGTTTGATGAAGAAAACACTAATGGTAAATAACAAAAGAAGAAGTTAATCTAATGAAGTAAAAATACACCACAAACAGTTATCAAAGTAAGAGAAATCACCTACACTCACTACCCCTAGATTTCTCAACATTGTAAAGGTAGCTCCACAATGTATTTGAAACACTGGTTGATCTTCTAGTTTTGATCATCATATGTTGGAAAATTTGTGTATGTGTACTATAAAACCACAACCATTTTCCAATATTCAACTCAAATCATTATCCAAGTCATCGTAATGTGTTACAGGGTGAGCTTTGTAACACAAATGACAACTACTACCGAATTCTCAACGACATGTGGTGGTCAATATCACCCTTCCTTATTTCCCATTTTAAAGAAGTCACAAACTATATATCCCACATATATGGAGGAGATAAATCCTCGATTAGTTTTTTACCCCTTCTCCTCCCCCCTACGATCATTGATCATCTCAAATTGTAGTAGGGTTTTTACTTTAAAAAAAATACTATATATGTGTCTATATACATATGCTACTATGAAACAAGTTCCTTAAAAGATGGGGGGTGATATATCTCTAATAATGAATTGCTCTAATGAATTAGTGATAAAGAGTTGACTCGATTGAGCAAGCAATTGATTGATCGAGTGTGAAAAAAAGTTTTCTTTCAATCAACGTTGATGTGAAAAATCCTTGAATGCAATACACTGAAATTTAATCTTCTACCTACTGCAGATTATTTTTCTTCTAAATTATTATTCGGAAAATAATGATTAAATCACTATTGCATTCTTCACAACTACAAACGCTGCAAAATATAAAAATAGGGAACTGAGAAATAGATGCACACACAAAAAATAACACCGTTATTTTTGGACAATTGTCCCTAGAAAAACCTCGAAGGGAAAACCAAAGCAGCAAATGAGGGTTTTATTACTATGCAAACACTTGAGAAATTTTACAACTGGTTGCCAAACTGGCATACCTCCCACAATATACTAATCTCAACTGGCGAAATATATTAGAGACAAAAATGTCTCCCTCTACAATCGACATGGCCCTCTTTGAGCAACTTGTACTTTCTTGGAAATTCCTTTTGCTTAACTGGGAATGTGGCTAACTCACTTTGCTCTCTACGACCTCCTCTTTCCTATCTCTTGGACACTGGAAATACTGAGGAAATATTCCTCCGAAATCTCTGCTCCCAAATATCTTCTACTCCCTCTCCTTGATGCTTTCCTAGCTTCAATTGTGCCCTTCTGAATGTTGCAACTAGGTAGACGAACTACTCAAATGTTTTCTGTGTCTTTTCCAATCCCCTTCAACCTACTCTTATTATCTCTCATTGGAGTCTAAATGTCCACAATTTAATCTCCATTGAATATCTCATGTTCCTTAGCCCCTTTGACACAATTATAGACTAGAACACTTGTCCACTACTACCAAACTCATTAAAAACTAACACGCCTTCATAGCAATCATTCTTGACCCTTTCTCTACCCTTGCTTGACCTAGTGATCATATTGGAGGACTTCCTCCCGAAATTATTCAAAAACCCTAGGTCTCGCTTGGATTTCTTTCTAGGTCTCTCTATTGAACTGAAAACCTTATTTTGAAAAAGAATCACCTTGCAAAGCCCCGAGATAGGTCTTGCCTCTCCTAGGAAGCCTTGATCTTAGGCATACTCATTATTATTATTGAATATCTTAAACCCTAGGTCTAGGTCTTCCTCTTAGGTCCTTCTTGGAGAGATTTTTCTTTCTCAAAGCTTTAATTGAGCCTCTCCTTGAATGGGCCTTGGGAATCACTTTATACCTTATCATTGATCCTGTTGTCGCATAGAATGTCTAGGCACCACAACAATGACACAGATCGGGGGCTATCACACTGATCCCCAACCACTCTATTTGAGTTGTTTCCTAATAGCAGACTAAAGGGGAACCAACCAACCTGGGAGACACAGCTAAGCAACCAATACTTGTTTTAGATTGCGCAAGATTTTAAGGATCCAAAATGATTTGAAGAAAGTGATACCAGTGCCTTGTGGAGTCAACTATCTTGCGAAGAAAATAAGGTTCAAGTAAAGGATGAGAAACTGCTGCTAAAAAGACTCGACTGTCTCATATGCAAATGCTAAATTCAAAACTATGTGAAATGCAGGGAATTGGTTAATTTTAGGTAAATGAGGACCTAAAATTATTTTTGAAATATGTCTTAAATGTTACTTAACTTAAGGCTCAGAAAGGTGGTGATCTAAATGTGAAAGCAGGTACTTATACTAGCACTGCAACACAAATAGTTACTTAAATGCACAATGCACTGAAATGTAAAATGTTGGAATAAAACATCTTTAAATTTAAAAATTCATTTATATGAGATACTCATTCAAGATCATTAGATGCATAAGTAAAACTAGATTAGTCCTACTTGCATAAGCATGTAAAAAACAAATGAACTTCAGAAATTAAACTAAATGTTTTAAACTCAGATCACATTAATGAAATGTCAGTCTAGTAATATGCTCTTACATCAAATGTTAAAACCAACAATATATTCTAAAACAGTAATCCTGTAACCATGCAATATTCATAAATTTGTATGTATAACAATAGAAAATTTTAAATGACAAACGGATAACAGCAATTCAAAAAATTTCTGAGTTTAATTCTTTATGATCTATTGATGTATTTGATTTAAAAAACTCAAAAATAAACTATTGAACAACAGTAAAACAACTTTCAGAAATTTGTTTGCAAAAGTTATTGTAGCTAACTCCTATTTCTGCAATTATACAACAGTGAAAATGTAAATTAACTCTGCTGCTACATTCAGAAAAATTCTGAGTTTAATTCTTTTTGATATGTTGATGTATTTGATCTAAAAACTCATAAATAAATTAATGAACAACAATGAAACAATTTTCAGAAATCTGTTTGCAAAAGTTACCGAAGATAACCTCTATAAGAATTGGATTAGCCCCGTTATTCCGTCATGGTCTTAATACTCCATGCATAGCAGAAATTTTCGATACCAGACATAACAGTTATGAACATGCTCGTATAGGTACAATACCTGGAAATCTATCCTCTTCAGATGGTCCCATCCACCAGTCATAGACTAAGGAAAGCATCCTAAGTAAAGACAGCCAGTTCTGAAAGATTGTGTTACTGTAGGGGTGAGCAACGCTCAAGTTGAAGGTGTTCATTATGATAAAGAAGCTTTACCCAATGACTGGTATATTCAATATAAATCTCTAGCATCTGTAGACGATTCAAAAAGAAATATTAAGAGAATGTCTGTATCAGATCGCTGGGTGAGAATTATTCCAGATCGACGCGGTAAAAATGTAAATTAAATATGTTTCTAAACTCTGGCTAATTGCAAATCTATGCCAATATTAACCTTGCTTTCAAAATGAAATGAGGAAAGGTTAGAGGTTGTGCACCAATCAGCCCCTAGGGGCTTGAAGACACCTGAACATATGCTGCCCGAATCACTGAAAATCCTCAACTCAAAAAATTTTTTGTGTAAAACTTGGTTAAAAATTGTTAAATTATTTTAGGGAAATTTTTAGGAAAAAATTTAGGCAAAATTAGTGAGAGAATTTTGGTGAAAGAGGGGAGGTCGTAAGGTTGAAAGGGAGGCCGAGAAAGACACTGGATATGGCTAGCATAGGGCCTCAAGGCCCTAAAAATATTTTCCCACGATCTTCTTGAAATTTATCTTCAACTTGCAAACAAAATAGAAATGCCCTCCGAGGCTTAGATCTCTCTCTGGAATCCACAAAATTCACTTACAATTTTCAGATCTGTTCCTACACAAACAAAAGATAGAAAAACACCAAAGCATGTATATACAAAAATATGAAATACCCAAAAGCCCAATGAATTAAAAAAAATTGATATTTACAAATCTACAATAATATTCTACAGATCTAACAACCCTCTATTAGCCATATTTAAACAAATTTTTGCACAATATTTAGAAATAAATTTGAGATTTTAAAGAGGCACAAACCCAAGAAAAACCCTACAAGTAAAATATTCTATAAAATGACTTCAGAAATTAAAAAGATAGTGGGCTCTTTTAGATTCTATAAACTAAGAGTTAGTTGGTCCTGTTGTCGCACAGAGTGTTTAGGCACTGCGACAACGCTCAGACCGGGGGCTGTCACCCTGATCCCCGATCTCTCCGTTTAAGCCGTCTCCCTATAGTAGGCTAAGGGGGGTAGGCCCTATGGGATAAAAGAGAACCAACTGGGAACCAGTTGGTTTGGGAGACACAGCAAAGCAATCAAATACTTGATTAAGGTTAGCGAAACTTAGAACTTGATTAAATTTTAAATGATTAACACCAGTGCCTTATGGAGTTAATGATCCAAGGTAATCAATTAGCTGCTGCTGCTGCTTATGAAATGATTAATGATTGCTTGAAAAATTTGTAAAATATCTTATGTAATGAGCATTATATAATTCAAGCAATAACGAAAGATTTTTCTATAGAAGCACAATGTCTTAGCAATTAAATTTCAAGAGATGCAAATGCTTTAAATAACCATAAAATTTAAATGCTAACCAGCTAGAATTTAAAATGATTATGCTTTAAATTCCAAATCTAGGAAATTTATCACTTTTCAATAGTTAAACTCTAGATAAAAATTTAAGCACATTTAACTATAGTAAAATGAAATGTTGATACCATAAAAATTTTCTTTCAAATTTTAACCTTAGCACAAGAAATTTTTTTAAATTTGACAACGGAACTTCTTTTAAATGTGATAAGCTTAAACTTTCTATTTTTATTTTTTATTATTTTTATATTTTTAGAAATTTTTATAGAATTTTATGGTTTTAATTAAATCAAAACATAACACTTTTCATGAAAACAATTGGTGGAGAGGCTAAGGAATATGAGATCTCTAATACCCAGAAATGGTTTGAGCAAATTCTAAGGAGTTTGAGAGATATTAAAATAATTTAATATTTTTAAAAATAGTCCCTAAGTTAGAATTAGGGAAAATAAAATATTTATGCGTATTAATATAGAAAACTGTGTTAGAATGGTCCAAAAGTCCTGGATAAAGCCAAAATTAATCTTTAGGCCGTTGATTAGGAACTTAATCTCAGCCATTGAATTGTCAACGAGAAAAGTATAAAAGGGGGGCTTTGAGAGGTCACTTGGAGAAGACACAACGAGTCGATCAAGATTTTGACTTTATGGGGCAGGGTTTGCTGAGGAAGTTAAGAGAGTGATCAGAGTTGCATCTGAGGGGCAGTTAATACAGAAGCAGAGAGGGAGAGATAGTACCGAGAGGATCAACACAGTAGCTGGGAGAGAGGGACGCAGAGTTAGCCAAAGGTTCATGCAGAGCCAGCCAGGGCTCACACAGAGGCAGCAAGGAGTTGCGTAGTGCCTCAGAGAACCAGCGTGGGTGACACAGAGGCTCTAAGGGCTGACACAGTGCCTCCAGAGATTGACGCAGGCCAAGCCAGAGTGACGTTGGGCAGACGCTGGGCTAGAAAGGGCTAACACAGTCCCTAGAGGCTGATGCTGGGGTTTTCGTGGAGCAGATTGGAGCTGAGTAGCTGCCAAAGTGTTTATCCGGGTTTTAGCCGGAGAATCTATCTCCAAAGGAGATGTACTACTGTCGATATTTTTCTCTTTTGGGTGAGCCGGTTTTGGCACCCAGATTGTATTCTGAAACTGCTTAATAGTTAAAACCCTCAAATAGCTGCATCGGTTTTCCCCATCAGGAAAACGTGCAATCTCCACTAGAGCGAGAATAGCAATCAAAGTCCCCATCAGAAGGTCGAGTGCAATATTGCATATTGTTGGAGTTGGAGGACTAGTGTAAGGAATAAAGTCATAGGTAGAGCTGGAAATTGAAGAACACAATGTGCTGGTATCAGAGCACATTGGTATCAAAGATTTTCAAATCTTGATTAAAGTCTTGCACTAATTCTTGCGATGAGTGGAAATTAAATGAGGTCATATGTTGAAAGTAAGACATGGTGTGATTGTTTATAGAGATCTGTTGCCATTGTTTATAAAGATGCATTGTTTACAGGCCATATGCTACTCGTGGGTGAGAAATTATTTGTGAGATTCACATGATTTGTTCAATAAAAATGGCCAGAATTAATGAAGTATTAGAGTTCCTAAAGACTCTTATATCGTCTACTACTCCTGATACATTAAAAGTGAGCAAAGTTACTTTGACGGACATTCAGATTTGTGTGCAAGATGCATAAACATAATTTTGAACTTGTTTTTGTTCAAAACAATTCTCTTTGTAAGATTGAGAGAGAATCCAAGCAGCTACATCAAATCAATAAACCCGATGTTAATTCAAATTTAGTACCCATTTCAGGAGAATATGTACAGAAAGATGCAGAAGTTCAAGTCCCACTTCCCAAGCCCATCATCAGACCTTAGGAAGTGTTGTCAGCAATAAACAAGAACATGTCTTGGATATGACAAGGATGTGTCCTTTCATATTCCGGTCTATATCAAGCCAATCAAATTTCAAAGCGATGGATTTCTTCATGATGGTTTATCTTCAACTCTTTTAGATTCTACTCCTTCCGCAACAGCCAAAAGTTGTTAAATTCCAACATTGTGACCGAGCTGGCCATATGAAAGATCATTGTTTTGATCTTCATCCATGTGACCATTGTCATAAAACCACTCATCATTCAAACAGATTCTTCAGAAACAAGCCTACTGCAAGAACAAAGATTCATCTTGGATGGATCTCTTCTTGGTAATGGGCTTCAACAACCAAGAAGATATTTCGCTCATACAATAGGATTTGTTCTCAAATATTGAAAAGTCTTGCAGTTGAGTTTTCACCATCTTGTCACCTTGTATTTGACGAGGGGGAGAGGGGAAGTGATGGTCATATACAAGCTTCAAAGCCAAATCAAGCAAGTCTGAGCCACAACCTGCCATGCCAGATTCAGAGTTGTAGGCAGAGATAAAGATGCCCCTAAGCATGCCTTCGGTTGGTGGTCAGCCTTAAACCATCTATGCGGGGTTAAGACCTCCCTTCAAATAATTGGGGACACTTGCTCTAACAGAAGACTTCGGCTTCTTGCGAGTTTTGGAAGAGTTCCCAGAATTGCATTAAAAATTCCATAGTTGGTGGTCATCCTTAAACCACCACAGGTTGAGACCTCCCTTTTGAGGTTGAGGTTCTCACTTTTTATGTGGGGTGAGACCTCCCTTTCCAGGTTGAAGGTCTCCCTCTTCAAAACATTAGGATCACTTCCTCTAGCAGAAGACTTCGCTTCTTGCCAGATTTGGAAGAGTTTCTTGGATGGATCGCTTCTTGGCAATGGCCTTCAACAACCAAGAAGATATTTTTCTCATACAACAGGATTTGTTCTCGAATATTGAAAAGTCTTGCAATTGAGTTTTCACCATCTTCTCACCTTGTATCTTGCAGGGGGGAAGTGATGGTCATATACAAGCTTCAAAGCCAAATCAAGTGAGCCTGAGCCACAACCTGCCATACCAGATTCAGAGTTGTAGCCAGAGACAAAGGTTCCCCTGAGCATGCCTTTGGTTGGTGGTCGACCTTAAACCATCTATGCAGGGTTGAGACCTCCCTCCAAATAATTGGGGACACTTGCTCTAGCAGAAGACTTCAACTTCTTGCCAATTTTGGAAGAGTTCCAGGATTTGCATTAAAGATTCCAGAGTTGGTGGTCATCCTTAAACCATCATAGGTTGAGACCTCCCTTTTTAGGTTGAGGTTCTCCCTTTTTATGCGGGGTGAGACCTCCCTTTCCAAGTTGAAGGTCTCCCTATTCAAAACATTAGGATCACTTCCTCTAGCAAAAGACTTCAGCTTCTTACTAGATTTGGAAGAGTTTCAGGAATTGCACTAAGTGTTCAGTGTTGGTGGTCATCCTTGTTAGTTTTTGGTAGCATTGGATGTTCTCTAGCCATGAAAATTGGTGGAGAGGCTAAGGCACATGAGTTCTAAAGAACCCAGAAACTGTTTGGTGAAATTCCACCCGAATTATATTTTATTAAAATAATTAATATTTTTAATGGGGTTCCTAAGTCTAAACTTAGGAAAATTAAAATATTAATGGGTATTAATCAAAATATGGGTGAGAATGATCTAGAAGATGGATCAAGTCATGTTTTAATCTTAGCAGTTGATTAGAGAATTAATCTAGGTCGTTGAAGTCCCAACAGGAAAAGTATAAGAAGGAGGCTTGGGGTTCATTTAGAAACACACAGAGAAATTGAGGAAATCGATTTTTTAAGATGAGAAGTTCTCAGGAGGAAAATCGATTGGGGAGATCTTGCAGAAGAGGGGCAGTGAGAATCTGGGAGGAGGACTTTCTGGAGAATACTGACAAGGAGGCAGAGAGAGCTTGCAGAGAGGCAGCGCAAAAGTCGGGAGAGCTAACGCAGAAAAGTTGCCTATCACGCAAAATCCAGAACTGTCGGAACAACCGAATTGTTGGGAACTGCCGAAACTGCCAGGAGAGCTGATGTAGAGGCGGTGCAATAGCCGGGAGAGCCGACGTAGAAAAGTTGCCTGTCACAAAGAATCCAGAAGTGCCAGAACAGCCAAGAGAGCTGACACAGGGGGCAGAGAAGGTGAAACAAGGCTAGCGTAGAGCCAGCGCAAAAATAGTCGGGGTTAGCCAGTCTTGTGCCGGATCAGCAGGAATTTTACTGGGTGAAGTGAGGTAAAACTCACTCAAATTTTCCGCCAGTATTTCCTCTGTAAAGGATTGCTAGATGAGCATCCTAGATTTGTATTTAGATATTTCTCCTGCATAATAATAAACCCTCAGAATTGCTACATCGATTTTCCCGCATTGGGTTTTTCCAGGGACTATTGTGTCTAAAAATAAGTGTGTCCTATGTATCTTGTTCTTTGTTTTGTTTCCTTGTTTCATGTAATCAAATTTAAGTAGTGTAGGCTGCAGAAGTAATTTGCTTCAGTATTCAGAAGAATAACTTGATAATGTATTAAAATCAAGTAGATGAAGTAGATTCAGATTTGCTGCAACAGGGGTTCCTTGAGGATTAGGAACTTTCACATGGTATCAGAGCATTGATTTTGAAATAGGATGAGCATATCAAGTGTTGGTGAAGCCGAAAGTTTCACTTGGCAGCGATTCAAATCCCCTTGAAGGGATTGCGCAGTCTTTTTTGGGAAGCAGATCTGAGGAAATATATCTCTGAGTGAGACGACAGAGGTACGATTTCCAGTTTGTGAAAGTTTGCAGAGGCAGAGGGAGTGACGCAGAGCCTCAGCGCAATGCTTGAAGGGCATAGTTTCTGTCAGGGTAGAAATCTGCTAGAAAAGAACGAAGAAACGTAGAAGGGGAATTTTCTCCTCAGAGAACTTTCCACCAGAAAGTTTGAATTTCTCACTTGCTAAGCAACTGAGCAGCGTTAAGCAGTGACTAGAGGAATCAGTTCAACAGTTGGGTGAGATGGCATCGCATGGGCTTAGAGATTAGGACAGGTTGGAAGGTGCTTTCAACTACGTCATATGGAAGACCAAAATCTTAGCTGTTCTCGAGGAATATGATCTCAAAGCCTACGTCAAAAGTGTTGTAGTTGTTCCTGCTGACAACAATCAAAGGAAGAAGTACAAGGCCGAGCAAGGGAAGGCGAAGAGGCTCATTCTCGATGGAGTTCGAGATCATGTGGTCTCACACTTGCAGGGCAAGGATAAAGCCCAAGAGATGTGGGAAGCCTTGTCTTCACTGTATCTGAACAACAAAAGACGTACCTAGAACAAAAGTTGAAGCGAACTTTGATGCAAAAGGGAGAAGGGATTAACTCCTATATTCAACGTCTTCAGGATACCAGAGACAAGCTTCTTGCGGGTCCACTCCTCAGTCAACCGCGATGGTGAGGATAGCCTTGAATAAAGTCTCGAATGAATGGCAAGTCTTTGTCCAATGCATATTTGGCAGTGAAAGACTACCTTAATTAGAGGAGATGTGGGCAGCTCTTCAACAAGAAGAATTAAGGAGGGACCTGGTCAAGGTCATCCTCAATGGCAGTAGTGGGAGTGGCACGAAGAGGAAGGAGGAGGAGGAGAACACAACTCTAGCATGAAAGGGACATTTCGAAGGTGAAATGGTTCAGTTGTGGCAAGATGGGCCACTATGCATCCCAGTGTCCTTTGAAGAAAAAGGATAAGGATGAGAAACATGATCTTAAGGCTTCCCCAACAAATATTGACGAAGACGAGTTTGCCATGAGTTCCCAGCATATCCAGGAGGGAGATGGGGTGATATTGAGCTATAGTCGGGAGGACTACATGTGGGCAAGATCCTTGAGGAGTCCACCTCTTGGATCAATTTGTTGCTACGGGAGCCCAAGATTCAGCAGTAGCGAGATGGACTTAGTGTCAGATGATGCAGTTGATTGTTTGGAGTTCAGATGCAGTAGCCGGAGACCAGAGACTGATCAGCGCAGAGCAAGGTTGGCAGCAGTGTAGAAGTCGGTAGCAGCACAAGAGATTCAGATGGTCAGTGACTAGTAGCATTCATATTCCAACATTCATGGTATTATGTTGAACACAATTAAGTTCAATTAATTTTGGATGTTAATGGTCACAGTGCTAGCAGCATAGCAGATGCAACATTTGAGAGGGAGTTGTATTACAGA